>CM048665.1:13867500-14391311 GCA_026401315.1 Dysphania ambrosioides | reverse complement strand
ATATGAGTTAATAAAGGTAAAATGGGTTAAGTTTTGGGCAGAAAATGATGAATTTACCCTTGAACATTATAAAAACAATTGGAATACATCGATTTGAGTCAAACTTTTTAAAATAAGAGTGTTCTGGGTTTAAAATGACTTAAACACTTTGAATCACACGATATGAGTCAAAATAAGTAAAATGGGATCGATTTTGGGTAGAAAATGACATATTTACCCTGGAACATGTCAAAAACACTTGAAATACATCGATTTGAGTCAATCTCGGTCAAACGGGAGAGGTTTTGTGTATGAAATGACCTAAACACTTCGAATCAAACAATATGAGTTAAAATAGGTCAAATAGGATCAAGTTTGTGCAGAAAATAACGTAATTACCCTTGAACATGTCATAAACACTTGAAATACATCGATCTGAGTCAAACTCGTCAAACAGGAGAGGTTTTGTGTATTAAATGACCTAAACACAACGAATCGGACGATATGAGTCAATATAGGTCAAATAGGATAAATTTGGATAGAAAATGACGTATTTACATTTAAACATGTCATAAACAGTTGAAATACATCAATGTTCTTCAAACTCGGTCAAATAAGAGATGTTTTCTTTATTAAATAAATTAAACACTTCGAATAGGACGATATGAGTGAATATAGTTCAAATGGGATCAGTTTTTGGTAGAAAATGACGTATTTACCCTTGAACATGTCATAAATAGTTGAAATACATCAATTTGAGTAAAACTCGGTCAAACAGGAGAGGTTTTGTAATTAAATGACCTAAATTCTTTGAATCGGACGATATGAGTCAATATAGGTAAAACGGGATAGAATTTGGGTAGAAAATAACATATTTACCCTTGAACATGTCATAAACACTTTAAATACATTGATTTGAGTCAAACTCGGTCAAACAAGAGAGGTTTTTTTTTTTATTAAATTTGATTCAATATAGGTTTTTTTTATTAAATTTTAGTCAATATAGGACGATATAAGTCAATATATGTCAAATAGGATCAATTTTGTGTTGAAAATAATGTATTTACTCTTGACCATGTCATAAACACTTAAAATACATTGATTTGAGTCAAACTCGGTCAAACAAGAGAGGTTTTTTTATTAAATTTGATTCAATATAGGTTTTTTTTATTAAATTTTAGTCAATATAGGACGATATAAGTCAATATAGGTCAAATAGGATCAATTTTGTGTTGAAAATAATGTATTTACTCTTGAACATGTCATAAACACTTAAAATACATCGATTTGAGTCAATCTCGGTCAAATGGGAGAGGTTTTGTGTATGAAATGACCTAAACAGTTCGAATCAAACAATATGAGTCAAAATAGGTCAAATAGGATCAATTTTGTGTAGAAAAAAACGTATTTACCCTTTAACATGTCATAAACACTTGAAATACATCAATTTTCTTCAAACTCGGTCAAATGGGAGAGGTTTTGTGTATTAAATGAATTAAACACTTTGAATCGGACGATATGAATCAATATAGGTCAAATGGGATCAGTTTTAGTAGAAAATGACATCTTTACCCTTGAACATGGCATAAAAAGTAGAAATACATCGATTTGAGTCAAACTTTTTAAAATGGGAGAGGCTTTATGTATTAAATGACATAAACACTTCGAATAGGATGATATGAATCAATATAGGTCAACTAGGATCAATTTTGGGTATGAAATGACGTATATACCCTTGAATATTTGATAAACACTTGAAATACATCGATTTGAGTCAAACTCGGTCAAACAGGAGATTTTTTTGTGTTAAATGACCCAAGAATTTCGAATCGGACGATAAGAATCAATATGGGTCAACTAGGATCAGTTTTGGGTATGAAATGGCGTATTTACCCTTGAACATTTCATAAACACTTGAAATACATCGATCTGAGTCAAACTTTGTCAAACGAGAGAGCTTTCATGTATTAAATAACATAAACACTTCGAATTGGACGATATGAGTTAATAAAGGTAAAATGGGTTAAGTTTTGGGCAGAAAATGATGAATTTACCCTTGAACATTATAAAAACAATTGGAATACATCGATTTGAGTCAAACTTTTTAAAATAAGAGTGTTCTGGGTTTAAAATGACTTAAACACTTTGAATCACACGATATGAGTCAAAATAAGTAAAATGGGATCGATTTTGGGTAGAAAATGACATATTTACCCTGGAACATGTCAAAAACACTTGAAATACATCGATTTGAGTCAATCTCGGTCAAACGGGAGAGGTTTTGTGTATGAAATGACCTAAACACTTCGAATCAAACAATATGAGTTAAAATAGGTCAAATAGGATCAAGTTTGTGCAGAAAATAACGTAATTACCCTTGAACATGTCATAAACACTTGAAATACATCGATCTGAGTCAAACTCGTCAAACAGGAGAGGTTTTGTGTATTAAATGACCTAAACACAACGAATCGGACGATATGAGTCAATATAGGTCAAATAGGATAAATTTGGATAGAAAATGACGTATTTACATTTAAACATGTCATAAACAGTTGAAATACATCAATGTTCTTCAAACTCGGTCAAATAAGAGATGTTTTCTTTATTAAATAAATTAAACACTTCGAATAGGACGATATGAGTGAATATAGTTCAAATGGGATCAGTTTTTGGTAGAAAATGACGTATTTACCCTTGAACATGTCATAAATAGTTGAAATACATCAATTTGAGTAAAACTCGGTCAAACAGGAGAGGTTTTGTAATTAAATGACCTAAATTCTTTGAATCGGACGATATGAGTCAATATAGGTAAAACGGGATAGAATTTGGGTAGAAAATAACATATTTACCCTTGAACATGTCATAAACACTTTAAATACATTGATTTGAGTCAAACTCGGTCAAACAAGAGAGGTTTTTTTTTTATTAAATTTGATTCAATATAGGTTTTTTTTATTAAATTTTAGTCAATATAGGACGATATAAGTCAATATATGTCAAATAGGATCAATTTTGTGTTGAAAATAATGTATTTACTCTTGACCATGTCATAAACACTTAAAATACATTGATTTGAGTCAAACTCGGTCAAACAAGAGAGGTTTTTTTATTAAATTTGATTCAATATAGGTTTTTTTTATTAAATTTTAGTCAATATAGGACGATATAAGTCAATATAGGTCAAATAGGATCAATTTTGTGTTGAAAATAATGTATTTACTCTTGAACATGTCATAAACACTTAAAATACATCGATTTGAGTCAATCTCGGTCAAATGGGAGAGGTTTTGTGTATGAAATGACCTAAACAGTTCGAATCAAACAATATGAGTCAAAATAGGTCAAATAGGATCAATTTTGTGTAGAAAAAAACGTATTTACCCTTTAACATGTCATAAACACTTGAAATACATCAATTTTCTTCAAACTCGGTCAAATGGGAGAGGTTTTGTGTATTAAATGAATTAAACACTTTGAATCGGACGATATGAATCAATATAGGTCAAATGGGATCAGTTTTAGTAGAAAATGACATCTTTACCCTTGAACATGGCATAAAAAGTAGAAATACATCGATTTGAGTCAAACTTTTTAAAATGGGAGAGGCTTTATGTATTAAATGACATAAACACTTCGAATAGGATGATATGAATCAATATAGGTCAACTAGGATCAATTTTGGGTATGAAATGACGTATATACCCTTGAATATTTGATAAACACTTGAAATACATCGATTTGAGTCAAACTCGGTCAAACAGGAGATTTTTTTGTGTTAAATGACCCAAGAATTTCGAATCGGACGATAAGAATCAATATGGGTCAACTAGGATCAGTTTTGGGTATGAAATGGCGTATTTACCCTTGAACATTTCATAAACACTTGAAATACATCGATCTGAGTCAAACTTTGTCAAACGAGAGAGCTTTCATGTATTAAATAACATAAACACTTCGAATTGGACGATATGAGTTAATAAAGGTAAAATGGGTTAAGTTTTGGGCAGAAAATGATGAATTTACCCTTGAACATTATAAAAACAATTGGAATACATCGATTTGAGTCAAACTTTTTAAAATAAGAGTGTTCTGGGTTTAAAATGACTTAAACACTTTGAATCACACGATATGAGTCAAAATAAGTAAAATGGGATCGATTTTGGGTAGAAAATGACATATTTACCCTGGAACATGTCAAAAACACTTGAAATACATCGATTTGAGTCAATCTCGGTCAAACGGGAGAGGTTTTGTGTATGAAATGACCTAAACACTTCGAATCAAACAATATGAGTTAAAATAGGTCAAATAGGATCAAGTTTGTGCAGAAAATAACGTAATTACCCTTGAACATGTCATAAACACTTGAAATACATCGATCTGAGTCAAACTCGTCAAACAGGAGAGGTTTTGTGTATTAAATGACCTAAACACAACGAATCGGACGATATGAGTCAATATAGGTCAAATAGGATAAATTTGGATAGAAAATGACGTATTTACATTTAAACATGTCATAAACAGTTGAAATACATCAATGTTCTTCAAACTCGGTCAAATAAGAGATGTTTTCTTTATTAAATAAATTAAACACTTCGAATAGGACGATATGAGTGAATATAGTTCAAATGGGATCAGTTTTTGGTAGAAAATGACGTATTTACCCTTGAACATGTCATAAATAGTTGAAATACATCAATTTGAGTAAAACTCGGTCAAACAGGAGAGGTTTTGTAATTAAATGACCTAAATTCTTTGAATCGGACGATATGAGTCAATATAGGTAAAACGGGATAGAATTTGGGTAGAAAATAACATATTTACCCTTGAACATGTCATAAACACTTTAAATACATTGATTTGAGTCAAACTCGGTCAAACAAGAGAGGTTTTTTTTTTATTAAATTTGATTCAATATAGGTTTTTTTTATTAAATTTTAGTCAATATAGGACGATATAAGTCAATATATGTCAAATAGGATCAATTTTGTGTTGAAAATAATGTATTTACTCTTGACCATGTCATAAACACTTAAAATACATCGATTTGAGTCAATCTCGGTCAAATGGGAGAGGTTTTGTGTATGAAATGACCTAAACAGTTCGAATCAAACAATATGAGTCAAAATAGGTCAAATAGGATCAATTTTGTGTAGAAAAAAACGTATTTACCCTTTAACATGTCATAAACACTTGAAATACATCAATTTTCTTCAAACTCGGTCAAATGGGAGAGGTTTTGTGTATTAAATGAATTAAACACTTTGAATCGGACGATATGAATCAATATAGGTCAAATGGGATCAGTTTTAGTAGAAAATGACATCTTTACCCTTGAACATGGCATAAAAAGTAGAAATACATCGATTTGAGTCAAACTTTTTAAAATGGGAGAGGCTTTATGTATTAAATGACATAAACACTTCGAATAGGATGATATGAATCAATATAGGTCAACTAGGATCAATTTTGGGTATGAAATGACGTATATACCCTTGAATATTTGATAAACACTTGAAATACATCGATTTGAGTCAAACTCGGTCAAACAGGAGATTTTTTTGTGTTAAATGACCCAAGAATTTCGAATCGGACGATAAGAATCAATATGGGTCAACTAGGATCAGTTTTGGGTATGAAATGGCGTATTTACCCTTGAACATTTCATAAACACTTGAAATACATCGATCTGAGTCAAACTTTGTCAAACGAGAGAGCTTTCATGTATTAAATAACATAAACACTTCGAATTGGACGATATGAGTTAATAAAGGTAAAATGGGTTAAGTTTTGGGCAGAAAATGATGAATTTACCCTTGAACATTATAAAAACAATTGGAATACATCGATTTGAGTCAAACTTTTTAAAATAAGAGTGTTCTGGGTTTAAAATGACTTAAACACTTTGAATCACACGATATGAGTCAAAATAAGTAAAATGGGATCGATTTTGGGTAGAAAATGACATATTTACCCTGGAACATGTCAAAAACACTTGAAATACATCGATTTGAGTCAATCTCGGTCAAACGGGAGAGGTTTTGTGTATGAAATGACCTAAACACTTCGAATCAAACAATATGAGTTAAAATAGGTCAAATAGGATCAAGTTTGTGCAGAAAATAACGTAATTACCCTTGAACATGTCATAAACACTTGAAATACATCGATCTGAGTCAAACTCGTCAAACAGGAGAGGTTTTGTGTATTAAATGACCTAAACACAACGAATCGGACGATATGAGTCAATATAGGTCAAATAGGATAAATTTGGATAGAAAATGACGTATTTACATTTAAACATGTCATAAACAGTTGAAATACATCAATGTTCTTCAAACTCGGTCAAATAAGAGATGTTTTCTTTATTAAATAAATTAAACACTTCGAATAGGACGATATGAGTGAATATAGTTCAAATGGGATCAGTTTTTGGTAGAAAATGACGTATTTACCCTTGAACATGTCATAAATAGTTGAAATACATCAATTTGAGTAAAACTCGGTCAAACAGGAGAGGTTTTGTAATTAAATGACCTAAATTCTTTGAATCGGACGATATGAGTCAATATAGGTAAAACGGGATAGAATTTGGGTAGAAAATAACATATTTACCCTTGAACATGTCATAAACACTTTAAATACATTGATTTGAGTCAAACTCGGTCAAACAAGAGAGGTTTTTTTTTTATTAAATTTGATTCAATATAGGTTTTTTTTATTAAATTTTAGTCAATATAGGACGATATAAGTCAATATATGTCAAATAGGATCAATTTTGTGTTGAAAATAATGTATTTACTCTTGACCATGTCATAAACACTTAAAATACATCGATTTGAGTCAATCTCGGTCAAATGGGAGAGGTTTTGTGTATGAAATGACCTAAACAGTTCGAATCAAACAATATGAGTCAAAATAGGTCAAATAGGATCAATTTTGTGTAGAAAAAAACGTATTTACCCTTTAACATGTCATAAACACTTGAAATACATCAATTTTCTTCAAACTCGGTCAAATGGGAGAGGTTTTGTGTATTAAATGAATTAAACACTTTGAATCGGACGATATGAATCAATATAGGTCAAATGGGATCAGTTTTAGTAGAAAATGACATCTTTACCCTTGAACATGGCATAAAAAGTAGAAATACATCGATTTGAGTCAAACTTTTTAAAATGGGAGAGGCTTTATGTATTAAATGACATAAACACTTCGAATAGGATGATATGAATCAATATAGGTCAACTAGGATCAATTTTGGGTATGAAATGACGTATATACCCTTGAATATTTGATAAACACTTGAAATACATCGATTTGAGTCAAACTCGGTCAAACAGGAGATTTTTTTGTGTTAAATGACCCAAGAATTTCGAATCGGACGATAAGAATCAATATGGGTCAACTAGGATCAGTTTTGGGTATGAAATGGCGTATTTACCCTTGAACATTTCATAAACACTTGAAATACATCGATCTGAGTCAAACTTTGTCAAACGAGAGAGCTTTCATGTATTAAATAACATAAACACTTCGAATTGGACGATATGAGTTAATAAAGGTAAAATGGGTTAAGTTTTGGGCAGAAAATGATGAATTTACCCTTGAACATTATAAAAACAATTGGAATACATCGATTTGAGTCAAACTTTTTAAAATAAGAGTGTTCTGGGTTTAAAATGACTTAAACACTTTGAATCACACGATATGAGTCAAAATAAGTAAAATGGGATCGATTTTGGGTAGAAAATGACATATTTACCCTGGAACATGTCAAAAACACTTGAAATACATCGATTTGAGTCAATCTCGGTCAAACGGGAGAGGTTTTGTGTATGAAATGACCTAAACACTTCGAATCAAACAATATGAGTTAAAATAGGTCAAATAGGATCAAGTTTGTGCAGAAAATAACGTAATTACCCTTGAACATGTCATAAACACTTGAAATACATCGATCTGAGTCAAACTCGTCAAACAGGAGAGGTTTTGTGTATTAAATGACCTAAACACAACGAATCGGACGATATGAGTCAATATAGGTCAAATAGGATAAATTTGGATAGAAAATGACGTATTTACATTTAAACATGTCATAAACAGTTGAAATACATCAATGTTCTTCAAACTCGGTCAAATAAGAGATGTTTTCTTTATTAAATAAATTAAACACTTCGAATAGGACGATATGAGTGAATATAGTTCAAATGGGATCAGTTTTTGGTAGAAAATGACGTATTTACCCTTGAACATGTCATAAATAGTTGAAATACATCAATTTGAGTAAAACTCGGTCAAACAGGAGAGGTTTTGTAATTAAATGACCTAAATTCTTTGAATCGGACGATATGAGTCAATATAGGTAAAACGGGATAGAATTTGGGTAGAAAATAACATATTTACCCTTGAACATGTCATAAACACTTTAAATACATTGATTTGAGTCAAACTCGGTCAAACAAGAGAGGTTTTTTTTTTATTAAATTTGATTCAATATAGGTTTTTTTTATTAAATTTTAGTCAATATAGGACGATATAAGTCAATATATGTCAAATAGGATCAATTTTGTGTTGAAAATAATGTATTTACTCTTGACCATGTCATAAACACTTAAAATACATTGATTTGAGTCAAACTCGGTCAAACAAGAGAGGTTTTTTTATTAAATTTGATTCAATATAGGTTTTTTTTATTAAATTTTAGTCAATATAGGACGATATAAGTCAATATAGGTCAAATAGGATCAATTTTGTGTTGAAAATAATGTATTTACTCTTGAACATGTCATAAACACTTAAAATACATCGATTTGAGTCAATCTCGGTCAAATGGGAGAGGTTTTGTGTATGAAATGACCTAAACAGTTCGAATCAAACAATATGAGTCAAAATAGGTCAAATAGGATCAATTTTGTGTAGAAAAAAACGTATTTACCCTTTAACATGTCATAAACACTTGAAATACATCAATTTTCTTCAAACTCGGTCAAATGGGAGAGGTTTTGTGTATTAAATGAATTAAACACTTTGAATCGGACGATATGAATCAATATAGGTCAAATGGGATCAGTTTTAGTAGAAAATGACATCTTTACCCTTGAACATGGCATAAAAAGTAGAAATACATCGATTTGAGTCAAACTTTTTAAAATGGGAGAGGCTTTATGTATTAAATGACATAAACACTTCGAATAGGATGATATGAATCAATATAGGTCAACTAGGATCAATTTTGGGTATGAAATGACGTATATACCCTTGAATATTTGATAAACACTTGAAATACATCGATTTGAGTCAAACTCGGTCAAACAGGAGATTTTTTTGTGTTAAATGACCCAAGAATTTCGAATCGGACGATAAGAATCAATATGGGTCAACTAGGATCAGTTTTGGGTATGAAATGGCGTATTTACCCTTGAACATTTCATAAACACTTGAAATACATCGATCTGAGTCAAACTTTGTCAAACGAGAGAGCTTTCATGTATTAAATAACATAAACACTTCGAATTGGACGATATGAGTTAATAAAGGTAAAATGGGTTAAGTTTTGGGCAGAAAATGATGAATTTACCCTTGAACATTATAAAAACAATTGGAATACATCGATTTGAGTCAAACTTTTTAAAATAAGAGTGTTCTGGGTTTAAAATGACTTAAACACTTTGAATCACACGATATGAGTCAAAATAAGTAAAATGGGATCGATTTTGGGTAGAAAATGACATATTTACCCTGGAACATGTCAAAAACACTTGAAATACATCGATTTGAGTCAATCTCGGTCAAACGGGAGAGGTTTTGTGTATGAAATGACCTAAACACTTCGAATCAAACAATATGAGTTAAAATAGGTCAAATAGGATCAAGTTTGTGCAGAAAATAACGTAATTACCCTTGAACATGTCATAAACACTTGAAATACATCGATCTGAGTCAAACTCGTCAAACAGGAGAGGTTTTGTGTATTAAATGACCTAAACACAACGAATCGGACGATATGAGTCAATATAGGTCAAATAGGATAAATTTGGATAGAAAATGACGTATTTACATTTAAACATGTCATAAACAGTTGAAATACATCAATGTTCTTCAAACTCGGTCAAATAAGAGATGTTTTCTTTATTAAATAAATTAAACACTTCGAATAGGACGATATGAGTGAATATAGTTCAAATGGGATCAGTTTTTGGTAGAAAATGACGTATTTACCCTTGAACATGTCATAAATAGTTGAAATACATCAATTTGAGTAAAACTCGGTCAAACAGGAGAGGTTTTGTAATTAAATGACCTAAATTCTTTGAATCGGACGATATGAGTCAATATAGGTAAAACGGGATAGAATTTGGGTAGAAAATAACATATTTACCCTTGAACATGTCATAAACACTTTAAATACATTGATTTGAGTCAAACTCGGTCAAACAAGAGAGGTTTTTTTTTTATTAAATTTGATTCAATATAGGTTTTTTTTATTAAATTTTAGTCAATATAGGACGATATAAGTCAATATATGTCAAATAGGATCAATTTTGTGTTGAAAATAATGTATTTACTCTTGACCATGTCATAAACACTTAAAATACATCGATTTGAGTCAATCTCGGTCAAATGGGAGAGGTTTTGTGTATGAAATGACCTAAACAGTTCGAATCAAACAATATGAGTCAAAATAGGTCAAATAGGATCAATTTTGTGTAGAAAAAAACGTATTTACCCTTTAACATGTCATAAACACTTGAAATACATCAATTTTCTTCAAACTCGGTCAAATGGGAGAGGTTTTGTGTATTAAATGAATTAAACACTTTGAATCGGACGATATGAATCAATATAGGTCAAATGGGATCAGTTTTAGTAGAAAATGACATCTTTACCCTTGAACATGGCATAAAAAGTAGAAATACATCGATTTGAGTCAAACTTTTTAAAATGGGAGAGGCTTTATGTATTAAATGACATAAACACTTCGAATAGGATGATATGAATCAATATAGGTCAACTAGGATCAATTTTGGGTATGAAATGACGTATATACCCTTGAATATTTGATAAACACTTGAAATACATCGATTTGAGTCAAACTCGGTCAAACAGGAGATTTTTTTGTGTTAAATGACCCAAGAATTTCGAATCGGACGATAAGAATCAATATGGGTCAACTAGGATCAGTTTTGGGTATGAAATGGCGTATTTACCCTTGAACATTTCATAAACACTTGAAATACATCGATCTGAGTCAAACTTTGTCAAACGAGAGAGCTTTCATGTATTAAATAACATAAACACTTCGAATTGGACGATATGAGTTAATAAAGGTAAAATGGGTTAAGTTTTGGGCAGAAAATGATGAATTTACCCTTGAACATTATAAAAACAATTGGAATACATCGATTTGAGTCAAACTTTTTAAAATAAGAGTGTTCTGGGTTTAAAATGACTTAAACACTTTGAATCACACGATATGAGTCAAAATAAGTAAAATGGGATCGATTTTGGGTAGAAAATGACATATTTACCCTGGAACATGTCAAAAACACTTGAAATACATCGATTTGAGTCAATCTCGGTCAAACGGGAGAGGTTTTGTGTATGAAATGACCTAAACACTTCGAATCAAACAATATGAGTTAAAATAGGTCAAATAGGATCAAGTTTGTGCAGAAAATAACGTAATTACCCTTGAACATGTCATAAACACTTGAAATACATCGATCTGAGTCAAACTCGTCAAACAGGAGAGGTTTTGTGTATTAAATGACCTAAACACAACGAATCGGACGATATGAGTCAATATAGGTCAAATAGGATAAATTTGGATAGAAAATGACGTATTTACATTTAAACATGTCATAAACAGTTGAAATACATCAATGTTCTTCAAACTCGGTCAAATAAGAGATGTTTTCTTTATTAAATAAATTAAACACTTCGAATAGGACGATATGAGTGAATATAGTTCAAATGGGATCAGTTTTTGGTAGAAAATGACGTATTTACCCTTGAACATGTCATAAATAGTTGAAATACATCAATTTGAGTAAAACTCGGTCAAACAGGAGAGGTTTTGTAATTAAATGACCTAAATTCTTTGAATCGGACGATATGAGTCAATATAGGTAAAACGGGATAGAATTTGGGTAGAAAATAACATATTTACCCTTGAACATGTCATAAACACTTTAAATACATTGATTTGAGTCAAACTCGGTCAAACAAGAGAGGTTTTTTTTTTATTAAATTTGATTCAATATAGGTTTTTTTTATTAAATTTTAGTCAATATAGGACGATATAAGTCAATATATGTCAAATAGGATCAATTTTGTGTTGAAAATAATGTATTTACTCTTGACCATGTCATAAACACTTAAAATACATTGATTTGAGTCAAACTCGGTCAAACAAGAGAGGTTTTTTTTATTAAATTTGATTCAATATAGGTTTTTTTTATTAAATTTTAGTCAATATAGGACGATATAAGTCAATATAGGTCAAATAGGATCAATTTTGTGTTGAAAATAATGTATTTACTCTTGAACATGTCATAAACACTTAAAATACATCGATTTGAGTCAATCTCGGTCAAATGGGAGAGGTTTTGTGTATGAAATGACCTAAACAGTTCGAATCAAACAATATGAGTCAAAATAGGTCAAATAGGATCAATTTTGTGTAGAAAAAAACGTATTTACCCTTTAACATGTCATAAACACTTGAAATACATCAATTTTCTTCAAACTCGGTCAAATGGGAGAGGTTTTGTGTATTAAATGAATTAAACACTTTGAATCGGACGATATGAATCAATATAGGTCAAATGGGATCAGTTTTAGTAGAAAATGACATCTTTACCCTTGAACATGGCATAAAAAGTAGAAATACATCGATTTGAGTCAAACTTTTTAAAATGGGAGAGGCTTTATGTATTAAATGACATAAACACTTCGAATAGGATGATATGAATCAATATAGGTCAACTAGGATCAATTTTGGGTATGAAATGACGTATATACCCTTGAATATTTGATAAACACTTGAAATACATCGATTTGAGTCAAACTCGGTCAAACAGGAGATTTTTTTGTGTTAAATGACCCAAGAATTTCGAATCGGACGATAAGAATCAATATGGGTCAACTAGGATCAGTTTTGGGTATGAAATGGCGTATTTACCCTTGAACATTTCATAAACACTTGAAATACATCGATCTGAGTCAAACTTTGTCAAACGAGAGAGCTTTCATGTATTAAATAACATAAACACTTCGAATTGGACGATATGAGTTAATAAAGGTAAAATGGGTTAAGTTTTGGGCAGAAAATGATGAATTTACCCTTGAACATTATAAAAACAATTGGAATACATCGATTTGAGTCAAACTTTTTAAAATAAGAGTGTTCTGGGTTTAAAATGACTTAAACACTTTGAATCACACGATATGAGTCAAAATAAGTAAAATGGGATCGATTTTGGGTAGAAAATGACATATTTACCCTGGAACATGTCAAAAACACTTGAAATACATCGATTTGAGTCAATCTCGGTCAAACGGGAGAGGTTTTGTGTATGAAATGACCTAAACACTTCGAATCAAACAATATGAGTTAAAATAGGTCAAATAGGATCAAGTTTGTGCAGAAAATAACGTAATTACCCTTGAACATGTCATAAACACTTGAAATACATCGATCTGAGTCAAACTCGTCAAACAGGAGAGGTTTTGTGTATTAAATGACCTAAACACAACGAATCGGACGATATGAGTCAATATAGGTCAAATAGGATAAATTTGGATAGAAAATGACGTATTTACATTTAAACATGTCATAAACAGTTGAAATACATCAATGTTCTTCAAACTCGGTCAAATAAGAGATGTTTTCTTTATTAAATAAATTAAACACTTCGAATAGGACGATATGAGTGAATATAGTTCAAATGGGATCAGTTTTTGGTAGAAAATGACGTATTTACCCTTGAACATGTCATAAATAGTTGAAATACATCAATTTGAGTAAAACTCGGTCAAACAGGAGAGGTTTTGTAATTAAATGACCTAAATTCTTTGAATCGGACGATATGAGTCAATATAGGTAAAACGGGATAGAATTTGGGTAGAAAATAACATATTTACCCTTGAACATGTCATAAACACTTTAAATACATTGATTTGAGTCAAACTCGGTCAAACAAGAGAGGTTTTTTTTTTATTAAATTTGATTCAATATAGGTTTTTTTTATTAAATTTTAGTCAATATAGGACGATATAAGTCAATATATGTCAAATAGGATCAATTTTGTGTTGAAAATAATGTATTTACTCTTGACCATGTCATAAACACTTAAAATACATTGATTTGAGTCAAACTCGGTCAAACAAGAGAGGTTTTTTTATTAAATTTGATTCAATATAGGTTTTTTTTATTAAATTTTAGTCAATATAGGACGATATAAGTCAATATAGGTCAAATAGGATCAATTTTGTGTTGAAAATAATGTATTTACTCTTGAACATGTCATAAACACTTAAAATACATCGATTTGAGTCAATCTCGGTCAAATGGGAGAGGTTTTGTGTATGAAATGACCTAAACAGTTCGAATCAAACAATATGAGTCAAAATAGGTCAAATAGGATCAATTTTGTGTAGAAAAAAACGTATTTACCCTTTAACATGTCATAAACACTTGAAATACATCAATTTTCTTCAAACTCGGTCAAATGGGAGAGGTTTTGTGTATTAAATGAATTAAACACTTTGAATCGGACGATATGAATCAATATAGGTCAAATGGGATCAGTTTTAGTAGAAAATGACATCTTTACCCTTGAACATGGCATAAAAAGTAGAAATACATCGATTTGAGTCAAACTTTTTAAAATGGGAGAGGCTTTATGTATTAAATGACATAAACACTTCGAATAGGATGATATGAATCAATATAGGTCAACTAGGATCAATTTTGGGTATGAAATGACGTATATACCCTTGAATATTTGATAAACACTTGAAATACATCGATTTGAGTCAAACTCGGTCAAACAGGAGATTTTTTTGTGTTAAATGACCCAAGAATTTCGAATCGGACGATAAGAATCAATATGGGTCAACTAGGATCAGTTTTGGGTATGAAATGGCGTATTTACCCTTGAACATTTCATAAACACTTGAAATACATCGATCTGAGTCAAACTTTGTCAAACGAGAGAGCTTTCATGTATTAAATAACATAAACACTTCGAATTGGACGATATGAGTTAATAAAGGTAAAATGGGTTAAGTTTTGGGCAGAAAATGATGAATTTACCCTTGAACATTATAAAAACAATTGGAATACATCGATTTGAGTCAAACTTTTTAAAATAAGAGTGTTCTGGGTTTAAAATGACTTAAACACTTTGAATCACACGATATGAGTCAAAATAAGTAAAATGGGATCGATTTTGGGTAGAAAATGACATATTTACCCTGGAACATGTCAAAAACACTTGAAATACATCGATTTGAGTCAATCTCGGTCAAACGGGAGAGGTTTTGTGTATGAAATGACCTAAACACTTCGAATCAAACAATATGAGTTAAAATAGGTCAAATAGGATCAAGTTTGTGCAGAAAATAACGTAATTACCCTTGAACATGTCATAAACACTTGAAATACATCGATCTGAGTCAAACTCGTCAAACAGGAGAGGTTTTGTGTATTAAATGACCTAAACACAACGAATCGGACGATATGAGTCAATATAGGTCAAATAGGATAAATTTGGATAGAAAATGACGTATTTCCATTTAAACATGTCATAAACAGTTGAAATACATCAATGTTCTTCAAACTCGGTCAAATAAGAGATGTTTTCTTTATTAAATAAATTAAACACTTCGAATAGGACGATATGAGTGAATATAGTTCAAATGGGATCAGTTTTTGGTAGAAAATGACGTATTTACCCTTGAACATGTCATAAATAGTTGAAATACATCAATTTGAGTAAAACTCGGTCAAACAGGAGAGGTTTTGTAATTAAATGACCTAAATTCTTTGAATCGGACGATATGAGTCAATATAGGTAAAACGGGATAGAATTTGGGTAGAAAATAACATATTTACCCTTGAACATGTCATAAACACTTTAAATACATTGATTTGAGTCAAACTCGGTCAAACAAGAGAGGTTTTTTTTTTTATTAAATTTGATTCAATATAGGTTTTTTTTATTAAATTTTAGTCAATATAGGACGATATAAGTCAATATATGTCAAATAGGATCAATTTTGTGTTGAAAATAATGTATTTACTCTTGACCATGTCATAAACACTTAAAATACATCGATTTGAGTCAATCTCGGTCAAATGGGAGAGGTTTTGTGTATGAAATGACCTAAACAGTTCGAATCAAACAATATGAGTCAAAATAGGTCAAATAGGATCAATTTTGTGTAGAAAAAAACGTATTTACCCTTTAACATGTCATAAACACTTGAAATACATCAATTTTCTTCAAACTCGGTCAAATGGGAGAGGTTTTGTGTATTAAATGAATTAAACACTTTGAATCGGACGATATGAATCAATATAGGTCAAATGGGATCAGTTTTAGTAGAAAATGACATCTTTACCCTTGAACATGGCATAAAAAGTAGAAATACATCGATTTGAGTCAAACTTTTTAAAATGGGAGAGGCTTTATGTATTAAATGACATAAACACTTCGAATAGGATGATATGAATCAATATAGGTCAACTAGGATCAATTTTGGGTATGAAATGACGTATATACCCTTGAATATTTGATAAACACTTGAAATACATCGATTTGAGTCAAACTCGGTCAAACAGGAGATTTTTTTGTGTTAAATGACCCAAGAATTTCGAATCGGACGATAAGAATCAATATGGGTCAACTAGGATCAGTTTTGGGTATGAAATGGCGTATTTACCCTTGAACATTTCATAAACACTTGAAATACATCGATCTGAGTCAAACTTTGTCAAACGAGAGAGCTTTCATGTATTAAATAACATAAACACTTCGAATTGGACGATATGAGTTAATAAAGGTAAAATGGGTTAAGTTTTGGGCAGAAAATGATGAATTTACCCTTGAACATTATAAAAACAATTGGAATACATCGATTTGAGTCAAACTTTTTAAAATAAGAGTGTTCTGGGTTTAAAATGACTTAAACACTTTGAATCACACGATATGAGTCAAAATAAGTAAAATGGGATCGATTTTGGGTAGAAAATGACATATTTACCCTGGAACATGTCAAAAACACTTGAAATACATCGATTTGAGTCAATCTCGGTCAAACGGGAGAGGTTTTGTGTATGAAATGACCTAAACACTTCGAATCAAACAATATGAGTTAAAATAGGTCAAATAGGATCAAGTTTGTGCAGAAAATAACGTAATTACCCTTGAACATGTCATAAACACTTGAAATACATCGATCTGAGTCAAACTCGTCAAACAGGAGAGGTTTTGTGTATTAAATGACCTAAACACAACGAATCGGACGATATGAGTCAATATAGGTCAAATAGGATAAATTTGGATAGAAAATGACGTATTTACATTTAAACATGTCATAAACAGTTGAAATACATCAATGTTCTTCAAACTCGGTCAAATAAGAGATGTTTTCTTTATTAAATAAATTAAACACTTCGAATAGGACGATATGAGTGAATATAGTTCAAATGGGATCAGTTTTTGGTAGAAAATGACGTATTTACCCTTGAACATGTCATAAATAGTTGAAATACATCAATTTGAGTAAAACTCGGTCAAACAGGAGAGGTTTTGTAATTAAATGACCTAAATTCTTTGAATCGGACGATATGAGTCAATATAGGTAAAACGGGATAGAATTTGGGTAGAAAATAACATATTTACCCTTGAACATGTCATAAACACTTTAAATACATTGATTTGAGTCAAACTCGGTCAAACAAGAGAGGTTTTTTTTTTATTAAATTTGATTCAATATAGGTTTTTTTTATTAAATTTTAGTCAATATAGGACGATATAAGTCAATATATGTCAAATAGGATCAATTTTGTGTTGAAAATAATGTATTTACTCTTGACCATGTCATAAACACTTAAAATACATTGATTTGAGTCAAACTCGGTCAAACAAGAGAGGTTTTTTTTATTAAATTTGATTCAATATAGGTTTTTTTTATTAAATTTTAGTCAATATAGGACGATATAAGTCAATATAGGTCAAATAGGATCAATTTTGTGTTGAAAATAATGTATTTACTCTTGAACATGTCATAAACACTTAAAATACATCGATTTGAGTCAATCTCGGTCAAATGGGAGAGGTTTTGTGTATGAAATGACCTAAACAGTTCGAATCAAACAATATGAGTCAAAATAGGTCAAATAGGATCAATTTTGTGTAGAAAAAAACGTATTTACCCTTTAACATGTCATAAACACTTGAAATACATCAATTTTCTTCAAACTCGGTCAAATGGGAGAGGTTTTGTGTATTAAATGAATTAAACACTTTGAATCGGACGATATGAATCAATATAGGTCAAATGGGATCAGTTTTAGTAGAAAATGACATCTTTACCCTTGAACATGGCATAAAAAGTAGAAATACATCGATTTGAGTCAAACTTTTTAAAATGGGAGAGGCTTTATGTATTAAATGACATAAACACTTCGAATAGGATGATATGAATCAATATAGGTCAACTAGGATCAATTTTGGGTATGAAATGACGTATATACCCTTGAATATTTGATAAACACTTGAAATACATCGATTTGAGTCAAACTCGGTCAAACAGGAGATTTTTTTGTGTTAAATGACCCAAGAATTTCGAATCGGACGATAAGAATCAATATGGGTCAACTAGGATCAGTTTTGGGTATGAAATGGCGTATTTACCCTTGAACATTTCATAAACACTTGAAATACATCGATCTGAGTCAAACTTTGTCAAACGAGAGAGCTTTCATGTATTAAATAACATAAACACTTCGAATTGGACGATATGAGTTAATAAAGGTAAAATGGGTTAAGTTTTGGGCAGAAAATGATGAATTTACCCTTGAACATTATAAAAACAATTGGAATACATCGATTTGAGTCAAACTTTTTAAAATAAGAGTGTTCTGGGTTTAAAATGACTTAAACACTTTGAATCACACGATATGAGTCAAAATAAGTAAAATGGGATCGATTTTGGGTAGAAAATGACATATTTACCCTGGAACATGTCAAAAACACTTGAAATACATCGATTTGAGTCAATCTCGGTCAAACGGGAGAGGTTTTGTGTATGAAATGACCTAAACACTTCGAATCAAACAATATGAGTTAAAATAGGTCAAATAGGATCAAGTTTGTGCAGAAAATAACGTAATTACCCTTGAACATGTCATAAACACTTGAAATACATCGATCTGAGTCAAACTCGTCAAACAGGAGAGGTTTTGTGTATTAAATGACCTAAACACAACGAATCGGACGATATGAGTCAATATAGGTCAAATAGGATAAATTTGGATAGAAAATGACGTATTTACATTTAAACATGTCATAAACAGTTGAAATACATCAATGTTCTTCAAACTCGGTCAAATAAGAGATGTTTTCTTTATTAAATAAATTAAACACTTCGAATAGGACGATATGAGTGAATATAGTTCAAATGGGATCAGTTTTTGGTAGAAAATGACGTATTTACCCTTGAACATGTCATAAATAGTTGAAATACATCAATTTGAGTAAAACTCGGTCAAACAGGAGAGGTTTTGTAATTAAATGACCTAAATTCTTTGAATCGGACGATATGAGTCAATATAGGTAAAACGGGATAGAATTTGGGTAGAAAATAACATATTTACCCTTGAACATGTCATAAACACTTTAAATACATTGATTTGAGTCAAACTCGGTCAAACAAGAGAGGTTTTTTTTTTATTAAATTTGATTCAATATAGGTTTTTTTTATTAAATTTTAGTCAATATAGGACGATATAAGTCAATATATGTCAAATAGGATCAATTTTGTGTTGAAAATAATGTATTTACTCTTGACCATGTCATAAACACTTAAAATACATTGATTTGAGTCAAACTCGGTCAAACAAGAGAGGTTTTTTTATTAAATTTGATTCAATATAGGTTTTTTTTATTAAATTTTAGTCAATATAGGACGATATAAGTCAATATAGGTCAAATAGGATCAATTTTGTGTTGAAAATAATGTATTTACTCTTGAACATGTCATAAACACTTAAAATACATCGATTTGAGTCAATCTCGGTCAAATGGGAGAGGTTTTGTGTATGAAATGACCTAAACAGTTCGAATCAAACAATATGAGTCAAAATAGGTCAAATAGGATTAATTTTGTGTAGAAAAAAACGTATTTACCCTTTAACATGTCATAAACACTTGAAATACATCAATTTTCTTCAAACTCGGTCAAATGGGAGAGGTTTTGTGTATTAAATGAATTAAACACTTTGAATCGGACGATATGAATCAATATAGGTCAAATGGGATCAGTTTTAGTAGAAAATGACATCTTTACCCTTGAACATGGCATAAAAAGTAGAAATACATCGATTTGAGTCAAACTTTTTAAAATGGGAGAGGCTTTATGTATTAAATGACATAAACACTTCGAATAGGATGATATGAATCAATATAGGTCAACTAGGATCAATTTTGGGTATGAAATGACGTATATACCCTTGAATATTTGATAAACACTTGAAATACATCGATTTGAGTCAAACTCGGTCAAACAGGAGATTTTTTTGTGTTAAATGACCCAAGAATTTCGAATCGGACGATAAGAATCAATATGGGTCAACTAGGATCAGTTTTGGGTATGAAATGGCGTATTTACCCTTGAACATTTCATAAACACTTGAAATACATCGATCTGAGTCAAACTTTGTCAAACGAGAGAGCTTTCATGTATTAAATAACATAAACACTTCGAATTGGACGATATGAGTTAATAAAGGTAAAATGGGTTAAGTTTTGGGCAGAAAATGATGAATTTACCCTTGAACATTATAAAAACAATTGGAATACATCGATTTGAGTCAAACTTTTTAAAATAAGAGTGTTCTGGGTTTAAAATGACTTAAACACTTTGAATCACACGATATGAGTTAAAATAAGTAAAATGGGATCGATTTTGGGTAGAAAATGACATATTTACCCTGGAACATGTCAAAAACACTTGAAATACATCGATTTGAGTCAATCTCGGTCAAACGGGAGAGGTTTTGTGTATGAAATGACCTAAACACTTCGAATCAAACAATATGAGTTAAAATAGGTCAAATAGGATCAAGTTTGTGCAGAAAATAACGTAATTACCCTTGAACATGTCATAAACACTTGAAATACATCGATCTGAGTCAAACTCGTCAAACAGGAGAGGTTTTGTGTATTAAATGACCTAAACACAACGAATCGGACGATATGAGTCAATATAGGTCAAATAGGATAAATTTGGATAGAAAATGACGTATTTACATTTAAACATGTCATAAACAGTTGAAATACATCAATGTTCTTCAAACTCGGTCAAATAAGAGATGTTTTCTTTATTAAATAAATTAAACACTTCGAATAGGACGATATGAGTGAATATAGTTCAAATGGGATCAGTTTTTGGTAGAAAATGACGTATTTACCCTTGAACATGTCATAAATAGTTGAAATACATCAATTTGAGTAAAACTCGGTCAAACAGGAGAGGTTTTGTAATTAAATGACCTAAATTCTTTGAATCGGACGATATGAGTCAATATAGGTAAAACGGGATAGAATTTGGGTAGAAAATAACATATTTACCCTTGAACATGTCATAAACACTTTAAATACATTGATTTGAGTCAAACTCGGTCAAACAAGAGAGGTTTTTTTTTTATTAAATTTGATTCAATATAGGTTTTTTTTATTAAATTTTAGTCAATATAGGACGATATAAGTCAATATATGTCAAATAGGATCAATTTTGTGTTGAAAATAATGTATTTACTCTTGACCATGTCATAAACACTTAAAATACATTGATTTGAGTCAAACTCGGTCAAACAAGAGGGGTTTTTTTATTAAATTTGATTCAATATAGGTTTTTTTTATTAAATTTTAGTCAATATAGGACGATATAAGTCAATATAGGTCAAATAGGATCAATTTTGTGTTGAAAATAATGTATTTACTCTTGAACATGTCATAAACACTTAAAATACATCGAT
Source organism: Dysphania ambrosioides (assembly GCA_026401315.1). NCBI lineage: Eukaryota > Viridiplantae > Streptophyta > Magnoliopsida > Caryophyllales > Amaranthaceae > Dysphania > Dysphania ambrosioides. The sequence continues at coordinate 14,369,053 of CM048665.1, read as the reverse complement.
TTGAGTCAATCTCGGTCAAATGGGAGAGGTTTTGTGTATGAAATGACCTAAACAGTTCGAATCAAACAATATGAGTCAAAATAGGTCAAATAGGATCAATTTTGTGTAGAAAAAAAACGTATTTACCCTTTAACATGTCATAAACACTTGAAATACATCAATTTTCTTCAAACTCGGTCAAATGGGAGAGGTTTTGTGTATTAAATGAATTAAACACTTTGAATCGGACGATATGAATCAATATAAGTCAAATGGGATCAGTTTTAGTAGAAAATGACATCTTTACCCTTGAACATGGCATAAAAAGTAGAAATACATCGATTTGAGTCAAACTTTTTAAAATGGGAGAGGCTTTATGTATTAAATGACATAAACACTTCGAATAGGATGATATGAATCAATATAGGTCAACTAGGATCAATTTTGGGTATGAAATGACGTATATACCCTTGAATATTTGATAAACACTTGAAATACATCGATTTGAGTCAAACTCGGTCAAACAGGAGATTTTTTTGTGTTAAATGACCCAAGAATTTCGAATCGGACGATAAGAATCAATATGGGTCAACTAGGATCAGTTTTGGGTATGAAATGGCGTATTTACCCTTGAACATTTCATAAACACTTGAAATACATCGATCTGAGTCAAACTTTGTCAAACGAGAGAGCTTTCATGTATTAAATAACATAAACACTTCGAATTGGACGATATGAGTTAATAAAGGTAAAATGGGTTAAGTTTTGGGCAGAAAATGATGAATTTACCCTTGAACATTATAAAAACAATTGGAATACATCGATTTGAGTCAAACTTTTTAAAATAAGAGTGTTCTGGGTTTAAAATGACTTAAACACTTTGAATCACACGATATGAGTCAAAATAAGTAAAATGGGATCGATTTTGGGTAGAAAATGACATATTTACCCTAGAACATGTCAAAAACACTTGAAATACATCGATTTGAGTCAATCTCGGTCAAACGGGAGAGGTTTTGTGTATGAAATGACCTAAACACTTCGAATCAAACAATATGAGTTAAAATAGGTCAAATAGGATCAAGTTTGTGCAGAAAATAACGTAATTACCCTTGAACATGTCATAAACACTTGAAATACATCGATCTGAGTCAAACTCGTCAAACAGGAGAGGTTTTGTGTATTAAATGACCTAAACACAACGAATCGGACGATATGAGTCAATATAGGTCAAATAGGATAAATTTGGATAGAAAATGACGTATTTACATTTAAACATGTCATAAACAGTTGAAATACATCAATGTTCTTCAAACTCGGTCAAATAAGAGATGTTTTCTTTATTAAATAAATTAAACACTTCGAATAGGACGATATGAGTGAATATAGTTCAAATGGGATCAGTTTTTGGTAGAAAATGACGTATTTACCCTTGAACATGTCATAAATAGTTGAAATACATCAATTTGAGTAAAACTCGGTCAAACAGGAGAGGTTTTGTAATTAAATGACCTAAATTCTTTGAATCGGACGATATGAGTCAATATAGGTAAAACGGGATAGAATTTGGGTAGAAAATAACATATTTACCCTTGAACATGTCATAAACACTTTAAATACATTGATTTGAGTCAAACTCGGTCAAACAAGAGAGGTTTTTTTTTTATTAAATTTGATTCAATATAGGTTTTTTTTATTAAATTTTAGTCAATATAGGACGATATAAGTCAATATATGTCAAATAGGATCAATTTTGTGTTGAAAATAATGTATTTACTCTTGACCATGTCATAAACACTTAAAATACATCGATTTGAGTCAATCTCGGTCAAATGGGAGAGGTTTTGTGTATGAAATGACCTAAACAGTTCGAATCAAACAATATGAGTCAAAATAGGTCAAATAGGATCAATTTTGTGTAGAAAAAAACGTATTTACCCTTTAACATGTCATAAACACTTGAAATACATCAATTTTCTTCAAACTCGGTCAAATGGGAGAGGTTTTGTGTATTAAATGAATTAAACACTTTGAATCGGACGATATGAATCAATATAGGTCAAATGGGATCAGTTTTAGTAGAAAATGACATCTTTACCCTTGAACATGGCATAAAAAGTAGAAATACATCGATTTGAGTCAAACTTTTTAAAATGGGAGAGGCTTTATGTATTAAATGACATAAACACTTCAAATAGGATGATATGAATCAATATAGGTCAACTAGGATCAATTTTGGGTATGAAATGACGTATATACCCTTGAATATTTGATAAACACTTGAAATACATCGATTTGAGTCAAACTCGGTCAAACAGGAGATTTTTTTGTGTTAAATGACCCAAGAATTTCGAATCGGACGATAAGAATCAATATGGGTCAACTAGGATCAGTTTTGGGTATGAAATGGCGTATTTACCCTTGAACATTTCATAAACACTTGAAATACATCGATCTGAGTCAAACTTTGTCAAACGAGAGAGCTTTCATGTATTAAATAACATAAACACTTCGAATTGGACGATATGAGTTAATAAAGGTAAAATGGGTTAAGTTTTGGGCAGAAAATGATGAATTTACCCTTGAACATTATAAAAACAATTGGAATACATCGATTTGAGTCAAACTTTTTAAAATAAGAGTGTTCTGGGTTTAAAATGACTTAAACACTTTGAATCACACGATATGAGTCAAAATAAGTAAAATGGGATCGATTTTGGGTAGAAAATGACATATTTACCCTGGAACATGTCAAAAACACTTGAAATACATCGATTTGAGTCAATCTCGGTCAAACGGGAGAGGTTTTGTGTATGAAATGACCTAAACACTTCGAATCAAACAATATGAGTTAAAATAGGTCAAATAGGATCAAGTTTGTGCAGAAAATAACGTAATTACCCTTGAACATGTCATAAACACTTGAAATACATCGATCTGAGTCAAACTCGTCAAACAGGAGAGGTTTTGTGTATTAAATGACCTAAACACAACGAATCGGACGATATGAGTCAATATAGGTCAAATAGGATAAATTTGGATAGAAAATGACGTATTTACATTTAAACATGTCATAAACAGTTGAAATACATCAATGTTCTTCAAACTCGGTCAAATAAGAGATGTTTTCTTTATTAAATAAATTAAACACTTCGAATAGGACGATATGAGTGAATATAGTTCAAATGGGATCAGTTTTTGGTAGAAAATGACGTATTTACCCTTGAACATGTCATAAATAGTTGAAATACATCAATTTGAGTAAAACTCGGTCAAACAGGAGAGGTTTTGTAATTAAATGACCTAAATTCTTTGAATCGGACGATATGAGTCAATATAGGTAAAACGGGATAGAATTTGGGTAGAAAATAACATATTTACCCTTGAACATGTCATAAACACTTTAAATACATTGATTTGAGTCAAACTCGGTCAAACAAGAGAGGTTTTTTTTTTATTAAATTTGATTCAATATAGGTTTTTTTTATTAAATTTTAGTCAATATAGGACGATATAAGTCAATATATGTCAAATAGGATCAATTTTGTGTTGAAAATAATGTATTTACTCTTGACCATGTCATAAACACTTAAAATACATTGATTTGAGTCAAACTCGGTCAAACAAGAGAGGTTTTTTTATTAAATTTGATTCAATATAGGTTTTTTTTATTAAATTTTAGTCAATATAGGACGATATAAGTCAATATATGTCAAATAGGATCAATTTTGTGTTGAAAATAATGTATTTACTCTTGACCATGTCATAAACACTTAAAATACATCGATTTGAGTCAATCTCGGTCAAATGGGAGAGGTTTTGTGTATGAAATGACCTAAACAGTTCGAATCAAACAATATGAGTCAAAATAGGTCAAATAGGATCAATTTTGTGTAGAAAAAAACGTATTTACCCTTTAACATGTCATAAACACTTGAAATACATCAATTTTCTTCAAACTCGGTCAAATGGGAGAGGTTTTGTGTATTAAATGAATTAAACACTTTGAATCGGACGATATGAATCAATATAGGTCAAATGGGATCAGTTTTAGTAGAAAATGACATCTTTACCCTTGAACATGGCATAAAAAGTAGAAATACATCGATTTGAGTCAAACTTTTTAAAATGGGAGAGGCTTTATGTATTAAATGACATAAACACTTCGAATAGGATGATATGAATCAATATAGGTCAACTAGGATCAATTTTGGGTATGAAATGACGTATATACCCTTGAATATTTGATAAACACTTGAAATACATCGATTTGAGTCAAACTCGGTCAAACAGGAGATTTTTTTGTGTTAAATGACCCAAGAATTTCGAATCGGACGATAAGAATCAATATGGGTCAACTAGGATCAGTTTTGGGTATGAAATGGCGTATTTACCCTTGAACATTTCATAAACACTTGAAATACATCGATCTGAGTCAAACTTTGTCAAACGAGAGAGCTTTCATGTATTAAATAACATAAACACTTCGAATTGGACGATATGAGTTAATAAAGGTAAAATGGGTTAAGTTTTGGGCAGAAAATGATGAATTTACCCTTGAACATTATAAAAACAATTGGAATACATCGATTTGAGTCAAACTTTTTAAAATAAGAGTGTTCTGGGTTTAAAATGACTTAAACACTTTGAATCACACGATATGAGTCAAAATAAGTAAAATGGGATCGATTTTGGGTAGAAAATGACATATTTACCCTGGAACATGTCAAAAACACTTGAAATACATCGATTTGAGTCAATCTCGGTCAAACGGGAGAGGTTTTGTGTATGAAATGACCTAAACACTTCGAATCAAACAATATGAGTTAAAATAGGTCAAATAGGATCAAGTTTGTGCAGAAAATAACGTAATTACCCTTGAACATGTCATAAACACTTGAAATACATCGATCTGAGTCAAACTCGTCAAACAGGAGAGGTTTTGTGTATTAAATGACCTAAACACAACGAATCGGACGATATGAGTCAATATAGGTCAAATAGGATAAATTTGGATAGAAAATGACGTATTTACATTTAAACATGTCATAAACAGTTGAAATACATCAATGTTCTTCAAACTCGGTCAAATAAGAGATGTTTTCTTTATTAAATAAATTAAACACTTCGAATAGGACGATATGAGTGAATATAGTTCAAATGGGATCAGTTTTTGGTAGAAAATGACGTATTTACCCTTGAACATGTCATAAATAGTTGAAATACATCAATTTGAGTAAAACTCGGTCAAACAGGAGAGGTTTTGTAATTAAATGACCTAAATTCTTTGAATCGGACGATATGAGTCAATATAGGTAAAACGGGATAGAATTTGGGTAGAAAATAACATATTTACCCTTGAACATGTCATAAACACTTTAAATACATTGATTTGAGTCAAACTCGGTCAAACAAGAGAGGTTTTTTTTTTATTAAATTTGATTCAATATAGGTTTTTTTTATTAAATTTTAGTCAATATAGGACGATATAAGTCAATATATGTCAAATAGGATCAATTTTGTGTTGAAAATAATGTATTTACTCTTGACCATGTCATAAACACTTAAAATACATTGATTTGAGTCAAACTCGGTCAAACAAGAGAGGTTTTTTTTATTAAATTTGATTCAATATAGGTTTTTTTTATTAAATTTTAGTCAATATAGGACGATATAAGTCAATATAGGTCAAATAGGATCAATTTTGTGTTGAAAATAATGTATTTACTCTTGAACATGTCATAAACACTTAAAATACATCGATTTGAGTCAATCTCGGTCAAATGGGAGAGGTTTTGTGTATGAAATGACCTAAACAGTTCGAATCAAACAATATGAGTCAAAATAGGTCAAATAGGATCAATTTTGTGTAGAAAAAAACGTATTTACCCTTTAACATGTCATAAACACTTGAAATACATCAATTTTCTTCAAACTCGGTCAAATGGGAGAGGTTTTGTGTATTAAATGAATTAAACACTTTGAATCGGACGATATGAATCAATATAGGTCAAATGGGATCAGTTTTAGTAGAAAATGACATCTTTACCCTTGAACATGGCATAAAAAGTAGAAATACATCGATTTGAGTCAAACTTTTTAAAATGGGAGAGGCTTTATGTATTAAATGACATAAACACTTCGAATAGGATGATATGAATCAATATAGGTCAACTAGGATCAATTTTGGGTATGAAATGACGTATATACCCTTGAATATTTGATAAACACTTGAAATACATCGATTTGAGTCAAACTCGGTCAAACAGGAGATTTTTTTGTGTTAAATGACCCAAGAATTTCGAATCGGACGATAAGAATCAATATGGGTCAACTAGGATCAGTTTTGGGTATGAAATGGCGTATTTACCCTTGAACATTTCATAAACACTTGAAATACATCGATCTGAGTCAAACTTTGTCAAACGAGAGAGCTTTCATGTATTAAATAACATAAACACTTCGAATTGGACGATATGAGTTAATAAAGGTAAAATGGGTTAAGTTTTGGGCAGAAAATGATGAATTTACCCTTGAACATTATAAAAACAATTGGAATACATCGATTTGAGTCAAACTTTTTAAAATAAGAGTGTTCTGGGTTTAAAATGACTTAAACACTTTGAATCACACGATATGAGTCAAAATAAGTAAAATGGGATCGATTTTGGGTAGAAAATGACATATTTACCCTGGAACATGTCAAAAACACTTGAAATACATCGATTTGAGTCAATCTCGGTCAAACGGGAGAGGTTTTGTGTATGAAATGACCTAAACACTTCGAATCAAACAATATGAGTTAAAATAGGTCAAATAGGATCAAGTTTGTGCAGAAAATAACGTAATTACCCTTGAACATGTCATAAACACTTGAAATACATCGATCTGAGTCAAACTCGTCAAACAGGAGAGGTTTTGTGTATTAAATGACCTAAACACAACGAATCGGACGATATGAGTCAATATAGGTCAAATAGGATAAATTTGGATAGAAAATGACGTATTTACATTTAAACATGTCATAAACAGTTGAAATACATCAATGTTCTTCAAACTCGGTCAAATAAGAGATGTTTTCTTTATTAAATAAATTAAACACTTCGAATAGGACGATATGAGTGAATATAGTTCAAATGGGATCAGTTTTTGGTAGAAAATGACGTATTTACCCTTGAACATGTCATAAATAGTTGAAATACATCAATTTGAGTAAAACTCGGTCAAACAGGAGAGGTTTTGTAATTAAATGACCTAAATTCTTTGAATCGGACGATATGAGTCAATATAGGTAAAACGGGATAGAATTTGGGTAGAAAATAACATATTTACCCTTGAACATGTCATAAACACTTTAAATACATTGATTTGAGTCAAACTCGGTCAAACAAGAGAGGTTTTTTTTTTATTAAATTTGATTCAATATAGGTTTTTTTTATTAAATTTTAGTCAATATAGGACGATATAAGTCAATATATGTCAAATAGGATCAATTTTGTGTTGAAAATAATGTATTTACTCTTGACCATGTCATAAACACTTAAAATACATTGATTTGAGTCAAACTCGGTCAAACAAGAGAGGTTTTTTTTATTAAATTTGATTCAATATAGGTTTTTTTTATTAAATTTTAGTCAATATAGGACGATATAAGTCAATATAGGTCAAATAGGATCAATTTTGTGTTGAAAATAATGTATTTACTCTTGAACATGTCATAAACACTTAAAATACATCGATTTGAGTCAATCTCGGTCAAATGGGAGAGGTTTTGTGTATGAAATGACCTAAACAGTTCGAATCAAACAATATGAGTCAAAATAGGTCAAATAGGATCAATTTTGTGTAGAAAAAAACGTATTTACCCTTTAACATGTCATAAACACTTGAAATACATCAATTTTCTTCAAACTCGGTCAAATGGGAGAGGTTTTGTGTATTAAATGAATTAAACACTTTGAATCGGACGATATGAATCAATATAGGTCAAATGGGATCAGTTTTAGTAGAAAATGACATCTTTACCCTTGAACATGGCATAAAAAGTAGAAATACATCGATTTGAGTCAAACTTTTTAAAATGGGAGAGGCTTTATGTATTAAATGACATAAACACTTCGAATAGGATGATATGAATCAATATAGGTCAACTAGGATCAATTTTGGGTATGAAATGACGTATATACCCTTGAATATTTGATAAACACTTGAAATACATCGATTTGAGTCAAACTCGGTCAAACAGGAGATTTTTTTGTGTTAAATGACCCAAGAATTTCGAATCGGACGATAAGAATCAATATGGGTCAACTAGGATCAGTTTTGGGTATGAAATGGCGTATTTACCCTTGAACATTTCATAAACACTTGAAATACATCGATCTGAGTCAAACTTTGTCAAACGAGAGAGCTTTCATGTATTAAATAACATAAACACTTCGAATTGGACGATATGAGTTAATAAAGGTAAAATGGGTTAAGTTTTGGGCAGAAAATGATGAATTTACCCTTGAACATTATAAAAACAATTGGAATACATCGATTTGAGTCAAACTTTTTAAAATAAGAGTGTTCTGGGTTTAAAATGACTTAAACACTTTGAATCACACGATATGAGTCAAAATAAGTAAAATGGGATCGATTTTGGGTAGAAAATGACATATTTACCCTGGAACATGTCAAAAACACTTGAAATACATCGATTTGAGTCAATCTCGGTCAAACGGGAGAGGTTTTGTGTATGAAATGACCTAAACACTTCGAATCAAACAATATGAGTTAAAATAGGTCAAATAGGATCAAGTTTGTGCAGAAAATAACGTAATTACCCTTGAACATGTCATAAACACTTGAAATACATCGATCTTAGTCAAACTCGTCAAACAGGAGAGGTTTTGTGTATTAAATGACCTAAACACAACGAATCGGACGATATGAGTCAATATAGGTCAAATAGGATAAATTTGGATAGAAAATGACGTATTTACATTTAAACATGTCATAAACAGTTGAAATACATCAATGTTCTTCAAACTCGGTCAAATAAGAGATGTTTTCTTTATTAAATAAATTAAACACTTCGAATAGGACGATATGAGTGAATATAGTTCAAATGGGATCAGTTTTTGGTAGAAAATGACGTATTTACCCTTGAACATGTCATAAATAGTTGAAATACATCAATTTGAGTAAAACTCGGTCAAACAGGAGAGGTTTTGTAATTAAATGACCTAAATTCTTTGAATCGGACGATATGAGTCAATATAGGTAAAACGGGATAGAATTTGGGTAGAAAATAACATATTTACCCTTGAACATGTCATAAACACTTTAAATACATTGATTTGAGTCAAACTCAGTCAAACAAGAGAGGTTTTTTTTTTATTAAATTTGATTCAATATAGGTTTTTTTTATTAAATTTTAGTCAATATAGGACGATATAAGTCAATATATGTCAAATAGGATCAATTTTGTGTTGAAAATAATGTATTTACTCTTGACCATGTCATAAACACTTAAAATACATCGATTTGAGTCAATCTCGGTCAAATGGGAGAGGTTTTGTTTTTAAATTTGATTCAATATAGGTTTTTTTTATTAAATTTTAGTCAATATAGGACGATATAAGTCAATATAGGTCAAATAGGATCAATTTTGTGTTGAAAATAATGTATTTACTCTTGAACATGTCATAAACACTTAAAATACATCGATTTGAGTCAATCTCGGTCAAATGGGAGAGGTTTTGTGTATGAAATGACCTAAACAGTTCGAATCAAACAATATGAGTCAAAATAGGTCAAATAGGATCAATTTTGTGTAGAAAAAAACGTATTTACCCTTTAACATGTCATAAACACTTGAAATACATCAATTTTCTTCAAACTCGGTCAAATGGGAGAGGTTTTGTGTATTAAATGAATTAAACACTTTGAATCGGACGATATGAATCAATATAGGTCAAATGGGATCAGTTTTAGTAGAAAATGACATCTTTACCCTTGAACATGGCATAAAAAGTAGAAATACATCGATTTGAGTCAAACTTTTTAAAATGGGAGAGGCTTTATGTATTAAATGACATAAACACTTCGAATAGGATGATATGAATCAATATAGGTCAACTAGGATCAATTTTGGGTATGAAATGACGTATATACCCTTGAATATTTGATAAACACTTGAAATACATCGATTTGAGTCAAACTCGGTCAAACAGGAGATTTTTTTGTGTTAAATGACCCAAGAATTTCGAATCGGACGATAAGAATCAATATGGGTCAACTAGGATCAGTTTTGGGTATGAAATGGCGTATTTACCCTTGAACATTTCATAAACACTTGAAATACATCGATCTGAGTCAAACTTTGTCAAACGAGAGAGCTTTCATGTATTAAATAACATAAACACTTCGAATTGGACGATATGAGTTAATAAAGGTAAAATGGGTTAAGTTTTGGGCAGAAAATGATGAATTTACCCTTGAACATTATAAAAACAATTGGAATACATCGATTTGAGTCAAACTTTTTAAAATAAGAGTGTTCTGGGTTTAAAATGACTTAAACACTTTGAATCACACGATATGAGTCAAAATAAGTAAAATGGGATCGATTTTGGGTAGAAAATGACATATTTACCCTGGAACATGTCAAAAACACTTGAAATACATCGATTTGAGTCAATCTCGGTCAAACGGGAGAGGTTTTGTGTATGAAATGACCTAAACACTTCGAATCAAACAATATGAGTTAAAATAGGTCAAATAGGATCAAGTTTGTGCAGAAAATAACGTAATTACCCTTGAACATGTCATAAACACTTGAAATACATCGATCTGAGTCAAACTCGTCAAACAGGAGAGGTTTTGTGTATTAAATGACCTAAACACAACGAATCGGACGATATGAGTCAATATAGGTCAAATAGGATAAATTTGGATAGAAAATGACGTATTTACATTTAAACATGTCATAAACAGTTGAAATACATCAATGTTCTTCAAACTCGGTCAAATAAGAGATGTTTTCTTTATTAAATAAATTAAACACTTCGAATAGGACGATATGAGTGAATATAGTTCAAATGGGATCAGTTTTTGGTAGAAAATGACGTATTTACCCTTGAACATGTCATAAATAGTTGAAATACATCAATTTGAGTAAAACTCGGTCAAACAGGAGAGGTTTTGTAATTAAATGACCTAAATTCTTTGAATCGGACGATATGAGTCAATATAGGTAAAACGGGATAGAATTTGGGTAGAAAATAACATATTTACCCTTGAACATGTCATAAACACTTTAAATACATTGATTTGAGTCAAACTCGGTCAAACAAGAGAGGTTTTTTTTTTATTAAATTTGATTCAATATAGGTTTTTTTTATTAAATTTTAGTCAATATAGGACGATATAAGTCAATATATGTCAAATAGGATCAATTTTGTGTTGAAAATAATGTATTTACTCTTGACCATGTCATAAACACTTAAAATACATCGATTTGAGTCAATCTCGGTCAAATGGGAGAGGTTTTGTGTATGAAATGACCTAAACAGTTCGAATCAAACAATATGAGTCAAAATAGGTCAAATAGGATCAATTTTGTGTAGAAAAAAACGTATTTACCCTTTAACATGTCATAAACACTTGAAATACATCAATTTTCTTCAAACTCGGTCAAATGGGAGAGGTTTTGTGTATTAAATGAATTAAACACTTTGAATCGGACGATATGAATCAATATAGGTCAAATGGGATCAGTTTTAGTAGAAAATGACATCTTTACCCTTGAACATGGCATAAAAAGTAGAAATACATCGATTTGAGTCAAACTTTTTAAAATGGGAGAGGCTTTATGTATTAAATGACATAAACACTTCGAATAGGATGATATGAATCAATATAGGTCAACTAGGATCAATTTTGGGTATGAAATGACGTATATACCCTTGAATATTTGATAAACACTTGAAATACATCGATTTGAGTCAAACTCGGTCAAACAGGAGATTTTTTTGTGTTAAATGACCCAAGAATTTCGAATCGGACGATAAGAATCAATATGGGTCAACTAGGATCAGTTTTGGGTATGAAATGGCGTATTTACCCTTGAACATTTCATAAACACTTGAAATACATCGATCTGAGTCAAACTTTGTCAAACGAGAGAGCTTTCATGTATTAAATAACATAAACACTTCGAATTGGACGATATGAGTTAATAAAGGTAAAATGGGTTAAGTTTTGGGCAGAAAATGATGAATTTACCCTTGAACATTATAAAAACAATTGGAATACATCGATTTGAGTCAAACTTTTTAAAATAAGAGTGTTCTGGGTTTAAAATGACTTAAACACTTTGAATCACACGATATGAGTCAAAATAAGTAAAATGGGATCGATTTTGGGTAGAAAATGACATATTTACCCTGGAACATGTCAAAAACACTTGAAATACATCGATTTGAGTCAATCTCGGTCAAACGGGAGAGGTTTTGTGTATGAAATGACCTAAACACTTCGAATCAAACAATATGAGTTAAAATAGGTCAAATAGGATCAAGTTTGTGCAGAAAATAACGTAATTACCCTTGAACATGTCATAAACACTTGAAATACATCGATCTGAGTCAAACTCGTCAAACAGGAGAGGTTTTGTGTATTAAATGACCTAAACACAACGAATCGGACGATATGAGTCAATATAGGTCAAATAGGATAAATTTGGATAGAAAATGACGTATTTACATTTAAACATGTCATAAACAGTTGAAATACATCAATGTTCTTCAAACTCGGTCAAATAAGAGATGTTTTCTTTATTAAATAAATTAAACACTTCGAATAGGACGATATGAGTGAATATAGTTCAAATGGGATCAGTTTTTGGTAGAAAATGACGTATTTACCCTTGAACATGTCATAAATAGTTGAAATACATCAATTTGAGTAAAACTCGGTCAAACAGGAGAGGTTTTGTAATTAAATGACCTAAATTCTTTGAATCGGACGATATGAGTCAATATAGGTAAAACGGGATAGAATTTGGGTAGAAAATAACATATTTACCCTTGAACATGTCATAAACACTTTAAATACATTGATTTGAGTCAAACTCGGTCAAACAAGAGAGGTTTTTTTTTTATTAAATTTGATTCAATATAGGTTTTTTTTATTAAATTTTAGTCAATATAGGACGATATAAGTCAATATATGTCAAATAGGATCAATTTTGTGTTGAAAATAATGTATTTACTCTTGACCATGTCATAAACACTTAAAATACATTGATTTGAGTCAAACTCGGTCAAACAAGAGAGGTTTTTTTATTAAATTTGATTCAATATAGGTTTTTTTTATTAAATTTTAGTCAATATAGGACGATATAAGTCAATATAGGTCAAATAGGATCAATTTTGTGTTGAAAATAATGTATTTACTCTTGAACATGTCATAAACACTTAAAATACATCGATTTGAGTCAATCTCGGTCAAATGGGAGAGGTTTTGTGTATGAAATGACCTAAACAGTTCGAATCAAACAATATGAGTCAAAATAGGTCAAATAGGATCAATTTTGTGTAGAAAAAAACGTATTTACCCTTTAACATGTCATAAACACTTGAAATACATCAATTTTCTTCAAACTCGGTCAAATGGGAGAGGTTTTGTGTATTAAATGAATTAAACACTTTGAATCGGACGATATGAATCAATATAGGTCAAATGGGATCAGTTTTAGTAGAAAATGACATCTTTACCCTTGAACATGGCATAAAAAGTAGAAATACATCGATTTGAGTCAAACTTTTTAAAATGGGAGAGGCTTTATGTATTAAATGACATAAACACTTCGAATAGGATGATATGAATCAATATAGGTCAACTAGGATCAATTTTGGGTATGAAATGACGTATATACCCTTGAATATTTGATAAACACTTGAAATACATCGATTTGAGTCAAACTCGGTCAAACAGGAGATTTTTTTGTGTTAAATGACCCAAGAATTTCGAATCGGACGATAAGAATCAATATGGGTCAACTAGGATCAGTTTTGGGTATGAAATGGCGTATTTACCCTTGAACATTTCATAAACACTTGAAATACATCGATCTGAGTCAAACTTTGTCAAACGAGAGAGCTTTCATGTATTAAATAACATAAACACTTCGAATTGGACGATATGAGTTAATAAAGGTAAAATGGGTTAAGTTTTGGGCAGAAAATGATGAATTTACCCTTGAACATTATAAAAACAATTGGAATACATCGATTTGAGTCAAACTTTTTAAAATAAGAGTGTTCTGGGTTTAAAATGACTTAAACACTTTGAATCACACGATATGAGTCAAAATAAGTAAAATGGGATCGATTTTGGGTAGAAAATGACATATTTACCCTGGAACATGTCAAAAACACTTGAAATACATCGATTTGAGTCAATCTCGGTCAAACGGGAGAGGTTTTGTGTATGAAATGACCTAAACACTTCGAATCAAACAATATGAGTTAAAATAGGTCAAATAGGATCAAGTTTGTGCAGAAAATAACGTAATTACCCTTGAACATGTCATAAACACTTGAAATACATCGATCTGAGTCAAACTCGTCAAACAGGAGAGGTTTTGTGTATTAAATGACCTAAACACAACGAATCGGACGATATGAGTCAATATAGGTCAAATAGGATAAATTTGGATAGAAAATGACGTATTTACATTTAAACATGTCATAAACAGTTGAAATACATCAATGTTCTTCAAACTCGGTCAAATAAGAGATGTTTTCTTTATTAAATAAATTAAACACTTCGAATAGGACGATATGAGTGAATATAGTTCAAATGGGATCAGTTTTTGGTAGAAAATGACGTATTTACCCTTGAACATGTCATAAATAGTTGAAATACATCAATTTGAGTAAAACTCGGTCAAACAGGAGAGGTTTTGTAATTAAATGACCTAAATTCTTTGAATCGGACGATATGAGTCAATATAGGTAAAACGGGATAGAATTTGGGTAGAAAATAACATATTTACCCTTGAACATGTCATAAACACTTTAAATACATTGATTTGAGTCAAACTCGGTCAAACAAGAGAGGTTTTTTTTTTATTAAATTTGATTCAATATAGGTTTTTTTTATTAAATTTTAGTCAATATAGGACGATATAAGTCAATATATGTCAAATAGGATCAATTTTGTGTTGAAAATAATGTATTTACTCTTGACCATGTCATAAACACTTAAAATACATTGATTTGAGTCAAACTCGGTCAAACAAGAGAGGTTTTTTTATTAAATTTGATTCAATATAGGTTTTTTTTATTAAATTTTAGTCAATATAGGACGATATAAGTCAATATAGGTCAAATAGGATCAATTTTGTGTTGAAAATAATGTATTTACTCTTGAACATGTCATAAACACTTAAAATACATCGATTTGAGTCAATCTCGGTCAAATGGGAGAGGTTTTGTGTATGAAATGACCTAAACAGTTCGAATCAAACAATATGAGTCAAAATAGGTCAAATAGGATCAATTTTGTGTAGAAAAAAACGTATTTACCCTTTAACATGTCATAAACACTTGAAATACATCAATTTTCTTCAAACTCGGTCAAATGGGAGAGGTTTTGTGTATTAAATGAATTAAACACTTTGAATCGGACGATATGAATCAATATAGGTCAAATGGGATCAGTTTTAGTAGAAAATGACATCTTTACCCTTGAACATGGCATAAAAAGTAGAAATACATCGATTTGAGTCAAACTTTTTAAAATGGGAGAGGCTTTATGTATTAAATGACATAAACACTTCGAATAGGATGATATGAATCAATATAGGTCAACTAGGATCAATTTTGGGTATGAAATGACGTATATACCCTTGAATATTTGATAAACACTTGAAATACATCGATTTGAGTCAAACTCGGTCAAACAGGAGATTTTTTTGTGTTAAATGACCCAAGAATTTCGAATCGGACGATAAGAATCAATATGGGTCAACTAGGATCAGTTTTGGGTATGAAATGGCGTATTTACCCTTGAACATTTCATAAACACTTGAAATACATCGATCTGAGTCAAACTTTGTCAAACGAGAGAGCTTTCATGTATTAAATAACATAAACACTTCGAATTGGACGATATGAGTTAATAAAGGTAAAATGGGTTAAGTTTTGGGCAGAAAATGATGAATTTACCCTTGAACATTATAAAAACAATTGGAATACATCGATTTGAGTCAAACTTTTTAAAATAAGAGTGTTCTGGGTTTAAAATGACTTAAACACTTTGAATCACACGATATGAGTCAAAATAAGTAAAATGGGATCGATTTTGGGTAGAAAATGACATATTTACCCTGGAACATGTCAAAAACACTTGAAATACATCGATTTGAGTCAATCTCGGTCAAACGGGAGAGGTTTTGTGTATGAAATGACCTAAACACTTCGAATCAAACAATATGAGTTAAAATAGGTCAAATAGGATCAAGTTTGTGCAGAAAATAACGTAATTACCCTTGAACATGTCATAAACACTTGAAATACATCGATCTGAGTCAAACTCGTCAAACAGGAGAGGTTTTGTGTATTAAATGACCTAAACACAACGAATCGGACGATATGAGTCAATATAGGTCAAATAGGATAAATTTGGATAGAAAATGACGTATTTACATTTAAACATGTCATAAACAGTTGAAATACATCAATGTTCTTCAAACTCGGTCAAATAAGAGATGTTTTCTTTATTAAATAAATTAAACACTTCGAATAGGACGATATGAGTGAATATAGTTCAAATGGGATCAGTTTTTGGTAGAAAATGACGTATTTACCCTTGAACATGTCATAAATAGTTGAAATACATCAATTTGAGTAAAACTCGGTCAAACAGGAGAGGTTTTGTAATTAAATGACCTAAATTCTTTGAATCGGACGATATGAGTCAATATAGGTAAAACGGGATAGAATTTGGGTAGAAAATAACATATTTACCCTTGAACATGTCATAAACACTTTAAATACATTGATTTGAGTCAAACTCGGTCAAACAAGAGAGGTTTTTTTTTTATTAAATTTGATTCAATATAGGTTTTTTTTATTAAATTTTAGTCAATATAGGACGATATAAGTCAATATATGTCAAATAGGATCAATTTTGTGTTGAAAATAATGTATTTACTCTTGACCATGTCATAAACACTTAAAATACATTGATTTGAGTCAAACTCGGTCAAACAAGAGAGGTTTTTTTTATTAAATTTGATTCAATATAGGTTTTTTTTATTAAATTTTAGTCAATATAGGACGATATAAGTCAATATAGGTCAAATAGGATCAATTTTGTGTTGAAAATAATGTATTTACTCTTGAACATGTCATAAACACTTAAAATACATCGATTTGAGTCAATCTCGGTCAAATGGGAGAGGTTTTGTGTATGAAATGACCTAAACAGTTCGAATCAAACAATATGAGTCAAAATAGGTCAAATAGGATCAATTTTGTGTAGAAAAAAACGTATTTACCCTTTAACATGTCATAAACACTTGAAATACATCAATTTTCTTCAAACTCGGTCAAATGGGAGAGATTTTGTGTATTAAATGAATTAAACACTTTGAATCGGACGATATGAATCAATATAGGTCAAATGGGATCAGTTTTAGTAGAAAATGACATCTTTACCCTTGAACATGGCATAAAAAGTAGAAATACATCGATTTGAGTCAAACTTTTTAAAATGGGAGAGGCTTGACAGAGCGTCGCCAACCTATCAAATAATAAACCTATCTCGGTCCTACTAACTAGTAGCAAGGGCAAGAAAGGGTCGAACCCATGAGAGGCATTGAATCAACCACCAAATGCTATTGTTTAAATAATCTAAGTCAAGTCAATCTCTTGGAGTGAATTGTGTAACTATCCTAATGAACCAACAAAAATAAGTAGTAAAAAGGAGAAGTTTGATAATAAAAAGGACTAGGATTTGGGTTACACCACTCAATTTCGTCATGGAACTACAACTACAACAAGGGGAACAATTATAAGGGGGAATTAGGGGAAGTCATCTAAAACACCCAACTACTCTTTCAAGCTAGAGGGATTGCCTAAAAGTATGCATTACAACCTATTTTCATGGCTATAATCACAAGTCCAAGCATTAAGCACATAAACATGATGACAATGAGAATTCCCTTGACTAGAAATCCCTATTTTCATGGTCTTTTAGCCAAATAAGAACAAAGGAACCTACAACCCAACTTCATCTTTCGATCCTTCGTTGAGGAGATTAAGAATCAAGCTCTAATGGTGATCAATCACAAGAACTATGCATAAAAACCCCTTGATCTTAACTAATTATAGCCCCAAAACAATTAAACCCCAACATGCAATTAACTTTCCATGACTACATTGAGGGTTTCACCCAAAACCTAGAAATAAACTACTCACAATCCATGAAAGTTGCAATAAACATCATACAAATATAATTCATGAGCAAGATTGAAGTTAATCTCAAGTAATTACCAAGGATAATTGAAATCAAGAGCATCAAAGTTACATGCAAAATAAGAATTGAAATCAAGAACAAATAACAAAATAGAAGAGAGAGAGAGTTACTTGAAGCTTCAAAGTTTCATTGAAAATGGAGAGTAGAGTTCTTCAATGATTAAAACTAAGAAAATCCACTAAGAATTACAAATAATTATGGGTTTTTGAGTTTTTCTAGTAGGGAAGACAACTAGGGGGGAGAAAGTGCAGAAAATAATGTGTGTTCGACCCCCAAAGCAATTGGGGGTATATAAACAATAACCCCCGAAAAGACAAAATGCCGCGCTTCGGAAATGACGAACCCAGGTCGCCACGGTCGTGGCCAAAATGCCACGGTCGTGGGGCCTGGAAAGGGGGAAGGCAGAATGTAATTCTGGACATTCTGCCTCGGGTTCGCAGGGCTGCCACGGTCGTGGCCAAAACGCCACGGCCGTGGGACTTCTCGGAATGGGACAGCTCGACTTCAAATTATCATAACTTTCAGCTCGTTCATCAGTTCGGGGCATATGACCTATCGTTGCGAAGCTAACGAGACAAACTTTCACCTCCAAGTGAAATCACACCAAAATAATGAGTGGTGAAAAACTTATGGCTGTTTGAATCCAGACGTCCTGCATACGAGTACTCCAAAATACGTCCAAAAGAGCCTAAACCTTCACCATACACACAAAATACCCGTGAAGCATCAAGGGAGCCAAAACTAAATAAAAACATGCAAATCTAAACTAAAATGCATTAATGATGTATGAAAATGACTTCTAATAAGTGCCTAAAACACTAACAAATAACTACTTATCAAACTCCCCCAAGCTAAGCAAATGCTTGTCCCCAAGCATTGTAATCATGGAAGCACACGAAAGAGGAAGATAAGTCCCCTCAGGAAATACACATGCCATAAATAAAAAGAAAAGAAGTAGAAAATAAACAAGAAAAGAAACAAGAAAAGGTGAGAAGGAGAAGAGTTACAAAACCACCATAGACTTCAAGCACTCGAAACTAGCAACCGACATACCACATATCTCCCCCAAGCTTGACTCGGTCATATGCAAAAAGCTTCTCACTTTAGTTGTGCAAAAGAAATAGAGTCACTCATGTGTTTGCAAAGGGTAAAGCTTCGGCCCTCAAACTAACATTTACGTTCGTTGACTCTATGTAATCTTCCTCTTTAGGCTTGCCTATCGTCTTTCTCCACTTAATTTGGGGTGACAAAAACACGGGGGTCATGAACTCCTATAAAGGGGGTAGGCTTGGTTGGATAGGGTGAGACAATGTAATTTGGGAGTGTGGGGATCAACATAAGCAAGGACTACATGGAAATAAGTCCGCTTAAACCATACAAATACACCAAATGAGGAACAAAATCCTCCCATTTCGCATAGATCATAAGCTTTCAAAACCTCCATTTTATCTCAAAAGAAACTAGGAAAGGCAACAAAAAGCAACTGATTATAAGAAGGTTATTTACAACCTCTTTTGATTTTTCACAAAAGTTTTGTTCTCTTTTTTTTTTTTTTCTCTTTTTTTCTTTTTTTTTTCTTTTTCTTCTTTTTCTTTTTTTTTTTTTTGAATAACGGAAAAGTAAATATATACAAAAATAAAACAAAAACACAATTTCCAATTCGATCCCGACATTTTCTCCAAGACTCAATTAATACCAAAAGGCAACTTACGGAAGGGGCTTGGGGCTCATTACGTAAGGTGACAAGAATGGGGATAAGGCTCAAAGGGCTTGTCCTAGAGGTAAAATGTCAACATGAAGAGAGAAACCGCTAGCCTTAATCCTAAAATCTGAGGCTCTAACTACCTAAGGAATTTTCAATCGCCCCCCCGCATAAAAGTCACAAAGTCTCAAATAGTACCAAGGCAAGTCCAAGATTTGTATTACATAGAGCCGAAATCCTAACACACATGAAAGAAAGAGGTCGATTCAGATGCGTCGACCTAAATGGGCTCAATTTCCTCACAAGTTTCACAAGCTAAATGCATCGGTTGAGTCGGGGAGACCATTCTTACCACAAACCATTCCAATTCCAAGTCAATCAGTGCTATGGGTTTTTGAAATATCTCTTTTTTTTTTTTGAAAAACACACATGTATTTATATTCATCCTTGGGGTACAACCATAAGTGCAATCTACATGTATGCATGAATGTAATTAAGCATGCAACTAAATGCAAAATTACGAAAGCGAAACCTAAGAAGACCCTATATGCAGCTATACTAAACATGAAAATGCATGCAAGAGAGACTAACTAAACTACATGCAACTACACTAAAAATTTGGATTAAAGGGGTTTGGATTTTCGAAGTGAGAGCAACAAAAGTGATCCACCCCCCCCCAAGCTAGACATCGAATTGTCCTCAATGAGAGAAATATAGCATGGAAAATAAGCTAGGGGAAGGCAGGAATGGGCTCATTCGCCCGAAGAGGGATCATAGAAATGGTCACGGAGTTCATCACGGAGGTGCCCGAACTCTGTGGTCATGTGGCTATATTGTTGTTGCATTTGATCAAACATGGAAGTCATTGTCTCATTGGAGCGCCTCAAGTCTCCAACATCAGTTCTGAGAGCCCCGAACTCCGTCTGCAGGGCCGCCATTTGCTCACCCTAGTCGTAATTGCCTCCAAAACCATGGTCCAAGGGTTGTTGCTGTTGTGGGCCTACATCCTCCTCCATCGGCTCACCTTGGTCCTCTTGGGCCGCTACCCAAGGGAAGTCGGGTGCAAATGCCCAATTCGCCTCATCATAAATGACGGTGCGGTTTGGGTCGGGGAGAATAGCATAATCTCGTCCTCCCACCTTCCATAGGTAGCCCCTCCCTTGCCCTTGGTCTTCTATCCAATGCATGGAGGTGAAGGATCGCATATCGAGCCTAGTCCCCCCAGGTACCTCCTCCAAACCTGTAACATCAATACCAAGAGACAAAGCAATAATAGTGATCATGCCACCTATAGTGATATCCCCCCTTCCCCTCCTAGATACGTCCTCAAGGTGGTCAACTAGCCAACATGCAGGGTTAATGCGCTCATCTCCCTCAGTCATATGCCATAGGAAATAAAGCTCACGTGCCGCTACCACACCTTGACTATCTCCACGAGCGAAGATAGTGTTGGCGAGGAGGCGGTGGGAGATGCGAAAGCTTGGGTTAATTATGCTTGCTGCCTTGGAGCTAGATGGGTCGTAGTCATATCTAGTGGTCAAACGTCCCCAAAAGTGCATAGGTTCATAGCGTGAGGCTAAAGGGGAAGTGGGGCCTATTTTCCCACTTCGTGGCCATCCAAAACAGTCATTGATTTCAGTCACAGTTTTAGAGTACGTTTGACCCATGAGTTGAAATGTGAGCCGCCTAGGGTTTTGGCCTTCTGAACGACGGACTGTTAGGGTCGAAAGGAACTCAAGGGTCAACCGTTTATAGGTAAGAGCATGCAAGTCTAACCAAGTTTCCCACCCCATTTGAGCAAATAGGTGTTGAACATCATCATGCACCCAAAGCAATTGGGAGGCGGCTTGATCATAGAATCTAGTGGGTTTAAGCCGCCTTCCGCTTAGTCTAATGAAATTGTTAAGTTGGTCGGGGTGCCGAAACTCAATTCCAAGTGTGTCCAATTGGGGAGGTGCTAATGGGGGTGGGGGAACGGGGTTCCTAAGGTTGGTCGAAGAGGTGTTGCGGGGTTGGTTTCTCCTAGAGGCCATTGTCTAAAATTTTAAATTTTTATAAATCAAGGCAAGAACACAACAACACAACAATTCAATTAACACTACCAACACAATAAGTCACTTATAACTAAGTCACCACAAGTTAAGCAAATAATCACAATAAATTCACAAGAATCAAACTAAAATAAAAAAAAAACTTTCAACAAGCACAAAGTATCAACAATTTAACTAATACAAGTATTAAGGATTAGTAAAATTGAAGAAAAAAAAAGACATGTATGGAAAAGTAAGAGGAGAAATTTTTACCCAACAATGCTTGGTGATGGAGTTGCAATTGAACTTGTAGGAACACTTAGAAACCAAAATGTGACTTTCCAATCAACCCAAAAGCTCCAAAAATTATCAAGAACAAAAACCCCCAAATTGATTTTGAAGTTAGGGTTTGGGGTTTATGGTGAATTTTTGGTGAGAGAGTGGGGATGTGAGTAAATTTGAGTGAAAAAGGTGAGAAAGAAGAGAATGGAGGTGAAAGATTTGGGTGATTATGGTGAAGGTGAGAGCTTGAGGGAGATAGGAGGTGAAGATGATGGAGAGTGAGAAGTGAGAGAATGGGGATGGGTCGTGGGGTTGTGAAAGAAAAAGGGTAGGAAGAAAAATAAAAAGAAGCTTGATATAATCTGCTCGGCGCTCGCCACGGTCGTGGCCAAATTGCCACGGTCGTGGTGAAACTGCCACGGTCGTGGCGATTTGGCCACGGTCGTGGTGAGTTTCCTGCACCGAAGCAGATTGTTTCTGCTTGCAGCTGCGAAGGCAAACACGGTCGTGGCCAAACTGCCACGGCCGTGGTGATACTGCCATGCCTTCGTCTCTTTTTTTTTTTTTTTTTTTTTTTATATATTTTTTTTTTTTTACACACTCGGGTTGCCTCCCGGAAGCGCTTCTTTAACGTCACTAGCTTGACGCCCCTTCAGAATTTATGTTATTCCGAAGCCTCGACCACATCAAATTCATCAAGAAAGATCACATGAGCTTGCTCAATTGCCGAACCATCATAGTATATTTTCAACCTTTGCCCATTCACCTTAAATGGTTCGGTTCCATCATTGCCAATTTCAACTGCCCCGTAAGGGGTCACATCTCTTACCACAAAAGGGCCACTCCATCTAGATTTGAGCTTGCCTGGGAACAACCTTAATCGGGAGTTGTACAACAACACCTTGTCACCTACCTTGAATTCCCGCTTCACAATATGCTTATCATGCCATGCCTTAGTTCTTTCTTTGTAGATTCTTGCATTCTCATATGCATCTCTTCTTATTTCATCCAAGGCATGCAAGTCGAGCATCCTCTTTTCCCCTGCGGCTTGCAAATCGAAATTTAAAAGCTTAATTGCCCATAGTGCTCGGTGCTCGAGTTCAACCGGTAGGTGACACGATTTTCCATACACAAGCTTGTACGGGGTGGTGCCGATCGGAGTCTTGAAGGCGGTTCGGTAAGCCCATAATGCATCATTCAATCGAATGGACCAATCTTTCCTTGACCTATCAACCGTCTTTTCCAATATCAACTTCACTTCTCTATTCGAAATTTCCGCTTGACCGCTAGTTTGGGGATGGTAAGCTAGAGCAACCTTATGCCTCACACCATATTTTTCAAGTAATGCTTGGAATGATCGTTTGGCAAAGTGTGATCCTCCATCACTAATTACGGCACGAGGAACTCCAAATCTAGGAAATATAATCTCCTTGAACAATTTGATCACCACTTTTGAATCATTAGTGGGTGATGCAATGGCCTCAACCCACTTTGAGACATAATCAACAGCAACCAAAATGTACTCGTTCCCATGAGAGTTCGGAAACGGCCCCATAAAATCAATTCCCCATACATCAAATAGTTCCAATTCAAGAATGCTATTAAGAGGCATTTCATTCCTCCTAGAAATATTCCCGGTCCTTTGACACCGGTCGCAAGCTTTCACAACTCCCCAAACATCTCTAAACATTGTTGGCCAAAAGAAACCGCATTGCAACACTCTTGCCATTGTCTTGTTAGCACTCATATGCCCTCCACAAGGTGAGGAATGACACATGTTGATGACACTTTCAATCTCATTATCCGGAACACATCTCCGAAATAATCCATCTACACATTTCTTGAACATCAGTGGGTCATCCCAAAAATAATGACGGACATCATGCAAGAACTTCCTCCTTTGTTGGTAAGTGAGGTCTTGAGGAAGTATGTTGCAAGACAAGTAGTTGGCGATGTCCGCAAACCAAGGAGCCGGAGTTTGAATGATTGCAAAAAGTTTGTCATCCGGGAATGAATCATTGATGGGCATGGAGTCTATCTCATCTTCATTGTGGGGTAGCCTTGAGAGATGGTCGGCTACCACATTTTCGACTCCTTTCTTGTCCCGGATCTCAATGTCAAACTCTTGCAATAGGAGAATCCATCGTATCAGGCGCGGTTTAGCATCTTTCTTGGCAAGTAGGTACTTCAAGGCCGAGTGATCGGTGAAGATGATGACCTTGGAGCCTACCAAGTAAGATCTAAACTTCTCCATAGCATGAACAATGGCAAGAAGCTCCTTCTCCGTGGTTGCATAGTTTCTTTGTGCTTCATCTAATGTTTTGCTTGTGTAGTAGATGGCATGAAGCTTTCCTTCTTTCCTTTGTCCTAGAACGGACCCAACGGCAAAATCTGAAGCATCACACATGAGCTCAAAGGGGAGCTCCCAATTCGGTGGTTGAATGATTGGTGCCGAAATCAATGCCTTCTTTAACCTATCAAAAGCTTGCAAGCAATCATTAGCAAACACAAAAGGGGCATCTTTAAGTAAAAGTTGAGTGAGCGGCTTTGAAATTTTGGAGAAATCCTTTATGAACCGGCGGTAAAAACCCGCGTGCCCAAGAAAGCTCCTCACCCCTTTCACATTGGTAGGAGGTGGGAGGCGCTCAATAACCTCAATTTTAGCTCGGTCAACCTCGATGCCCCTACTAGAAATAACATGGCCAAGTACAATGCCCTCATCGACCATGAAGTGACATTTCTCCCAGTTTAACACAAGGTTCACCTCTTGACATCTTTTCAACACTTTCACAAGATTATCAAGACAAGTGTCAAAAGATGAACCGCAAACAGAAAAATCATCCATGAAAACCTCTATGGAAGACTCAAGCATATCAGAGAAAATGGCCATCATACACCTTTGAAAAGTGGAAGGTGCATTGCATAACCCAAATGGCATTCTTCGATAAGCAAAGGTACCAAATGGGCATGTAAATGTAGTCTTTTCTTGATCATCGGGGTGGATAGGGATTTGAAAGAATCCCGAATATCCATCCAAAAAACAATAATGACTATGACTAGCCAATCTCTCTAGTATTTGATCAATGAAAGGAAGGGGGAAGTGGTCTTTCCGGGTGGATTTGTTTAATTTACGGTAGTCAATACACATCCGCCACCCGGTGACCGATCTTGTGGCGATCGTCTCACCCTTATCATTCTTGATGATGGTCATGCCTTCCTTTTTTGGGACAACTTGAACCGGGCTAACCCATTTACTATCCGAGATAGGGTAGATTATGCCCGTTTCAAGAAGTTTTAACACTTCCTTTCTTACCACCTCTTTCATATTTGGATTGAGGCGCCTTTGGTGCTCAATCGAGGAGGCATTATCATCATCAAGAAGGATACGATGCATGCATAATGAAGGACTTATCCCCTTAATGTCATTGATTGAGTACCCAATGACACTTCTATACTTCCTTAAAACAACAAGAAGTTTATGAATAGAAGCACCATCAAGCTTCGAATTGACAATAACGGGATAATCTTCACTATTATCTAAAAAAGCATATTTAAGGGAGGAGGGGAGGGGTTTTAGTTCAACCTGTGGAGGAGGCGTATTACTCTCCTCTTTTCCAACTACATGAAAGGCCTCAATTTCACCGGTGATGTGAACCGGTGTCTTGTCAAGTAATAGTTTATAGCCCATAGCCTCCTCGTTCTCTTCAACCCTATCCCCCATCATTATAGCTTGCAATGGGTCTCTAACTCCCATCATTTGCTTGCATTCTTCTAAATCCCTCTCTAAGGTGTCAATCCGATGGACTTCATCCATCATGGGCATCTTCATTGTTTTTGAGAATGCGAAAGTGATCTTCTCATCCCCAACATTTAGAGTTAAGCGCCCATCTTTCATGTCAATGACTACCCCCGCGGTCTTTAGAAACGGCCTTCCTAGAATCAAAGGCACCTTAGCATCCTCCTCCATTTCCATTATGACAAAATCACAAGGCACAAAAACTCTCCCAACTTGGACCGGAACATCTTCCAAAACTCCCAAAGGAAGCCTAACCGAGCGATCGGCAAGTTGAATTGACATCCTTGTAGGCTTCATTTCCCCAAAATTTAACTTTTGAGCCATTGAAAGGGGCATGAGGCTTACACTTGCTCCAAGGTCACAAAGAGCATTCTTTGTCTCCAAATCACCAATCTTCACGGGAATTGAGAAACTACCCGGATCACCATGCTTCTCAGGAAGCTTGTTTTGGAGAATGGCACTCACTTCCATGGGAAGGGAAATGGTGGCACTCTCTTCAAGCCTACTCTTGTTAGAAAGGAGTTCTTTCAAAAATTTTGCATATGTAGGCATTTGTGACATTGCATGGAGGAATGGAATGTTCACTTGAAGTCCTTGCATTACTTCAAGAAACTTGGAGAATTTTTCATTGATCTTCTTTTCAACAATTCTATGAGGGAATGGAATAGGGGGCTTGTAAACCTTCATCGGAGCCTTATCAATCTTCTTTTGTTCTCCCTCTTTTTGTTGTGGCTCTCTCTCACTTTGTTGTGGCTCTCTCTCACTAAGCTCACACTCAAGATCATCTTCAACATTTTTCTCAACTTCAACTTCTTGCATTGGAATTCCTTCATTCATTTTTGGGCCTTCATATCCTCTTCCGGACCTCAATGTGATGGCCTTCACATGCTCTCTTGGATTAGCTACCGGTTGACCGGGAAATTGGTTTCCACCGCTAGGAGATGGGCTCCCAACTTGTTGAGCAATTTGAGCAAGCTGTGTTTCCATCATCTTGTTATGAGCTTGAATTTGTTGGATGGAAGTGGCCGTCTCATGGTGCCTTCTCTCATTATCCGCATTAGCCTTTGTTTGTTGTGTGATGAAGGTCTCAAGAACCGACTCTAGGCTTGATTTTTGTGGAGGAGCTTGAGTGAATGGAGGCCTTGCTTGAGGTGGACCTTGTTGGTTGAAACCGGGAGGTCGAGGTGGTGCTTGTTGATATGCATTTTGTTGAGGGAGTTGTTGATTGTTTCCTTTCCACCCAAAGTTTGGGTGGTTTCTCCAACCGGGGTTGTATGTTTGAGAATATGGATCATTTCTCACACCCACCAATTCCGCTTGTTCCATCGTAGAAATGCAATATGAGGCAATATGATCATTTCCTCCACAAGTTTCACATGACATGACTTGAGTAGGTGAACTACTAGTTGCTAAATTCACCTTATCAAGCTTCCTTGATAGTAACTCCACTTTTGAAGCAATAAGATCCATAGCCTCGACATCATGTCGACCTCCCTTCTTAGGCATACTTCGACGATCATTTCCCCATGCATAATGTTTGGCTACTTCCTCAATTACACCTTCAACTTGATCAACCGGAAGCTTTTTCAATTGACCCCCGGCTCCCGAGTCAAGGTTGGCTCGTGAGCTAGGGGTGAGACCATCATAGAAACTTTGTACCACTAACCATTGGCTAAAACCATGATGAGGACATGATCGAATCAACTCTTTGAAGCGCTCCCATGCTTCACTCAACGACTCATCTTCTTCTTGAGAAAAAGTAGAGATTTTCCTTCTCATTTCGGAGGTCTTCTCCGGTGGGCAATACTTCATCAAAAATGCCTTAGTGACATCATCCCATGAAGTTAAAGAGCCCTCGGGTAGAGACCTCAACCAATACTTTGCCTTATCTCTCAATGAGAAGTGGAACATGTGCATCTTGATGAATTCGGGGGCGACACCATTATGCTTCACCGTGGCACATAACTCTAAGAAGTTGTCCAAGTGAGCGAAAGGACACTCCATTGGACTCCCCCCAAATTGAGAGTCTTTGATCATACGTATTAGGTGTGGAGAGAACTCAAAGTTATTTGCCGTGGTGGTTGGCAATGCAATTCCACTCCGAAGCTCAAATGCCTCGGGGTGACCATAATCATTCAAGAGCCTTTGAGGTGGAGGATTTTCGGCCATATTTGAATGATGAGGAGAGTTGGATGAATCTTCTGATTCAGAATCTGTGAACTCAAAAGGCCCTTCGATGAATGTTTGAGGTGGCCTCCGCAAAGTTCTCAAAAAGCGGTCTAGCTCGGGGATGTATGGTTGAAGTGGTGACTCTTGAGAGCTGCGTGTCATGCACAACTAAGTAGAGAGTTAGCAATGACTACCACAATAATCAAGCGAGTAGCAAATTGAAAAACAATAAAATAAGGACTTAGGCTCATTCAACAATAACTAATTCAATGTGACTTAGCCTCCCCGGCAACGGCGCCAAAAACTTGACAGAGCGTCGCCAACCTATCAAATAATAAACCTATCTCGGTCCTACTAACTAGTAGCAAGGGCAAGAAAGGGTCGAACCCATGAGAGGCATTGAATCAACCACCAAATGCTATTGTTTAAATAATCTAAGTCAAGTCAATCTCTTGGAGTGAATTGTGTAACTATCCTAATGAACCAACAAAAATAAGTAGTAAAAAGGAGAAGTTTGATAATAAAAAGGACTAGGATTTGGGTTACACCACTCAATTTCGTCATGGAACTACAACTACAACAAGGGGAACAATTATAAGGGGGAATTAGGGGAAGTCATCTAAAACACCCAACTACTCTTTCAAGCTAGAGGGATTGCCTAAAAGTATGCATTACAACCTATTTTCATGGCTATAATCACAAGTCCAAGCATTAAGCACATAAACATGATGACAATGAGAATTCCCTTGACTAGAAATCCCTATTTTCATGGTCTTTTAGCCAAATAAGAACAAAGGAACCTACAACCCAACTTCATCTTTCGATCCTTCGTTGAGGAGATTAAGAATCAAGCTCTAATGGTGATCAATCACAAGAACTATGCATAAAAACCCCTTGATCTTAACTAATTATAGCCCCAAAACAATTAAACCCCAACATGCAATTAACTTTCCATGACTACATTGAGGGTTTCACCCAAAACCTAGAAATAAACTACTCACAATCCATGAAAGTTGCAATAAACATCATACAAATATAATTCATGAGCAAGATTGAAGTTAATCTCAAGTAATTACCAAGGATAATTGAAATCAAGAGCATCAAAGTTACATGCAAAATAAGAATTGAAATCAAGAACAAATAACAAAATAGAAGAGAGAGAGAGTTACTTGAAGCTTCAAAGTTTCATTGAAAATGGAGAGTAGAGTTCTTCAATGATTAAAACTAAGAAAATCCACTAAGAATTACAAATAATTATGGGTTTTTGAGTTTTTCTAGTAGGGAAGACAACTAGGGGGGAGAAAGTGCAGAAAATAATGTGTGTTCGACCCCCAAAGCAATTGGGGGTATATAAACAATAACCCCCGAAAAGACAAAACGCCGCGCTTCGGAAATGACGAACCCAGGTCGCCACGGTCGTGGCCAAAATGCCACGGTCGTGGGGCCTGGAAAGGGGGAAGGCAGAATGTAATTCTGGACATTCTGCCTCGGGTTCGCAGGGCTGCCACGGTCGTGGCCAAAACGCCACGGCCGTGGGACTTCTCGGAATGGGACAGCTCGACTTCAAATTATCATAACTTTCAGCTCGTTCATCAGTTCGGGGCATATGACCTATCGTTGCGAAGCTAACGAGACAAACTTTCACCTCCAAGTGAAATCACACCAAAATAATGAGTGGTGAAAAACTTATGGCTGTTTGAATCCAGACGTCCTGCATACGAGTACTCCAAAATACGTCCAAAAGAGCCTAAACCTTCACCATACACACAAAATACCCGTGAAGCATCAAGGGAGCCAAAACTAAATAAAAACATGCAAATCTAAACTAAAATGCATTAATGATGTATGAAAATGACTTCTAATAAGTGCCTAAAACACTAACAAATAACTACTTATCAAGGCTTTATGTATTAAATGACATAAACACTTCGAATAGGATGATATGAATCAATATAGGTCAACTAGGATCAATTTTGGGTATGAAATGACGTATATACCCTTGAATATTTGATAAACACTTGAAATACATCGATTTGAGTCAAACTCGGTCAAACAGGAGATTTTTTAAATGACCCAAGAATTTCGAATCGGACGATAAGAATCAATATGGGTCAACAAGGATCAGTTTTGGGTATGAAATGGCGTATTTACCCTTGAACATTTCATAAACACTTGAAATACATCGATCTGAGTCAAACTTTGTCAAACGAGAGAG
The DNA here is from genome assembly GCA_026401315.1 of Dysphania ambrosioides. Classification (NCBI taxonomy): domain Eukaryota; kingdom Viridiplantae; phylum Streptophyta; class Magnoliopsida; order Caryophyllales; family Amaranthaceae; genus Dysphania; species Dysphania ambrosioides. Next base: position 14,338,343 of record CM048665.1, on the reverse strand, counting down.
CTTTCATGTATTAAATAACATAAACACTTCGAATTGGACGATATGAGTTAATAAAGGTAAAATGGGTTAAGTTTTGGGCAGAAAATGATGAATTTACCCTTGAACATTATAAAAACAATTGGAATACATCGATTTGAGTCAAACTTTTTAAAATAAGAGTGTTCTGGGTTTAAAATGACTTAAACACTTTGAATCACACGATATGAGTCAAAATAAGTAAAATGGGATCGATTTTGGGTAGAAAATGACATATTTACCCTGGAACATGTCAAAAACACTTGAAATACATCGATTTGAGTCAATCTCGGTCAAACGGGAGAGGTTTTGTGTATGAAATGACCTAAACACTTTGAATCAAACAATATGAGTTAAAATAGGTCAAATAGGATCAAGTTTGTGCAGAAAATAACGTATTTACCCTTTAACATGTCATAAACACTTGAAATACATCAATTTTCTTCAAACTCGGTCAAATGGGAGAGGTTTTGTGTATTAAATGAATTAAACACTTTGAATCGGACGATATGAATCAATATAGGTCAAATGGGATCAGTTTTAGTAGAAAATGACATCTTTACCCTTGAACATGTCATAAAAAGTAGAAATACATCGATTTGAGTCAAACTTTTTAAAATGGGAGAGGCTTTATGTATTAAATGACATAAACACTTCGAATAGGATGATATGAATCAATATAGGTCAACTAGGATCAATTTTGGGTATGAAATGACGTATATACCCTTGAATATTTGATAAACACTTGAAATACATCGATTTGAGTCAAACTCGGTCAAACAGGAGATTTTTTAAATGACCCAAGAATTTCGAATCGGACGATAAGAATCAATATGGGTCAACAAGGATCAGTTTTGGGTATGAAATGGCGTATTTACCCTTGAACATTTCATAAACACTTGAAATACATCGATCTGAGTCAAACTTTGTCAAACGAGAGAGCTTTCATGTATTAAATAACATAAACACTTCGAATTGGACGATATGAGTTAATAAAGGTAAAATGGGTTAAGTTTTGGGCAGAAAATGATGAATTTACCCTTGAACATTATAAAAACAATTGGAATACATCGATTTGAGTCAAACTTTTTAAAATAAGAGTGTTCTGGGTTTAAAATGACTTAAACACTTTGAATCACACGATATGAGTCAAAATAAGTAAAATGGGATCGATTTTGGGTAGAAAATGACATATTTACCCTGGAACATGTCAAAAACACTTGAAATACATCGATTTGAGTCAATCTCGGTCAAACGGGAGAGGTTTTGTGTATGAAATGACCTAAACACTTTGAATCAAACAATATGAGTTAAAATAGGTCAAATAGGATCAAGTTTGTGCAGAAAATAACGTATTTACCCTTTAACATGTCATAAACACTTGAAATACATCAATTTTCTTCAAACTCGGTCAAATGGGAGAGGTTTTGTGTATTAAATGAATTAAACACTTTGAATCGGACGATATGAATCAATATAGGTCAAATGGGATCAGTTTTAGTAGAAAATGACATCTTTACCCTTGAACATGTCATAAAAAGTAGAAATACATCGATTTGAGTCAAACTTTTTAAAATGGGAGAGGCTTTATGTATTAAATGACATAAACACTTCGAATAGGATGATATGAATCAATATAGGTCAACTAGGATCAATTTTGGGTATGAAATGACGTATATACCCTTGAATATTTGATAAACACTTGAAATACATCGATTTGAGTCAAACTCGGTCAAACAGGAGATTTTTTAAATGACCCAAGAATTTCGAATCGGACGATAAGAATCAATATGGGTCAACTAGGATCAGTTTTGGGTATGAAATGGCGTATTTACCCTTGAACATTTCATAAACACTTGAAATACATCGATCTGAGTCAAACTTTGTCAAACGAGAGAGCTTTCATGTATTAAATAACATAAACACTTCGAATTGGACGATATGAGTTAATAAAGGTAAAATGGGTTAAGTTTTGGGCAGAAAATGATGAATTTACCCTTGAACATTATAAAAACAATTGGAATACATCGATTTGAGTCAAACTTTTTAAAATAAGAGTGTTCTGGGTTTAAAATGACTTAAACACTTTGAATCACACGATATGAGTCAAAATAAGTAAAATGGGATCGATTTTGGGTAGAAAATGACATATTTACCCTGGAACATGTCAAAAACACTTGAAATACATCGATTTGAGTCAATCTCGGTCAAACGGGAGAGGTTTTGTGTATGAAATGACCTAAACACTTTGAATCAAACAATATGAGTTAAAATAGGTCAAATAGGATCAAGTTTGTGCAGAAAATAACGTAATTACCCTTGAACATGTCATAAACACTTGAAATACATCGATCTGAGTCAAACTCGTCAAACAGGAGAGGTTTTGTGTATTAAATGACCTAAACACAACGAATCGGACGATATGAGTCAATATAGGTCAAATAGGATAAATTTGGATAGAAAATGACGTATTTACATTTAAACATGTCATAAACAGTTGAAATACATCAATGTTCTTCAAACTCGGTCAAATAAGAGATGTTTTCTTTATTAAATAAATTAAACACTTCGAATAGGACGATATGAGTGAATATAGTTCAAATGGGATCAGTTTTTGGTAGAAAATGACGTATTTACCCTTGAACATGTCATAAATAGTTGAAATACATCAATTTGAGTAAAACTCGGTCAAACAGGAGAGGTTTTGTAATTAAATGACCTAAATTCTTTGAATCGGACGATATGAGTCAATATAGGTAAAACGGGATAGAATTTGGGTAGAAAATAACATATTTACCCTTGAACATGTCATAAACACTTTAAATACATTGATTTGAGTCAAACTCGGTCAAACAAGAGAGGTTTTTTTTTTATTAAATTTGATTCAATATAGGTTTTTTTTATTAAATTTTAGTCAATATAGGACGATATAAGTCAATATATGTCAAATAGGATCAATTTTGTGTTGAAAATAATGTATTTACTCTTGACCATGTCATAAACACTTAAAATACATTGATTTGAGTCAAACTCGGTCAAACAAGAGAGGTTTTTTTTATTAAATTTGATTCAATATAGGTTTTTTTTATTAAATTTTAGTCAATATAGGACGATATAAGTCAATATAGGTCAAATAGGATCAATTTTGTGTTGAAAATAATGTATTTACTCTTGAACATGTCATAAACACTTAAAATACATCGATTTGAGTCAATCTCGGTCAAATGGGAGAGGTTTTGTGTATGAAATGACCTAAACAGTTCGAATCAAACAATATGAGTCAAAATAGGTCAAATAGGATCAATTTTGTGTAGAAAAAAACGTATTTACCCTTTAACATGTCATAAACACTTGAAATACATCAATTTTCTTCAAACTCGGTCAAATGGGAGAGGTTTTGTGTATTAAATGAATTAAACACTTTGAATCGGACGATATGAATCAATATAGGTCAAATGGGATCAGTTTTAGTAGAAAATGACATCTTTACCCTTGAACATGTCATAAAAAGTAGAAATACATCGATTTGAGTCAAACTTTTTAAAATGGGAGAGGCTTTATGTATTAAATGACATAAACACTTCGAATAGGATGATATGAATCAATATAGGTCAACTAGGATCAATTTTGGGTATGAAATGACGTATATACCCTTGAATATTTGATAAACACTTGAAATACATCGATTTGAGTCAAACTCGGTCAAACAGGAGATTTTTTTGTGTTAAATGACCCAAGAATTTCGAATCGGACGATAAGAATCAATATGGGTCAACTAGGATCAGTTTTGGGTATGAAATGGCGTATTTACCCTTGAACATTTCATAAACACTTGAAATACATCGATCTGAGTCAAACTTTGTCAAACGAGAGAGCTTTCATGTATTAAATAACATAAACACTTCGAATTGGACGATATGAGTTAATAAAGGTAAAATGGGTTAAGTTTTGGGCAGAAAATGATGAATTTACCCTTGAACATTATAAAAACAATTGGAATACATCGATTTGAGTCAAACTTTTTAAAATAAGAGTGTTCTGGGTTTAAAATGACTTAAACACTTTGAATCACACGATATGAGTCAAAATAAGAAAAATGGGATCGATTTTGGGTAGAAAATGACATATTTACCCTGGAACATGTCAAAAACACTTGAAATACATCGATTTGAGTCAATCTCGGTCAAACGGGAGAGGTTTTGTGTATGAAATGACCTAAACACTTCGAATCAAACAATATGAGTTAAAATAGGTCAAATAGGATCAAATTTGTGCAGAAAATAACGTAATTACCCTTGAACAAGTCATAAACACTTGAAATACATCGATCTGAGTCAAACTCGTCAAACAGGAGAGGTTTTGTGTATTAAATGACCTAAACACAACGAATCGGACGATATGAGTCAATATAGGTCAAATAGGATAAATTTGGATAGAAAATGACGTATTTACATTTAAACATGTCATAAACAGTTGAAATACATCAATGTTCTTCAAACTCGGTCAAATAAGAGATGTTTTCTTTATTAAATAAATTAAACACTTCGAATAGGACGATATGAGTGAATATAGTTCAAATGGGATCAGTTTTTGGTAGAAAATGACGTATTTACCCTTGAACATGTCATAAATAGTTGAAATACATCAATTTGAGTAAAACTCGGTCAAACAGGAGAGGTTTTGTAATTAAATGACCTAAATTCTTTGAATCGGACGATATGAGTCAATATAGGTAAAACGGGATAGAATTTGGGTAGAAAATAACATATTTACCCTTGAACATGTCATAAACACTTTAAATACATTGATTTGAGTCAAACTCGGTCAAACAAGAGAGGTTTTTTTTTTATTAAATTTGATTCAATATAGGTTTTTTTTATTAAATTTTAGTCAATATAGGACGATATAAGTCAATATATGTCAAATAGGATCAATTTTGTGTTGAAAATAATGTATTTACTCTTGACCATGTCATAAACACTTAAAATACATTGATTTGAGTCAAACTCGGTCAAACAAGAGAGGTTTTTTTTATTAAATTTGATTCAATATAGGTTTTTTTTATTAAATTTTAGTCAATATAGGACGATATAAGTCAATATAGGTCAAATAGGATCAATTTTGTGTTGAAAATAATGTATTTACTCTTGAACATGTCATAAACACTTAAAATACATCGATTTGAGTCAATCTCGGTCAAATGGGAGAGGTTTTGTGTATGAAATGACCTAAACAGTTCGAATCAAACAATATGAGTCAAAATAGGTCAAATAGGATCAATTTTGTGTAGAAAAAAACGTATTTACCCTTTAACATGTCATAAACACTTGAAATACATCAATTTTCTTCAAACTCGGTCAAATGGGAGAGGTTTTGTGTATTAAATGAATTAAACACTTTGAATCGGACGATATGAATCAATATAGGTCAAATGGGATCAGTTTTAGTAGAAAATGACATCTTTACCCTTGAACATGGCATAAAAAGTAGAAATACATCGATTTGAGTCAAACTTTTTAAAATGGGAGAGGCTTTATGTATTAAATGACATAAACACTTCGAATAGGATGATATGAATCAATATAGGTCAACTAGGATCAATTTTGGGTATGAAATGACGTATATACCCTTGAATATTTGATAAACACTTGAAATACATCGATTTGAGTCAAACTCGGTCAAACAGGAGATTTTTTTGTGTTAAATGACCCAAGAATTTCGAATCGGACGATAAGAATCAATATGGGTCAACTAGGATCAGTTTTGGGTATGAAATGGCGTATTTACCCTTGAACATTTCATAAACACTTGAAATACATCGATCTGAGTCAAACTTTGTCAAACGAGAGAGCTTTCATGTATTAAATAACATAAACACTTCGAATTGGACGATATGAGTTAATAAAGGTAAAATGGGTTAAGTTTTGGGCAGAAAATGATGAATTTACCCTTGAACATTATAAAAACAATTGGAATACATCGATTTGAGTCAAACTTTTTAAAATAAGAGTGTTCTGGGTTTAAAATGACTTAAACACTTTGAATCACACGATATGAGTCAAAATAAGTAAAATGGGATCGATTTTGGGTAGAAAATGACATATTTACCCTGGAACATGTCAAAAACACTTGAAATACATCGATTTGAGTCAATCTCGGTCAAACGGGAGAGGTTTTGTGTATGAAATGACCTAAACACTTCGAATCAAACAATATGAGTTAAAATAGGTCAAATAGGATCAAGTTTGTGCAGAAAATAACGTAATTACCCTTGAACATGTCATAAACACTTGAAATACATCGATCTGAGTCAAACTCGTCAAACAGGAGAGGTTTTGTGTATTAAATGACCTAAACACAACGAATCGGACGATATGAGTCAATATAGGTCAAATAGGATAAATTTGGATAGAAAATGACGTATTTACATTTAAACATGTCATAAACAGTTGAAATACATCAATGTTCTTCAAACTCGGTCAAATAAGAGATGTTTTCTTTATTAAATAAATTAAACACTTCGAATAGGACGATATGAGTGAATATAGTTCAAATGGGATCAGTTTTTGGTAGAAAATGACGTATTTACCCTTGAACATGTCATAAATAGTTGAAATACATCAATTTGAGTAAAACTCGGTCAAACAGGAGAGGTTTTGTAATTAAATGACCTAAATTCTTTGAATCGGACGATATGAGTCAATATAGGTAAAACGGGATAGAATTTGGGTAAAAAATGACATATTTACCCTTGAACATGTCATAAACAGTTTAAATACATTGATTTGAGTCAAACTCGGTCAAACAAGAGAGGTTTTTTTTATTAAATTTGATTCAATATAGGTTTTTTTATTAAATTTTAGTCAATATAGGACAATATAAGTCAATATAGGTCAAATAGGATCAATTTTGTGTTGAAAATAATGTATTTACTCTTGAACATGTCATAAACACTTAAAATACATCGATTTGAGTCAATCTCGGTCAAATGGGAGAGGTTTTGTGTATGAAATGACCTAAACAGTTCGAATCGAACAATATGAGTCAAAATAGGTCAAATAGGATCAATTTTGTGTAGAAAAAAACGTATTTACCTTTTAACATGTCATAAACACTTGAAATACATCAATTTTCTTCAAACTCGGTCAAATGGGAGAGGTTTTGTGTATTAAATGAATTAAACACTTTGAATCGGACGATATGAATCAATATAGGTCAAATGGGATCAGTTTTAGGTAGAAAATGACATCTTTACCCTTGAACATGTCAAAACAGTAGAAATACATCGATTTGAGTCAAACTTTTTGAAATGGGAGAGGCTTTATGTATTAAATGACATAAACACTTCGAATAGGATGATATGTATCAATATAGATCAACTAGGATCAATTTTGGGTATGAAATGACGTATATACCCTTGAATATTTGATAAACACTTGAAATACATCTATTTGAGTCAAACTCGGTCAAACGGGAGATGTTTTTTGTGTTAAATGACCCAAGTACTTCATATCGGACGATACGAATCAATATGGGTCAACTAGGATCAGTTTTGGGTATGAAATGACGTATTTACCCTTGAACATTTCATAAACACTTGAAATACATCGATTTGAGTCAAACTTTGTCAAACGAGAGAGCTTTCATGTATTAAATAACATAAACACTTCGAATTGGACGATATGAGTTAATAAAAGTCAAATGGGTTAAGTTTTGGGCAGAAAATGATGAATTTACCCTTGAACATTATAAAAACAATTGGAATACATCGATTTGAGTCAAACTTTTTAAAATAAGAGTGTTCTGGGTTTAAAATGACTTAAACACTTTGAATCGCACGATATGAGTCAAAATAAGTAAAATGGGATCGATTTTGGGTAGAAAATGACATATTTACCCTGGAACATGTCAAAAACACTTGAAATACATCGATTTGAGTCAATCTCGGTCAAACAGGAGAGGTTTTGTGTATGAAATGACCTAAACACTTCGAATCGAACAATATGAGTCAAAATAGGTCAAATAGGATCAACTTTGTGTAGAAAATAACGTATTTACCCTTGAACACGTCATAAACACTTGAAATACATCGATCTGAGTCAAACTCGTCAAACAGGAGAGGTTTTGTGTATTAAATGACCTAAACACAACGAATCGGACGATATGAGTCAATATAGGTCAAATAGGATAAATTTGGATAGAAAATGACGTATTTACATTTAAACATGTCATAAACAGTTGAAATACATCAATGTTCTTCAAACTCGGTCAAATAAGAGATGTTTTCTTTATTAAATAAATTAAACACTTCGAATAGGACGATATGAGTGAATATAGTTCAAATGGGATCAGTTTTTGGTAGAAAATGACGTATTTACCCTTGAACATGTCATAAATAGTTGAAATACGTCAATTTGAGTAAAACTCGGTCAAACAGGAGAGGTTTTGTAATTAAATGACCTAAATTCTTTGAATCGGACGATATGAGTCAATATAGGTAAAACGGGATAGAAATTGGGTAGAAAATGACATATTTACCCTTGAACATGTCATAAACACTTTAAATACATTGATTTGAGTCAAACTCGGTCAAACAAGAGAGGTTTTTTTTTTATTAAATTTGATTCAATATAGGTTTTTTTTATTAAATTTTAGTCAATATAGGACGATATAAGTCAATATATGTCAAATAGGATCAATTTTGTGTTGAAAATAATGTATTTACTCTTGACCATGTCATAAACACTTAAAATACATTGATTTGAGTCAAACTTGGTCAAACAAGAGAGGTTTTTTTATTAAATTTGATTCAATATAGGTTTTTTTTTATTAAATTTTAGTCAATATAGGACAATATAAGTCAATATAGGTCAAATAGGATCAATTTTGTGTTGAAAATAATGTATTTACTCTTGAACATGTCATAAACACTTAAAATACATCGATTTGAGTCAATCTCGGTCAAATGGGAGAGGTTTTGTGTATGAAATGACCTAAACAGTTCGAATCAAACAATATGAGTCAAAATATGTCAAATAGGATCAATTTTGTGTAGAAAAAAACGTATTTACCCTTTAACATGTCATAAACACTTGAAATACATCAATTTTCTTCAAACTCGGTCAAATGGGAGAGGTTTTGTGTATTAAATGAATTAAACACTTTGAATCGGACGATATGAATCAATATAGGTCAAATGGGATCAGTTTTAGTAGAAAATGACATCTTTACCCTTGAACATGTCATAAAAAGTAGAAATACATCGATTTGAGTCAAACTTTTTAAAATGGGAGAGGCTTTATGTATTAAATGACATAAACACTTCGAATAGGATGATATGAATCAATATAGGTCAACTAGGATCAATTTTGGGTATGAAATGACGTATATACCCTTGAATATTTGATAAACACTTGAAATACATCGATTTGAGTCAAACTCGGTCAAACAGGAGATTTTTTTGTGTTAAATGACCCAAGAATTTCGAATCGGACGATAAGAATCAATATGGGTCAACTAGGATCAGTTTTGGGTATGAAATGGCGTATTTACCCTTGAACATTTCATAAACACTTGAAATACATCGATCTGAGTCAAACTTTGTCAAACGAGAGAGCTTTCATGTATTAAATAACATAAACACTTCGAATTGGACGATATGAGTTAATAAAGGTCAAATGGGTTAAGTTTTGGGCAGAAAATGATGAATTTACCCTTGAACATTATAAAAACAAGTGGAATACATCGATTTGAGTCAAACTTTTTAAAATAAGAGTGTTTTGGGTTTAAAATGACTTAAACACTTTGAATCGCACGATATGAGTCAAAATAAGTAAAATGGGATCGATTTTGGGTAGAAAATGACATATTTACCCTGGAACATGTCAAAAACACTTGAAATACATCGATTTGAGTCAATCTCGGTCAAACGGGAGAGGTTTTGTGTATGAAATGACCTAAACACTTCGAATCGAACAATATGAGTCAAAATAGGTCAAATAGGATCAACTTTGTGTAGAAAATAACGTATTTACCCTTGAACACGTCATAAACACTTGAAATACATCGATCTGAGTCAAACTCGTCAAACAGGAGAGGTTTTGTGTATTAAATGACCTAAACACAACGAATCGGACGATATGAGTCAATATAGGTCAAACAGGATAAATTTGGATAGAAAATGACGTATTTACATTTAAACATGTCATAAACAGTTGAAATACATCAATGTTCTTCAATCTCGGTCAAATGAGAGATGTTTTCTTTATTAAATAAATTAAACACTTCGAATAGGACGATATGAGTCAATATAGTTCGAATGGGATCAGTTTTTGGTAGAAAATGAATTAAACACTTTGAATCGGACGATATGAATCGATATAGGTCAAATGGGATCAGTTTTAGGTTGAAAATGACATCTTTACCCTTGAACATGTCATAAACAGTAGAAATACATCGATTTGAGTCAAACTTTTTGAAATGGGAGAGGCTTTATGTATTAAATGACCTAAACACTTCGAATAGGATGATATGAATCAATATAGGTCAACTAGGATCAATTTTGGGTATGAAATGACGTATATACCCTTGAATATTTGATAAACACTTGAAATACATCGATTTGAGTCAAACTCGGTCAAACGGGAGATTTTTTGTGTTAAATGACCCAAGTACTTCGAATCAGACGATAAGAATTAATATGGGTCAACTTGGATCAGTTTTGGGTATGAAATGACGTATTTACCCTTGAACATTTCATAAACACTTGAAATACATCGATCTAAGTCAAACTTTGTCAAACGAGAGAGCTTTCATGTATTAAATAACATAAACACTTCGAATTGGACGATATGAGTTAATAAAGGTCAAATGGGTTAAGTTTTGGGCAGAAAATGATGAATTTACCCTTAAACATTATAAAAACAATTGGAATACATTGATTTGAGTCAAACTTTTTAAAATAGGAGTGTTCTGGGTTTAAAATGACTTAAACACTTTGAATCGCACGATATGAGTCAAAATAAGTAAAATGGGATCGATTTTGGGTAGAAAATGACATATTTACCCTGGAACATGTCAAAAACACTTGAAATACATCGATTTGAGTCAATCTCGGTCAAACGGGAGAGGTTTTGTGTATTGAATGACCTAACCACTTTGAATCAAACAATATGAGTTAAAATAGGTCAAATAGGATCAAGTTTGTGCAGAAAATAACGTAATTACCCTTGAACATGTCATAAACACTTGAAATACATCGATCTGAGTCAAACTCGTCAAACAGGAGAGGTTTTGTGTATTAAATGACCTAAACACAACGAATCGGACGATATGAGTCAATATAGGTCAAATAGGATAAATTTGGATAGAAAATGACGTATTTACATTTAAACATGTCATAAACAGTTGAAATACATCAATGTTCTTCAAACTCGGTCAAATAAGAGATGTTTTCTTTATTAAATAAATTAAACACTTCGAATAGGACGATATGAGTGAATATAGTTCAAATGGGATCAGTTTTTGGTAGAAAATGACGTATTTACCCTTGAACATGTCATAAATAGTTGAAATACATCAATTTGAGTAAAACTCGGTCAAACAGGAGAGGTTTTGTAATTAAATGACCTAAATTCTTTGAATCGGACGATATGAGTCAATATAGGTAAAACGGGATAGAATTTGGGTAGAAAATAACATATTTACCCTTGAACATGTCATAAACAATTTAAATACATTGATTTGAGTCAAACTCGGTCAAACAAGAGAGGTTTTTTTTATTAAATTTGATTCAATATAGGTTTTTTTATTAAATTTTAGTCAATATAGGACAATATAAGTCAATATAGGTCAAATAGGATCAATTTTGTGTTGAAAATAATGTATTTACTCTTGAACATGTCATAAACACTTAAAATACATCGATTTGAGTCAATCTCGGTCAAATGGGAGAGGTTTTGTGTATGAAATGACCTAAACAGTTCGAATCGAACAATATGAGTCAAAATAGGTCAAATAGGATCAATTTTGTGTAGAAAAAAACGTATTTACCTTTTAACATGTCATAAACACTTGAAATACATCAATTTTCTTCAAACTCGGTCAAATGGGAGAGGTTTTGTGTATTAAATGAATTAAACACTTTGAATCGGACGATATGAATCAATATAGGTCAAATGGGATCAGTTTTAGGTAGAAAATGACATCTTTACCCTTGAACATGTCAAAACAGTAGAAATACATCGATTTGAGTCAAACTTTTTGAAATGGGAGAGGCTTTATGTATTAAATGACATAAACACTTCGAATAGGATGATATGTATCAATATAGATCAACTAGGATCAATTTTGGGTATGAAATGACGTATATACCCTTGAATATTTGATAAACACTTGAAATACATCTATTTGAGTCAAACTCGGTCAAACGGGAGATGTTTTTTGTGTTAAATGACCCAAGTACTTCATATCGGACGATACGAATCAATATGGGTCAACTAGGATCAGTTTTGGGTATGAAATGACGTATTTACCCTTGAACATTTCATAAACACTTGAAATACATCGATTTGAGTCAAACTTTGTCAAACGAGAGAGCTTTCATGTATTAAATAACATAAACACTTCGAATTGGACGATATGAGTTAATAAAGGTCAAATGGGTTAAGTTTTGGGCAGAAAATGATGAATTTACCCTTGAACATTATAAAAACAATTGGAATACATCGATTTGAGTCAAACTTTTTAAAATAAGAGTGTTCTGGGTTTAAAATGACTTAAACACTTTGAATCGCACGATATGAGTCAAAATAAGTAAAATGGGATCGATTTTGGGTAGAAAATGACATATTTACCCTGGAACATGTCAAAAACACTTGAAATACATCGATTTGAGTCAATCTCGGTCAAACAGGAGAGGTTTTGTGTATGAAATGACCTAAACACTTCGAATCGAACAATATGAGTCAAAATAGGTCAAATAGGATCAACTTTGTGTAGAAAATAACGTATTTACCCTTGAACACGTCATAAACACTTGAAATACATCGATCTGAGTCAAACTCGTCAAACAGGAGAGGTTTTGTGTATTAAATGACCTAAACACAACGAATCGGACGATATGAGTCAATATAGGTCAAATAGGATAAATTTGGATAGAAAATGACGTATTTACATTTAAACATGTCATAAACAGTTGAAATACATCAATGTTCTTCAAACTCGGTCAAATGAGAGATGTTTTCTTTATTAAATAAATTAAACACTTCGAATAGGACGATATGAGTGAATATAGTTCAAATGGGATCAGTTTTTGGTAGAAAATGACGTATTTACCCTTGAACATGTCATAAATAGTTGAAATACGTCAATTTGAGTAAAACTCGGTCAAACAGGAGAGGTTTTGTAATTAAATGACCTAAATTCTTTGAATCGGACGATATGAGTCAATATAGGTAAAACGGGATAGAAATTGGGTAGAAAATGACATATTTACCCTTGAACATGTCATAAACACTTTAAATACATTGATTTGAGTCAAACTCGGTCAAACAAGAGAGGTTTTTTTTTATTAAATTTGATTCAATATAGGTTTTTTTTATTAAATTTTAGTCAATATAGGACGATATAAGTCAATATATGTCAAATAGGATCAATTTTGTGTTGAAAATAATGTATTTACTCTTGACCATGTCATAAACACTTAAAATACATTGATTTGAGTCAAACTTGGTCAAACAAGAGAGGTTTTTTTATTAAATTTGATTCAATATAGGTTTTTTTTTATTAAATTTTAGTCAATATAGGACAATATAAGTCAATATAGGTCAAATAGGATCAATTTTGTGTTGAAAATAATGTATTTACTCTTGAACATGTCATAAACACTTAAAATACATCGATTTGAGTCAATCTCGGTCAAATGGGAGAGGTTTTGTGTATGAAATGACCTAAACAGTTCGAATCAAACAATATGAGTCAAAATATGTCAAATAGGATCAATTTTGTGTAGAAAAAAACGTATTTACCCTTTAACATGTCATAAACACTTGAAATACATCAATTTTCTTCAAACTCGGTCAAATGGGAGAGGTTTTGTGTATTAAATGAATTAAACACTTTGAATCGGACGATATGAATCAATATAGGTCAAATGGGATCAGTTTTAGTAGAAAATGACATCTTTACCCTTGAACATGTCATAAAAAGTAGAAATACATCGATTTGAGTCAAACTTTTTAAAATGGGAGAGGCTTTATGTATTAAATGACATAAACACTTCGAATAGGATGATATGAATCAATATAGGTCAACTAGGATCAATTTTGGGTATGAAATGACGTATATACCCTTGAATATTTGATAAACACTTGAAATACATCGATTTGAGTCAAACTCGGTCAAACAGGAGATTTTTTTGTGTTAAATGACCCAAGAATTTCGAATCGGACGATAAGAATCAATATGGGTCAACTAGGATCAGTTTTGGGTATGAAATGGCGTATTTACCCTTGAACATTTCATAAACACTTGAAATACATCGATCTGAGTCAAACTTTGTCAAACGAGAGAGCTTTCATGTATTAAATAACATAAACACTTCGAATTGGACGATATGAGTTAATAAAGGTCAAATGGGTTAAGTTTTGGGCAGAAAATGATGAATTTACCCTTGAACATTATAAAAACAAGTGGAATACATCGATTTGAGTCAAACTTTTTAAAATAAGAGTGTTTTGGGTTTAAAATGACTTAAACACTTTGAATCGCACGATATGAGTCAAAATAAGTAAAATGGGATCGATTTTGGGTAGAAAATGACATATTTACCCTGGAACATGTCAAAAACACTTGAAATACATCGATTTGAGTCAATCTCGGTCAAACGGGAGAGGTTTTGTGTATGAAATGACCTAAACACTTCGAATCGAACAATATGAGTCAAAATAGGTCAAATAGGATCAACTTTGTGTAGAAAATAACGTATTTACCCTTGAACACGTCATAAACACTTGAAATACATCGATCTGAGTCAAACTCGTCAAACAGGAGAGGTTTTGTGTATTAAATGACCTAAACACAACGAATCGGACGATATGAGTCAATATAGGTCAAACAGGATAAATTTGGATAGAAAATGACGTATTTACATTTAAACATGTCATAAACAGTTGAAATACATCAATGTTCTTCAATCTCGGTCAAATGAGAGATGTTTTCTTTATTAAATAAATTAAACACTTCGAATAGGACGATATGAGTCAATATAGTTCGAATGGGATCAGTTTTTGGTAGAAAATGAATTAAACACTTTGAATCGGACGATATGAATCGATATAGGTCAAATGGGATCAGTTTTAGGTTGAAAATGACATCTTTACCCTTGAACATGTCATAAACAGTAGAAATACATCGATTTGAGTCAAACTTTTTGAAATGGGAGAGGCTTTATGTATTAAATGACCTAAACACTTCGAATAGGATGATATGAATCAATATAGGTCAACTAGGATCAATTTTGGGTATGAAATGACGTATATACCCTTGAATATTTGATAAACACTTGAAATACATCGATTTGAGTCAAACTCGGTCAAACGGGAGATTTTTTGTGTTAAATGACCCAAGTACTTCGAATCAGACGATAAGAATTAATATGGGTCAACTTGGATCAGTTTTGGGTATGAAATGACGTATTTACCCTTGAACATTTCATAAACACTTGAAATACATCGATCTAAGTCAAACTTTGTCAAACGAGAGAGCTTTCATGTATTAAATAACATAAACACTTCGAATTGGACGATATGAGTTAATAAAGGTCAAATGGGTTAAGTTTTGGGCAGAAAATGATGAATTTACCCTTAAACATTATAAAAACAATTGGAATACATTGATTTGAGTCAAACTTTTTAAAATAGGAGTGTTCTAGGTTTAAAATGACTTAAACACTTTGAATCGCACGCTATGAGTCAAAATAAGTAAAATGGGATCGATTTTGGGTAGAAAATGACATATTTACCCTGGAACATGTCAAAAACACTTGAAATACATCGATTTGAGTCAATCTCGGTCAAACGGGAGAGGTTTTGTGTATTAAATGACCTAAACACAACGAATCGGACGATATGAGTCAATATAGGTCAAATAGGATAAATTTGGATAGAAAATGACGTATTTACATTTAAACATGTCATAAACAGTTGAAATACATCAATGTTCTTCAAACTCGGTCAAATGAGAGATGTTTTCTTTATTAAATAAATTAAACACTTCGAAGAGGACGATATGAGTCAATATAGTTCGAATGGGATCAGTTTTTGGTAGAAAATGACGTATTTACCCTTGAACATGTCATAAATAGTTGAAATACATCAATTTGAGTAAAACTCGGTCAAACGGGAGAGGTTTTGTAATTAAATGACCTTAATTCTTTGAATCGGACGATATGAGTCAATATAGGTAAAACGGGATAGAATTTGGGTAAAAAATGACATATTTACCCTTGAACATGTCATAAACACTTTAAATACATTGATTTGAGTCAAACTCGGTCAAACAAGAGAGGTTTTTTTTATTAAATTTGATTCAATATAGGTTTTTTTATTAAATTTTAGTCAATATAGGACGATATAAGTCAATATAGGTCAAATAGAATCAATTTTGTGTTGAAAATAATGTATTTACTCTTGAACATGTCATAAACACTTAAAATACATCGATTTGAGTCAATCTCGGTCAAATGGGAGAGGTTTTGTGTATGAAATGACCTAAACAGTTCGAATCGAACAATATGAGTCAAAATAGGTCAAATAGGATCAATTTTGTGTAGAAAAAAACGTATTTACCTTTTAACATGTCATAAACACTTGAAATACATCAATTTTCTTCAAACTCGGTCAAATGGGAGAGGTTTTGTGTATTAAATGAATTAAACACTTTGAATCGGACGATATGAATCAATATAGGTCAAATGGGATCAGTTTTAGGTAGAAAATGACATCTTTACCCTTGAACAAGTCAAAACAGTAGAAATACATCGATTTGAGTCAAACTTTTTGAAATGGGAGAGGCTTTATCTATTAAATGACATAAACACTTCGAATAGGATGATATGTATCAATATAGTTCAACTAGGATCAATTTTGGGTATGAAATGACGTATATACCCTTGAATATTTGATAAACACTTGAAATACATCTATTTGAGTCAAACTCGGTCAAACGGGAGATGTTTTTTGTGTTAAATGACCCAAGTACTTCATATCGGACGATACGAATCAATATGGGTCAACTAGGATCAGTTTTGGGTATG
Source organism: Dysphania ambrosioides (assembly GCA_026401315.1). NCBI lineage: Eukaryota > Viridiplantae > Streptophyta > Magnoliopsida > Caryophyllales > Amaranthaceae > Dysphania > Dysphania ambrosioides. The sequence continues at coordinate 14,321,014 of CM048665.1, read as the reverse complement.
AAATGACGTATTTACCGTTGAACATTTCATAAACACTTGAAATACATCGATCTGAGTCAAACTTTGTCAAACGAGAGAGGTTTCATGTATTAAATAACATAACCACTTCGAATCGGACGATATGAGTTAATAAAGGTCAAATGGGTTATGTTTTGGGCAGAAAATGATGAATTTACCCTTGAACATTATAAAAACAATTGGAATACATCGATTTGAGTCAAACTTTTTAAAATAGGAGTGTTCTGGGTTTAAAATGACTTAAACACTTTGAATCGCACGATATGAGTCAAAATAAGTAAAATGGGATCGATTTTGGGTAGAAAATGACATATTTACCCTGGAACATGTCAAAAACACTTGAAATACATCGATTTGAGTCAATCTCGGTCAAACGGGAGAGGTTTTGTGTATTAAATGACCTAAACACAACGAATCGGATGATATGAGTCAATATAGGTCAAATAGGATAAATTTGGATAGAAAATGACGTATTTACATTTAAACATGTCATAAACACTTGAAATACATCAATGTTCTTCAAACTCGGTCAAATGAGAGATGTTTTCTTTATTAAATGTATTAGACACTTCGAATAGGACGATATGAGTCAATATAGTTCAAATGGGATCAGTTTTTGGTAGAAAATGACGTATTTACCCTTGAACATGTCATAAATAGTTGAAATACATCAATTTGAGTAAAACTCGGTCAAACGGGAGAGGTTTTGTAATTAAATGACCTAAATTCTTTGAATCGGACGATATGAGTCAATATAGGTAAAACGGGATAGAATTTGGGTAAAAAATGACATATTTACCCTTGAACATGTCATAAACACTTTAAATACATTGATTTGAGTCAAACTCGGTCAAACAAGAGAGGTTTTTTTTACTAAATTTGATTTAATATAGGTTTTTTTTATTAAATTTTAGTCAATATAGGACGATATAAGTCAATATAGGTCAAATAGGATCAATTTTGTGTTGAAAATAATGTATTTACTCTTGAACATGTCATAAACACTTAAAATACATCGATTTGAGTCAATCTTGGTCAAATGGGAGAGGTTTTGTGTATGAAATGACCTAAACAGTTCGAATCGAACAATATGAGTCAAAATAGGTCAAATAGGATCAATTTTGTGTAGAAAAAAACGTATTTACCTTTTAACATGTCATAAACACTTGAAATACATCAATTTTCTTCAAACTCGGTCAAATGGGAGAGGTTTTGTGTATTAAATGAATTAAACACTTTGAATCGGACGATATGAATCAATATAGGTCAAATGGGATCAGTTTTAGGTAGAAAATGACATCTTTACCCTTGAACATGTCAAAACAGTAGAAATACATCGATTTGAGTCAAACTTTTTAAAAGGGGAGAGGCTTTATGTATTAAATGACATAAACACTTCGAATAGGATGATATGAATCAATATAGGTCAACTAGGATCAATTTTGGGTATGAAATGACGTATATACCCTTGAATATTTGATAAACACTTGAAATACATCGATTTGAGTCAAACTCGGTCAAACGGGAGATTTTTTGTGTTAAATGACCCAAGTACTTCGAATCAGACGATAAGAATTAATATGGGTCAACTTGGATCAGTTTTGGGTATGAAATGACGTATTTACCCTTGAACATTTCATAAACACTTGAAATACATCGATCTAAGTCAAACTTTGTCAAACGAGAGAGCTTTCATGTATTAAATAACATAAACACTTCGAATTGGACGATATGAGTTAATAAAGGTCAAATGGGTTAAGTTTTGGGCAGAAAATGATGAATTTACCCTTAAACATTATAAAAACAATTGGAATACATTGATTTGAGTCAAACTTTTTAAAATAGGAGTGTTCTAGGTTTAAAATGACTTAAACACTTTGAATCGCACGCTATGAGTCAAAATAAGTAAAATGGGATCGATTTTGGGTAGAAAATGACATATTTACCCTGGAACATGTCAAAAACACTTGAAATACATCGATTTGAGTCAATCTCGGTCAAACGGGAGAGGTTTTGTGTATTAAATGACCTAAACACAACGAATCGGACGATATGAGTCAATATAGGTCAAATAGGATAAATTTGGATAGAAAATGACGTATTTACATTTAAACATGTCATAAACAGTTGAAATACATCAATGTTCTTAAAACTCGGTCAAATGAGAGATGTTTTCTTTATTAAATAAATTAAACACTTCGAAGAGGACGATATGAGTCAATATAGTTCGAATGGGATCAGTTTTTGGTAGAAAATGACGTATTTACCCTTGAACATGTCATAAATAGTTGAAATACATCAATTTGAGTAAAACTCGGTCAAACGGGAGAGGTTTTGTAATTAAATGACCTTAATTCTTTGAATCGGACGATATGAGTCAATATAGGTAAAACGGGATAGAATTTGGGTAAAAAATGACATATTTACCCTTGAACATGTCATAAACACTTTAAATACATTGATTTGAGTCAAACTCGGTCAAACAAGAGAGGTTTTTTTTATTAAATTTGATTCAATATAGGTTTTTTTATTAAATTTTAGTCAATATAGGACGATATAAGTCAATATAGGTCAAATAGAATCAATTTTGTGTTGAAAATAATGTATTTACTCTTGAACATGTCATAAACACTTAAAATACATCGATTTGAGTCAATCTCGGTCAAATGGGAGAGGTTTTGTGTATGAAATGACCTAAACAGTTCGAATCGAACAATATGAGTCAAAATAGGTCAAATAGGATCAATTTTGTGTAGAAAAAAACGTATTTACCTTTTAACATGTCATAAACACTTGAAATACATCAATTTTCTTCAAACTCGGTCAAATGGGAGAGGTTTTGTGTATTAAATGAATTAAACACTTTGAATCGGACGATATGAATCAATATAGGTCAAATGGGATCAGTTTTAGGTAGAAAATGACATCTTTACCCTTGAACAAGTCAAAACAGTAGAAATACATCGATTTGAGTCAAACTTTTTGAAATGGGAGAGGCTTTATCTATTAAATGACATAAACACTTCGAATAGGATGATATGTATCAATATAGTTCAACTAGGATCAATTTTGGGTATGAAATGACGTATATACCCTTGAATATTTGATAAACACTTGAAATACATCTATTTGAGTCAAACTCGGTCAAACGGGAGATGTTTTTTGTGTTAAATGACCCAAGTACTTCATATCGGACGATACGAATCAATATGGGTCAACTAGGATCAGTTTTGGGTATGAAATGACGTATTTACCGTTGAACATTTCATAAACACTTGAAATACATCGATCTGAGTCAAACTTTGTCAAACGAGAGAGGTTTCATGTATTAAATAACATAACCACTTCGAATCGAACGATATGAGTTAATAAAGGTCAAATGGGTTATGTTTTGGGCAGAAAATGATGAATTTACCCTTGAACATTATAAAAACAATTGGAATACATCGATTTGAGTCAAACTTTTTAAAATAGGAGTGTTCTGGGTTTAAAATGACTTAAACACTTTGAATCGCACGATATGAGTCAAAATAAGTAAAATGGGATCGATTTTGGGTAGAAAATGACATATTTACCCTGGAACATGTCAAAAACACTTGAAATACATCGATTTGAGTCAATCTCGGTAAAACGGGAGAGGTTTTGTGTATTAAATGACCTAAACACAACGAATCGGATGATATGAGTCAATATAGGTCAAATAGGATAAATTTGGATAGAAAATGACGTATTTACATTTAAACATGTCATAAACACTTGAAATACATCAATGTTCTTCAAACTCGGTCAAATGAGAGATGTTTTCTTTATTAAATGTATTAGACACTTCGAATAGGACGATATGAGTCAATATAGTTCAAATGGGATCAGTTTTTGGTAGAAAATGACGTATTTACCCTTGAACATGTCATAAATAGTTGAAATACATCAATTTGAGTAAAACTCGGTCAAACGGGAGAGGTTTTGTAATTAAATGACCTAAATTCTTTGAATCGGACGATATGAGTCAATATAGGTAAAACGGGATAGAATTTGGGTAAAAAATGACATATTTACCCTTGAACATGTCATAAACACTTTAAATACATTGATTTGAGTCAAACTCGGTCAAACAAGAGAGGTTTTTTTTACTAAATTTGATTTAATATAGGTTTTTTTTATTAAATTTTAGTCAATATAGGACGATATAAGTCAATATAGGTCAAATAGGATCAATTTTGTGTTGAAAATAATGTATTTACTCTTGAACATGTCATAAACACTTAAAATACATCGATTTGAGTCAATCTCGGTCAAATGGGAGAGGTTTTGTGTATGAAATGACCTAAACAGTTCGAATCGAACAATATGAGTCAAAATAGGTCAAATAGGATCAATTTTGTGTAGAAAAAAACGTATTTACCCTTTAACATGTCATAAACACTTGAAATACATCAATTTTCTTCAAACTCGGTCAAATGGGAGAGGTTTTGTGTATTAAATGAATTAAACACTTTGAATCGGACGATATGAATCAATATAGGTCAAATGGGATCAGTTTTAGGTAGAAAATGACATCTTTACCCTTGAACATGTCATAAACAGTAGAAATACATCGATTTGAGTCAAACTTTTTGAAAGGGGAGAGGCTTTATGTATTAAATGACATAAACACTTCGAATAGGATGATATGAATCAATATAGGTCAACTAGGATCAATTTTGGGTATGAAATGACGTATATACCCTTGAATATTTGATAAACACTTGAAATACATCGATTTGAGTCAAACTCGGTCAAACGGGAGATTTTTTGTGTTAAATGACCCAAGTACTTCGAATCAGACGATAAGAATTAATATGGGTCAACTTGGATCAGTTTTGGGTATGAAATGACGTATTTACCCTTGAACATTTCATAAACACTTGAAATACATCGATCTAAGTCAAACTTTGTCAAACGAGAGAGCTTTCATGTATTAAATAACATAAACACTTCGAATTGGACGATATGAGTTAATAAAGGTCAAATGGGTTAAGTTTTGGGCAGAAAATGATGAATTTACCCTTAAACATTATAAAAACAATTGGAATACATTGATTTGAGTCAAACTTTTTAAAATAGGAGTGTTCTAGGTTTAAAATGACTTAAACACTTTGAATCGCACGCTATGAGTCAAAATAAGTAAAATGGGATCGATTTTGGGTAGAAAATGACATATTTACCCTGGAACATGTCAAAAACACTTGAAATACATCGATTTGAGTCAATCTCGGTCAAACGGGAGAGGTTTTGTGTATTAAATGACCTAAACACAACGAATCGGACGATATGAGTCAATATAGGTCAAATAGGATAAATTTGGATAGAAAATGACGTATTTACATTTAAACATGTCATAAACAGTTGAAATACATCAATGTTCTTCAAACTCGGTCAAATGAGAGATGTTTTCTTTATTAAATAAATTAAACACTTCGAAGAGGACGATATGAGTCAATATAGTTCGAATGGGATCAGTTTTTGGTAGAAAATGACGTATTTACCCTTGAACATGTCATAAATAGTTGAAATACATCAATTTGAGTAAAACTCGGTCAAACGGGAGAGGTTTTGTAATTAAATGACCTTAATTCTTTGAATCGGACGATATGAGTCAATATAGGTAAAACGGGATAGAATTTGGGTAAAAAATGACATATTTACCCTTGAACATGTCATAAACACTTTAAATACATTGATTTGAGTCAAACTCGGTCAAACAAGAGAGGTTTTTTTTATTAAATTTGATTCAATATAGGTTTTTTTATTAAATTTTAGTCAATATAGGACGATATAAGTCAATATAGGTCAAATAGGATCAATTTTGTGTTGAAAATAATGTATTTACTCTTGAACATGTCATAAACACTTAAAATACATCGATTTGAGTCAATCTCGGTCAAATGGGAGAGGTTTTGTGTATGAAATGACCTAAACAGTTCGAATCGAACAATATGAGTCAAAATAGGTCAAATAGGATCAATTTTGTGTAGAAAAAAACGTATTTACCTTTTAACATGTCATAAACACTTGAAATACATCAATTTTCTTCAAACTCGGTCAAATGGGAGAGGTTTTGTGTATTAAATGAATTAAACACTTTGAATCGGACGATATGAATCAATATAGGTCAAATGGGATCAGTTTTAGGTAGAAAATGACATCTTTACCCTTGAACAAGTCAAAACAGTAGAAATACATCGATTTGAGTCAAACTTTTTGAAATGGGAGAGGCTTTATGTATTAAATGACATAAACACTTCGAATAGGATGATATGTATCAATATAGATCAACTAGGATCAATTTTGGGTATGAAATGACGTATATACCCTTGAATATTTGATAAACACTTGAAATACATCTATTTGAGTCAAACTCGGTCAAACGGGAGATGTTTTTTGTGTTAAATGACCCAAGTACTTCATATCGGACGATACGAATCAATATGGGTCAACTAGGATCAGTTTTGGGTATGAAATGACGTATTTACCGTTGAACATTTCATAAACACTTGAAATACATCGATCTGAGTCAAACTTTGTCAAACGAGAGAGGTTTCATGTATTAAATAACATAACCACTTCGAATCGGACGATATGAGTTAATAAAGGTCAAATGGGTTATGTTTTGGGCAGAAAATGATGAATTTACCCTTGAACATTATAAAAACAATTGGAATACATCGATTTGAGTCAAACTTTTTAAAATAGGAGTGTTCTGGGTTTAAAATGACTTAAACACTTTGAATCGCACGATATGAGTCAAAATAAGTAAAATGGGATCGATTTTGGGTAGAAAATGACATATTTACCCTGGAACATGTCAAAAACACTTGAAATACATCGATTTGAGTCAATCTCGGTCAAACGGGAGAGGTTTTGTGTATTAAATGACCTAAACACAACGAATCGGATGATATGAGTCAATATAGGTCAAATAGGATAAATTTGGATAGAAAATGACGTATTTACATTTAAACATGTCATAAACACTTGAAATACATCAATGTTCTTCAAACTCGGTCAAATGAGAGATGTTTTCTTTATTAAATGTATTAGACACTTCGAATAGGACGATATGAGTCAATATAGTTCAAATGGGATCAGTTTTTGGTAGAAAATGACGTATTTACCCTTGAACATGTCATAAATAGTTGAAATACATCAATTTGAGTAAAACTCGGTCAAACGGGAGAGGTTTTGTAATTAAATGACCTAAATTCTTTGAATCGGACGATATGAGTCAATATAGGTCAAATAGGATAAATTTGGATAGAAAATGACGTATTTACATTTAAACATGTCATAAACAGTTGAAATACATCAATGTTCTTCAAACTCGGTCAAATGAGAGATGTTTTCTTTATTAAATAAATTAAACACTTCGAAGAGGACGATATGAGTCAATATAGTTCGAATGGGATCAGTTTTTGGTAGAAAATGACGTATTTACCCTTGAACATGTCATAAATAGTTGAAATACATCAATTTGAGTAAAACTCGGTCAAACGGGAGAGGTTTTGTAATTAAATGACCTAAATTCTTTGAATCGGACGATATGAGTCAATATAGGTAAAACGGGATAGAATTTGGGTAAAAAATGACATATTTACCCTTGAACATGTCATAAACACTTTAAATACATTGATTTGAGTCAAACTCGGTCAAACAAGAGAGGTTTTTTTTATTAAATTTGATTCAATATAGGTTTTTTTATTAAATTTTAGTCAATATAGGACGATATAAGTCAATATAGGTCAAATAGGATCAATTTTGTGTTGAAAATAATGTATTTACTCTTGAACATGTCATAAACACTTAAAATACATCGATTTGAGTCAATCTCGGTCAAATGGGAGAGGTTTTGTGTATGAAATGACCTAAACAGTTCGAATCGAACAATATGAGTCAAAATAGGTCAAATAGGATCAATTTTGTGTAGAAAAAAACGTATTTACCTTTTAACATGTCATAAACACTTGAAATACATCAATTTTCTTCAAACTCGGTCAAATGGGAGAGGTTTTGTGTATTAAATGAATTAAACACTTTGAATCGGACGATATGAATCAATATAGGTCAAATGGGATCAGTTTTAGGTAGAAAATGACATCTTTACCCTTGAACATGTCATAAACAGTAGAAATACATCGATTTGAGTCAAACTTTTTGAAATGGGAGAGGCTTTATGTATTAAATGACATAAACACTTCGAATAGGATGATATGTATCAATATAGATCAACTAGGATCAATTTTGGGTATGAAATGACGTATATACCCTTGAATATTTGATAAACACTTGAAATACATCTATTTGAGTCAAACTCGGTCAAACGGGAGATGTTTTTTGTGTTAAATGACCCAAGTACTTCATATCGGACGATACGAATCAATATGGGTCAACTAGGATCAGTTTTGGGTATGAAATGACGTATTTACCGTTGAACATTTCATAAACACTTGAAATACATCGATCTGAGTCAAACTTTGTCAAACGAGAGAGGTTTCATGTATTAAATAACATAACCACTTCGAATCGGACGATATGAGTTAATAAAGGTCAAATGGGTTATGTTTTGGGCAGAAAATGATGAATTTACCCTTGAACATTATAAAAACAATTGGAATACATCGATTTGAGTCAAACTTTTTAAAATAGGAGTGTTCTGGGTTTAAAATGACTTAAACACTTTGAATCGCACGATATGAGTCAAAATAAGTAAAATGGGATCGATTTTGGGTAGAAAATGACATATTTACCCTGGAACATGTCAAAAACACTTGAAATACATCGATTTGAGTCAATCTCGGTCAAACGGGAGAGGTTTTGTGTATTAAATGACCTAAACACAACGAATCGGATGATATGAGTCAATATAGGTCAAATAGGATAAATTTGGATAGAAAATGACGTATTTACATTTAAACATGTCATAAACACTTGAAATACATCAATGTTCTTCAAACTCGGTCAAATGAGAGATGTTTTCTTTATTAAATGTATTAGACACTTCGAATAGGACGATATGAGTCAATATAGTTCAAATGGGATCAGTTTTTGGTAGAAAATGACGTATTTACCCTTGAACATGTCATAAATAGTTGAAATACATCAATTTGAGTAAAACTCGGTCAAACGGGAGAGGTTTTGTAATTAAATGACCTAAATTCTTTGAATCGGACGATATGAGTCAATATAGGTCAAACGGGATAGAATTTGGGTAAAAAATGACATATTTACCCTTGAACATGTCATAAACACTTTAAATACATTGATTTGAGTCAAACTCGGTCAAATGAGAGATGTTTTCTTTATTAAATAAATTAAACACTTCGAAGAGGACGATATGAGTCAATATAGTTCGAATGGGATCAGTTTTTGGTAGAAAATGACGTATTTACCCTTGAACATGTCATAAATAGTTGAAATACATCAATTTGAGTAAAACTCGGTCAAACGGGAGAGGTTTTGTAATTAAATGACCTAAATTCTTTGAATCGGACGATATGAGTCAATATAGGTAAAACGGGATAGAATTTGGGTAAAAAATGACATATTTACCCTTGAACATGTCATAAACACTTTAAATACATTGATTTGAGTCAAACTCGGTCAAACAAGAGAGGTTTTTTTTATTAAATTTGATTCAATATAGGTTTTTTTATTAAATTTTAGTCAATATAGGACGATATAAGTCAATATAGGTCAAATAGGATCAATTTTGTGTTGAAAATAATGTATTTACTCTTGAACATGTCATAAACACTTAAAATACATCGATTTGAGTCAATCTCGGTCAAATGGGAGAGGTTTTGTGTATGAAATGACCTAAACAGTTCGAATCGAACAATATGAGTCAAAATAGGTCAAATAGGATCAATTTTGTGTAGAAAAAAACGTATTTACCTTTTAACATGTCATAAACACTTGAAATACATCAATTTTCTTCAAACTCGGTCAAATGGGAGAGGTTTTGTGTATTAAATGAATTAAACACTTTGAATCGGACGATATGAATCAATATAGGTCAAATGGGATCAGTTTTAGGTAGAAAATGACATCTTTACCCTTGAACATGTCATAAACAGTAGAAATACATCGATTTGAGTCAAACTTTTTGAAATGGGAGAGGCTTTATGTATTAAATGACATAAACACTTCGAATAGGATGATATGTATCAATATAGATCAACTAGGATCAATTTTGGGTATGAAATGACGTATATACCCTTGAATATTTGATAAACACTTGAAATACATCTATTTGAGTCAAACTCGGTCAAACGGGAGATGTTTTTTGTGTTAAATGACCCAAGTACTTCATATCGGACGATACGAATCAATATGGGTCAACTAGGATCAGTTTTGGGTATGAAATGACGTATTTACCGTTGAACATTTCATAAACACTTGAAATACATCGATCTGAGTCAAACTTTGTCAAACGAGAGAGGTTTCATGTATTAAATAACATAACCACTTCGAATCGGACGATATGAGTTAATAAAGGTCAAATGGGTTATGTTTTGGGCAGAAAATGATGAATTTACCCTTGAACATTATAAAAACAATTGGAATACATCGATTTGAGTCAAACTTTTTAAAATAGGAGTGTTCTGGGTTTAAAATGACTTAAACACTTTGAATCGCACGATATGAGTCAAAATAAGTAAAATGGGATCGATTTTGGGTAGAAAATGACATATTTACCCTGGAACATGTCAAAAACACTTGAAATACATCGATTTGAGTCAATCTCGGTCAAACGGGAGAGGTTTTGTGTATTAAATGACCTAAACACAACGAATCGGATGATATGAGTCAATATAGGTCAAATAGGATAAATTTGGATAGAAAATGACGTATTTACATTTAAACATGTCATAAACACTTGAAATACATCAATGTTCTTCAAACTCGGTCAAATGAGAGATGTTTTCTTTATTAAATGTATTAGACACTTCGAATAGGACGATATGAGTCAATATAGTTCAAATGGGATCAGTTTTTGGTAGAAAATGACGTATTTACCCTTGAACATGTCATAAATAGTTGAAATACATCAATTTGAGTAAAACTCGGTCAAACGGGAGAGGTTTTGTAATTAAATGACCTAAATTCTTTGAATCGGACGATATGAGTCAATATAGGTCAAACGGGATAGAATTTGGGTAAAAAATGACATATTTACCCTTGAACATGTCATAAACACTTTAAATACATTGATTTGAGTCAAACTCGGTCAAATGAGAGATGTTTTCTTTATTAAATAAATTAAACACTTCGAAGAGGACGATATGAGTCAATATAGTTCGAATGGGATCAGTTTTTGGTAGAAAATGACGTATTTACCCTTGAACATGTCATAAATAGTTGAAATACATCAATTTGAGTAAAACTCGGTCAAACGGGAGAGGTTTTGTAATTAAATGACCTAAATTCTTTGAATCGGACGATATGAGTCAATATAGGTAAAACGGGATAGAATTTGGGTAAAAAATGACATATTTACCCTTGAACATGTCATAAACACTTTAAATACATTGATTTGAGTCAAACTCGGTCAAACAAGAGAGGTTTTTTTTATTAAATTTGATTCAATATAGGTTTTTTTATTAAATTTTAGTCAATATAGGACGATATAAGTCAATATAGGTCAAATAGGATCAATTTTGTGTTGAAAATAATGTATTTACTCTTGAACATGTCATAAACACTTAAAATACATCGATTTGAGTCAATCTCGGTCAAATGGGAGAGGTTTTGTGTATGAAATGACCTAAACAGTTCGAATCGAACAATATGAGTCAAAATAGGTCAAATAGGATCAATTTTGTGTAGAAAAAAACGTATTTACCTTTTAACATGTCATAAACACTTGAAATACATCAATTTTCTTCAAACTCGGTCAAATGGGAGAGGTTTTGTGTATTAAATGAATTAAACACTTTGAATCGGACGATATGAATCAATATAGGTCAAATGGGATCAGTTTTAGGTAGAAAATGACATCTTTACCCTTGAACATGTCATAAACAGTAGAAATACATCGATTTGAGTCAAACTTTTTGAAATGGGAGAGGCTTTATGTATTAAATGACATAAACACTTCGAATAGGATGATATGTATCAATATAGATCAACTAGGATCAATTTTGGGTATGAAATGACGTATATACCCTTGAATATTTGATAAACACTTGAAATACATCTATTTGAGTCAAACTCGGTCAAACGGGAGATGTTTTTTGTGTTAAATGACCCAAGTACTTCATATCGGACGATACGAATCAATATGGGTCAACTAGGATCAGTTTTGGGTATGAAATGACGTATTTACCGTTGAACATTTCATAAACACTTGAAATACATCGATCTGAGTCAAACTTTGTCAAACGAGAGAGGTTTCATGTATTAAATAACATAACCACTTCGAATCGGACGATATGAGTTAATAAAGGTCAAATGGGTTATGTTTTGGGCAGAAAATGATGAATTTACCCTTGAACATTATAAAAACAATTGGAATACATCGATTTGAGTCAAACTTTTTAAAATAGGAGTGTTCTGGGTTTAAAATGACTTAAACACTTTGAATCGCACGATATGAGTCAAAATAAGTAAAATGGGATCGATTTTGGGTAGAAAATGACATATTTACCCTGGAACATGTCAAAAACACTTGAAATACATCGATTTGAGTCAATCTCGGTCAAACGGGAGAGGTTTTGTGTATTAAATGACCTAAACACAACGAATCGGATGATATGAGTCAATATAGGTCAAATAGGATAAATTTGGATAGAAAATGACGTATTTACATTTAAACATGTCATAAACACTTGAAATACATCAATGTTCTTCAAACTCGGTCAAATGAGAGATGTTTTCTTTATTAAATGTATTAGACACTTCGAATAGGACGATATGAGTCAATATAGTTCAAATGGGATCAGTTTTTGGTAGAAAATGACGTATTTACCCTTGAACATGTCATAAATAGTTGAAATACATCAATTTGAGTAAAACTCGGTCAAACGGGAGAGGTTTTGTAATTAAATGACCTAAATTCTTTGAATCGGACGATATGAGTCAATATAGGTAAAACGGGATAGAATTTGGGTAAAAAATGACATATTTACCCTTGAACATGTCATAAACACTTTAAATACATTGATTTGAGTCAAACTCGGTCAAACAAGAGAGGTTTTTTTTACTAAATTTGATTTAATATAGGTTTTTTTTATTAAATTTTAGTCAATATAGGACGATATAAGTCAATATAGGTCAAATAGGATCAATTTTGTGTTGAAAATAATGTATTTACTCTTGAACATGTCATAAACACTTAAAATACATCGATTTGAGTCAATCTCGGTCAAATGGGAGAGGTTTTGTGTATGAAATGACCTAAACAGTTCGAATCGAACAATATGAGTCAAAATAGGTCAAATAGGATCAATTTTGTGTAGAAAAAAACGTATTTACCCTTTAACATGTCATAAACACTTGAAATACATCAATTTTCTTCAAACTCGGTCAAATGGGAGAGGTTTTGTGTATTAAATGAATTAAACACTTTGAATCGGACGATATGAATCAATATAGGTCAAATGGGATCAGTTTTAGGTAGAAAATGACATCTTTACCCTTGAACATGTCATAAACAGTAGAAATACATCGATTTGAGTCAAACTTTTTGAAAGGGGAGAGGCTTTATGTATTAAATGACATAAACACTTCGAATAGGATGATATGAATCAATATAGGTCAACTAGGATCAATTTTGGGTATGAAATGACGTATATACCCTTGAATATTTGATAAACACTTGAAATACATCGATTTGAGTCAAACTCGGTCAAACGGGAGATTTTTTGTGTTAAATGACCCAAGTACTTCGAATCAGACGATAAGAATTAATATGGGTCAACTTGGATCAGTTTTGGGTATGAAATGACGTATTTACCCTTGAACATTTCATAAACACTTGAAATACATCGATCTAAGTCAAACTTTGTCAAACGAGAGAGCTTTCATGTATTAAATAACATAAACACTTCGAATTGGACGATATGAGTTAATAAAGGTCAAATGGGTTAAGTTTTGGGCAGAAAATGATGAATTTACCCTTAAACATTATAAAAACAATTGGAATACATTGATTTGAGTCAAACTTTTTAAAATAGGAGTGTTCTAAGTTTAAAATGACTTAAACACTTTGAATCGCACGCTATGAGTCAAAATAAGTAAAATGGGATCGATTTTGGGTAGAAAATGACATATTTACCCTGGAACATGTCAAAAACACTTGAAATACATCGATTTGAGTCAATCTCGGTCAAACGGGAGAGGTTTTGTGTATTAAATGACCTAAACACAACGAATCGGACGATATGAGTCAATATAGGTCAAATAGGATAAATTTGGATAGAAAATGACGTATTTACATTTAAACATGTCATAAACAGTTGAAATACATCAATGTTCTTCAAACTCGGTCAAATGAGAGATGTTTTCTTTATTAAATAAATTAAACACTTCGAAGAGGACGATATGAGTCAATATAGTTCGAATGGGATCAGTTTTTGGTAGAAAATGACGTATTTACCCTTGAACATGTCATAAATAGTTGAAATACATCAATTTGAGTAAAACTCGGTCAAACGGGAGAGGTTTTGTAATTAAATGACCTTAATTCTTTGAATCGGACGATATGAGTCAATATAGGTAAAACGGGATAGAATTTGGGTAAAAAATGACATATTTACCCTTGAACATGTCATAAACACTTTAAATACATTGATTTGAGTCAAACTCGGTCAAACAAGAGAGGTTTTTTTTATTAAATTTGATTCAATATAGGTTTTTTTATTAAATTTTAGTCAATATAGGACGATATAAGTCAATATAGGTCAAATAGGATCAATTTTGTGTTGAAAATAATGTATTTACTCTTGAACATGTCATAAACACTTAAAATACATCGATTTGAGTCAATCTCGGTCAAATGGGAGAGGTTTTGTGTATGAAATGACCTAAACAGTTCGAATCGAACAATATGAGTCAAAATAGGTCAAATAGGATCAATTTTGTGTAGAAAAAAACGTATTTACCTTTTAACATGTCATAAACACTTGAAATACATCAATTTTCTTCAAACTCGGTCAAATGGGAGAGGTTTTGTGTATTAAATGAATTAAACACTTTGAATCGGACGATATGAATCAATATAGGTCAAATGGGATCAGTTTTAGGTAGAAAATGACATCTTTACCCTTGAACATGTCATAAACAGTAGAAATACATCGATTTGAGTCAAACTTTTTGAAATGGGAGAGGCTTTATGTATTAAATGACATAAACACTTCGAATAGGATGATATGTATCAATATAGATCAACTAGGATCAATTTTGGGTATGAAATGACGTATATACCCTTGAATATTTGATAAACACTTGAAATACATCTATTTGAGTCAAACTCGGTCAAACGGGAGATGTTTTTTGTGTTAAATGACCCAAGTACTTCATATCGGACGATACGAATCAATATGGGTCAACTAGGATCAGTTTTGGGTATGAAATGACGTATTTACCGTTGAACATTTCATAAACACTTGAAATACATCGATCTGAGTCAAACTTTGTCAAACGAGAGAGGTTTCATGTATTAAATAACATAACCACTTCGAATCGGACGATATGAGTTAATAAAGGTCAAATGGGTTATGTTTTGGGCAGAAAATGATGAATTTACCCTTGAACATTATAAAAACAATTGGAATACATCGATTTGAGTCAAACTTTTTAAAATAGGAGTGTTCTGGGTTTAAAATGACTTAAACACTTTGAATCGCACGATATGAGTCAAAATAAGTAAAATGGGATCGATTTTGGGTAGAAAATGACATATTTACCCTGGAACATGTCAAAAACACTTGAAATACATCGATTTGAGTCAATCTCGGTCAAACGGGAGAGGTTTTGTGTATTAAATGACCTAAACACAACGAATCGGATGATATGAGTCAATATAGGTCAAATAGGATAAATTTGGATAGAAAATGACGTATTTACATTTAAACATGTCATAAACACTTGAAATACATCAATGTTCTTCAAACTCGGTCAAATGAGAGATGTTTTCTTTATTAAATGTATTAGACACTTCGAATAGGACGATATGAGTCAATATAGTTCAAATGGGATCAGTTTTTGGTAGAAAATGACGTATTTACCCTTGAACATGTCATAAATAGTTGAAATACATCAATTTGAGTAAAACTCGGTCAAACGGGAGAGGTTTTGTAATTAAATGACCTAAATTCTTTGAATCGGACGATATGAGTCAATATAGGTAAAACGGGATAGAATTTGGGTAAAAAATGACATATTTACCCTTGAACATGTCATAAACACTTTAAATACATTGATTTGAGTCAAACTCGGTCAAACAAGAGAGGTTTTTTTTACTAAATTTGATTTAATATAGGTTTTTTTTATTAAATTTTAGTCAATATAGGACGATATAAGTCAATATAGGTCAAATAGGATCAATTTTGTGTTGAAAATAATGTATTTACTCTTGAACATGTCATAAACACTTAAAATACATCGATTTGAGTCAATCTCGGTCAAATGGGAGAGGTTTTGTGTATGAAATGACCTAAACAGTTCGAATCGAACAATATGAGTCAAAATAGGTCAAATAGGATCAATTTTGTGTAGAAAAAAACGTATTTACCCTTTAACATGTCATAAACACTTGAAATACATCAATTTTCTTCAAACTCGGTCAAATGGGAGAGGTTTTGTGTATTAAATGAATTAAACACTTTGAATCGGACGATATGAATCAATATAGGTCAAATGGGATCAGTTTTAGGTAGAAAATGACATCTTTACCCTTGAACATGTCATAAACAGTAGAAATACATCGATTTGAGTCAAACTTTTTGAAAGGGGAGAGGCTTTATGTATTAAATGACATAAACACTTCGAATAGGATGATATGAATCAATATAGGTCAACTAGGATCAATTTTGGGTATGAAATGACGTATATACCCTTGAATATTTGATAAACACTTGAAATACATCGATTTGAGTCAAACTCGGTCAAACGGGAGATTTTTTGTGTTAAATGACCCAAGTACTTCGAATCAGACGATAAGAATTAATATGGGTCAACTAGGATCAGTTTTGGGTATGAAATGGCGTATTTACCCTTGAACATTTCATAAACACTTGAAATACATCAATTTTCTTCAAACTCGGTCAAATGAGAGATGTTTTCTATATTAAATGAATTAAACACTTCGATTCGGACGATATGAGTCAATATAGGTCAAATGGGATCAGTTTTAGGTAAAAACTAACATATTTACCCTTGAACATGTCATAAACAGTAATAATATATCAATTAGAGTAAAACTCGGTCAAACGGTAAAAGTTTTGTGTATTAAATGACCTAAATACTTTGAATCGGATGATATGAGTCAATATAGGTAAAATGGGATAGATTTTGGGTAAAAAATGACATATTTACCCTTGAACATGTCATAAACACTTTAAATACATTGATGTGAGTCAAACTCGATCAAATAGGAGAGGTTTTGTGTATTGAATGACCTAAACACTTCGAATCGGACAATATGAGTCAATATAGGTCCACTAGGATAAATTTTGGGTAGAAAATGACGTATTTACCCTTACACATGTCATAAACATGTGAAATACATGGATTTGAGTCAAACTAGGTCAAACGAGAGAGGTTCTAGGTATAAAATGAATTTAAACACTTCGACTTGGACGATATGGGTTAATTTAGGTCAAATGGGATCAGTTTTGGGTAGAAAATGATGTATTTAACCTTGATCATGTCATAAACACTTGAAATACATCGATTTGAGTGAAACACGACCAAACCAGATTGGTTTTGAGTATTAAATGACCTAAAAACTTCTAATCGGACGATATGAGTCAAAAAAGGTCAAATAGGATCAATTCTGGGTTGAAAATGATAAACTTATCCTTGAACATGTCATAAACACTTGAAATACATCGATCTGAGTCAAACTCGGTAAAAGGAGAGAGGTTTTGTGTGATAAATGACATAAAGGATTCGAATTAGACGATATGAGTCAATAAAGGTCAAATGGGGTTAGGATTGGGTAGAAAATGATGTATTCAACCTTAAACATGTCATAAACACTTGAAATACATTGATTTGAGTCAAACTCGGTCAAATGGGAGAGTTTTTTTGTATTAAAGGACCTAAACACTTCAAATCGGACGATATGAGTCAATATACGTCAAATAGGATCGGTTTTCGGTAGAAAATGACGTATTTACCCTTAAACATGTCATACACACTTGAAATACATCGATTTTTGTCAAATTCGGTCAAATGAGTGACGTTTTGGGTACAAAATGACTTAAACACTTCGACTCGGACAATATGAGTCATTATACTTCAAATGGGATAAGATTTTGGTAGAGAATGATGTATTTACCCTTGAACATTGATGTGAATCTAGGTATTGAAACCTTAATCCACACAAAAGGGATAGAACTAGATAGAAAACCCTCTAAAGCTACGCACCAAAGGTTTAAAATCTAGGGCGAAAGTTTAAGAATTGATTAAAGCAAAGCACCCTCAATTCCTACACTTCTTCACGTGAATCTAAAGCTTTAAGCACCAATTCACAACTCTTTGTTACACACAAAGAAAAACAACAAACTCTCTAAGTTTATTGAAGAATATATAGAAAAGAATCTCCAAATCTGATTTTTCCAAGCTTGGGTGCACATCTATTTATACCCATAGCTTGAGAGTTTCAATCATATTATGACTAGGCCTCCTACTTCTAAAAGGACTCCTAATAACCAATAGGATAATGCCACCTATTTATTACATAATCCTACTAAAACTCTAACACTATCTTATCTTAATTAGAATCTTATCCTACCTAAAAAGATAATATTACAAATTAACTACTCTAATCCTATTTTATTTAAAGTAAAACACTAAATATCCAATCCCATGTGTGTAGCCACGTCCATACCCATGCCATGTCACTTGCCATGTCACTTAAGTCGTAATAAAGCACCGATAAGATGTAATAAGCACATCTCAATGTAACAAGAACCTCCCCTTGTCTTAAAATTTTCCTCCTTGGTCAAAATTTTCAATCTTCGAAAATTACTCCAAGATTTTAGCTTTTGATCAAGGCCTTCCGTCAATCATCACCTCCATGGCTTCCACACATTATAGAATCATAAAACCTGAAAATGGAAAGTTCAAAAACACACCTATGCCTAAAATGAGAAAAACCCTATCAAATGAAATAGGAGAAAACTCATAGGCAAAACCAACTTATTCCCTATGTCCACCAATCCTCATTTACATTTGCATGTTATCATGCACATGCAAATGTTCCCCTTTGATGGCTAGAAGATTCGTGTCTCCATAAGCCAACAACTCTCCCATGGTAGCATTCTTCTTTAAAGCTTCAACCAATCCTTCGAATTTGGCATCCTCTATCATATCATCCTCCTCTTCTTCAAAAGAGTTTGTCCTCAAACTTCGAAGTTGATCATCAGGCACATAAGGTGCTAAGTCGCCTATATTGAATGTGGCATGAACTCCATAGTCTCTAGGCAACTGAAGCTTATATGCATAATCACCCACCTTACTGATGATTTTGAATGGACCATCACACCTAGGCATAAGCTTGTTCTTACGTCGATTAGGAAATCTTTCCTTCCTCAAGTGTAACCAAACCAAGTCTCCCTCCTTGTAAATATGTTGAGTCTTGTGTTTGTTAGCTCTAGCCTTATAGATATCATTGACCTTCTCAATTATTGCTCTCACTTGGGTGTGAAGCTTTTGCATATAGTCAACCTTGGCCTTCGCATCCTTCTCTAATTCCCTTCCATCCACCAATAACACTCCCTTGCCATTATCTTTGTTAGAACGAGTTTTTAGAGCCATAAAAGGCTTCAAAGCAAATGCTTTGGCTTGTGCATTTTTCCTCACAACATATATGTTTGTCCTTCCATCAAACTTTACAAATCTGTCATATTGCCAAGGTCTTCCCAAGAGAATATGACACGCATCCATGGGACAAACATCACAAAGCACTTGATCTTCATAATTGCCAATTTTGAACGAAATCAATGCTTGTTTACTAACCTTTACGTCACTTGAATTGCTAAGCCAATGGAGCTTATATGGTTGAGGATGGATTTGAGTGGGCACCTCCAACTTGTCCACCAAGAGTGTAGAAACCACGTTAGTGCAACTCCCCGAATCTATAATCACATCACATAGTCTTCCTTGGACATTGCATCTTGTGAGGAAGATTTTCTCCCTTTGGCTCTCCTCTAATGGTAAGGACTTGGATTGCAATGCCCTTCGCAATACTAGGCTAGATCCCCTAGTTTCTGCCATCACCTCCTCCACATCCTCCTCTAGGACTTCAAAAGATATGTTACCTTCTTCCTCCCAAGTCCGAGTAGTAGCAATCCTAGCATGGGGACAATCCCGTTGGATATGGCCTTGTCCCTTACATTTGAAGCAAGTTCGTTGATCTCCCATAGGGGGCCTCAAACTTCCTCCCTTATCTCTCCCAAAAGATTGTGGCTTTATGGAATTCTCGAGATTAGGCTTCACATTAGACATCTCACGCACCCCTTTAGCTTCAAATGATCGAAAGATCCCTCTAGATTTACGTGTTTTCCTTTCAACCCTAGTTGCTATTGTACACACCTCATCAAAGCTCCAATAGGGTTGTAATTCCACCTTTTCCTTGATTGGGTCATTTAACCCAGCCACAAAACAAGCCACCTTGTGGTCTTCTTTCTCCTCTAGCCCACACACCATGGCTAGATTTTCGAATTCCATCAAGTATTCCTCCACAGACCTCCTTTCTTGCTTCAAAGTATGCATTTTTATAAAATTGTTTTGTTCAAAGTCTTGAGGAACAAACCTTTTTTGCATGTACTTCTTTAGTTTTGTCCAAGATGAGATCTTGGAACGCCCCTCCTTTCTCCTCTTCTTTTGCAAACCTTCAAGCCACAAACTTGCATAAGAAGTGAGTTTGAGTTCAGCAACCTTAAAGGATCTATGATCATCATAGTCCTTATATCTGAAAATTCGTTCAACTCTGCGGATCCAATCTAGGAATTTGTCTGGGTCCAAACTGCCATTGAACTCAGGGATTTCATGTCTCAAGCTTTGATCCTCTTTCCCCCTTAAACTCTTTCTCATATGCCCTTTATATGATTCCTCATCATCACCTGAAGAGGATGGGTCCCTCTTGCTAGGCCTCCTTGAGCTTCTAACACTGGATTCACCATCACTTTCGCTAGAGTTAGATTCATGAGAAGAGAGTTTACCTTTGCTTGAGGACTTTTCCTTCTTCCCCACAATTTGCAACAGCTCATTCATACGTTCCTTCAGTTCCTTCAACTCACGTTCCATGCACAAGGCTTTGGATTCTTGTAAGGTTAAACCTTTTTTGAAGCCTGGTGGCATCTCGTGTGCATCATCACCACTGGAATCCATATTGCTTGAGTATGCTTCAAATCCTCTCAACGAGAGCACCAAAAGTTGATGTGAATCTAGGTTTTGAAACCTTAATCCACACAAAAGGGATAGAACTAGATAGAAAACCCTCTAAAGCTACGCACCAAAGGTTTAAAATCTAGGGCAAAAGTTTAAGAATTGATTAAAGCAAAGCACCCTCAATTCCTACACTTCTTCACGTGAATCTAAAGCTTTAAGCACCAATTCACAACTCTTTGTTACACACAAAGAAAAACAACAAACTCTCTAAGTTTATTGAAGAATATATAGAAAAGAATCTCCAAATCTGATTTTTCCAAGCTTGGGTGCACATCTATTTATACCCATAGCTTGAGAGTTTCAATCATATTATGACTAGGCCTCCTACTTCTAAAAGGACTCCTAATAACCAATAGGATAATGCCACCTATTTATTACATAATCCTACTAAAACTCTAACACTATCTTATCTTAATTAGAATCTTATCCTACCTAAAAAGATAATATTACAAATTAACTACTCTAATCCTATTTTATTTAAAGTAAAACACTAAATATCCAATCCCATGTGTGTAGCCACGTCCATACCCATGCCATGTCACTTGCCATGTCACTTAAGTCGTAATAAAGCACCGATAAGATGTAATAAGCACATCTCAATGTAACAAGAACCTCCCCTTGTCTTAAAATTTTCCTCCTTGGTCAAAATTTTCAATCTTCGAAAATTACTCCAAGATTTTAGCTTTTGATCAAGGCCTTCCATCAATCATCACCTCCATGGCTTCCACACATTATAGAATCATAAAACATGAAAATGGAAAGTTCAAAAACACACCTATGCCTAAAATGAGAAAAACCCTATCAAATGAAATGGGAGAAAACTCATAGGCAAAACCAACTTATTCCCTATGTCCACCAATCCTCATTTACATTTGCATGTTATCATGCACATGCAAATGTTCCCCTTTGATGGCTAGAAGATTCGTGTCTCCATAAGCCAACAACTCTCCCATGGTAGCATTCTTCTTTAAAGCTTCAACCAATCCTTCGAATTTGGCATCCTCTATCATATCATCCTCCTCTTCTTCAAAAGAGTTTGTCCTCAAACTTCGAAGTTGATCATCAGGCACATAAGGTGCTAAGTCGCCTATATTGAATGTGGCATGAACTCCATAGTCTCCAGGCAACTGAAGCTTATATGCATAATCACCCACCTTACTGATGATTTTGAATGGACCATCACACCTAGGCATAAGCTTGTTCTTACGTCGATTAGGAAATCTTTCCTTCCTCAAGTGTAACCAAACCAAGTCTCCCTCCTTGTAAATATGTTGAGTCTTGTGTTTGTTAGCTCTAGCCTTATAGATATCATTGACCTTCTCAATTCTTGCTCTCACTTGGGTGTGAAGCTTTTGCATATAGTCAACCTTGGCCTTCGCATCCTTTTCTAATTCCCTTCCATCCACCTATAACACTCCCTTGCCATTATCTTTGTTAGAACGAGTTTTTAGAGCCATAAAAGGCTTCAAAGCAAATGCTTTGGCTTGTGCATTCAATTTGAGTAAAACTTGGTCAAACGGGAGAGGTTTTGTGCATTAGATGACCTAAATACTTCGAATCGGACGATATAAATAAAAATAGGTTAAATATGATCAATTATGTGTTGAAAATGACGTATTTTCCCTTAAACATGTCAAAAACACTTGCAATACGTCAATTTAAGTAAAACTTGGTCAAACGAGAGAGGTTTTGTGTTTTAAATTTTACTAAACACTTTGAATCAGATGATATGAGTCAAAAGAGGTCAAATAGGATTAATTTTGGGTAGAAAATGACATATTTACCTTGAACATGTCATAAACACTTGAAATACAACAATCTGAGTCAATCTCGTGAAAACGGGAGAAGTTTTCTGTATTAAATGACCTAAACACTTCGAATCGGACGATATGAGTCAATATAGGTAAAATATGATCAATTTTGGATACAAAAAACCTATTTACCCTTAAACATGTCATAAACACTTGAAATACATCAATTTGAGTCAAACTTTGTAAAATGGGAGAGGTTTTGAATATTAAATGACCTAAACACTTCGAAACGGATGATATGAGTCAATATAGGTCAAATAGGATCAATTTTGGGTAGAAAATGACGTATTTACCCTTAAACATGTCATAAACACTTTAAAGACATCGATTTTTGTCAAACTCGTTAAAATGGTAGAGGTTCCGGGTATAAAATGACTTAAACACTTCAAATCGAACGATTTGAGTCAATATAGGTCAAATGGGATAAGGTTTGGGTAAAAAATGACATATTTACCTTTGAACATGTCATAAACACTTGAAATACATCGATTTCAGTCATACTTGGTCAAATGGGAGAGATTCTCGGATTAAAATGATAGAAATGCTTCGAATCGGACGATATGAGTGAATCGAGGTCAAATGGGATCGATTTTGGGTAGAAAATAACATAGTTACCATGGAACATGTCATAAACACTTGAAATACATCGATTTGAGTCAATCTCGGTCAAACTGGAGAGGTTTTCAGTATTAAATGACATTAACACTTCGAATAGGACAATATGAGTCAAAATAGGTCAAATAGGATCAATTTTGGGCACAATATGACGTATTTACCCTTGAACATGTTATAAATTTTTTAAATACATCGATCTTGTCAAACTCGGTCAAACGGGAGAGGTTTTGTGTACTAAACACTTCGAATTAGTCGGTATGAGTCAATATAGGTCAAATAGGATAACTTTTGAATAGAAAATGATGTATTTACCCTTGAACATGTCATAAACACTTGAAATACATTAATTTGAGTCAAACTCGGTCAAATGGGAGAGGTTTTGTGTATTAAATGTTTTAAATACTTCAAATCGAACGATACGAGTAAAAAATAGGTCAAATAGGATCAGTTTTGGGTAGAAAATGACGTATTTACCCCTAAACATGACATAAAACACTTGAAATAAATCGATTTTTGTCAAACTCACTCAAACGGGAGAGGTTTTGTGTATTAAATGACTTAAACACTTTGAATCGGACGATATGAGTCAATATAGGTCAAATTGGATAAGTTTTGGGTAGAAAATGACGTATTTACCCTTGAACATGTCATAAACACTTGAAATACATTGCTTTGAGTCAAACTTGGTCAAATGGAAGAGGTTCTAGGTGTAAAATGACCTAAACACTTCGAATGGGACGATATGAGTCAATATAGGTAAAATGGGTTAGATTTTGGGTAGAAAATGACATATTTACCCTTGAACATGTCATAAACACTTGAAATACATTGATTTGAGTTAAGCTCGATCAAACAGGAGAGGTTTTGTATATTAAATGATCTAAACACTTCAAATCGGACAGTATGAGTCAATATAGGTCAAATAGGATAAATTTTGGGTAGAAAACGGTGTATTTATCCTTGAACATGTTTTCTCATATGAATCTTTTGTCTCCAGCTATCGGGGATCCCATTTCTGTACCAACGCAAGATATGCTTATTGGACTCTATATATTAACGAGTGGAAATCATCGAGGTATTTGTGCAAATAGATATAATCCATGGAATCACAAAATCTATCAAAATGAAAGAATTGCCGATAATAATGATAAGTATATGAAAGAACCCTTTTTTTGTAATTCCTATGATGCCATTGGAGCTTATCGTCAGAAAAGAATTCATTTAGATAGTCCTTTATGGCTCCGGTGGCAGCTAGATCAACATATTATTGCTTCAAAAGAAGCTCCTGTTGAAGTTCACTATGAATCTTTGGGCACTTATCAGGAGATTTATGCGCACTATCTAATAATAAGAAGTGTAAAAAAAGAAAGAATTTTGATATACATTAGAACTAATGTCGGTCATATTTCTCTTTATCGAGAAATTGAAGAAGCTATACAAGGATTTTGTCAAGCCTGCTCATAGGGTACTTAATCATATCGTATTTGAGGAATTCGAGTCTTTCGGGTTCAACTAGGATAATAATTTGTTAATTTTTAGGTAAATTAAGATCAAGAAAAGGAAGTTTTCGAATCACTAACTCAATCCCATTCATTGTCGAATCCTACTAAGGGGAATATGGAGGTACTTATGGCAGAACGGACCAATTTGGTCTTTCACAATAAAGCGATAGATGGAACTGCCATGAAACGACTTATTAGTAGATTAATAGATCATTTTGGAATGGCATATACGTCACACATACTAGATCAACTAAAGACTCTGGGTTTCCAGCAAGCCACTGCTACATCCATTTCATTAGGAATTGATGATCTTTTAACAATACCTTCAAAAGGATGGCTAGTCCAAGATGCTGAACAGCAAAGTTTGATTTTGGAAAAACACCACCATTATGGTAATGTACACGCGGTCAAAAATTACGTCAATCTATTGAGATATGGTATTCTACAAGTGAATATTTGCGACAAGAAAAGAATCCCAATTTTAGGATGACTGATCCTTATAATCCAGTCCATATAATGTCTTTTTCGGGAGCTAGAGGAAATGTGTCTTAGGTATATCAATTAGTAGGTATGAGAGGATTAATGTCGGATCCCCAAGGACAAATGATTGATTTACCTATTCAAAGCAATTTACGTGAAGGACTCTCTTTAACAGAATATATCATTTCTTGCTACGGAGCCCGCAAAGGAGTTGTGGATACTGCTGTACGAACATCTGATGCTGGATATCTCATGCGCAAGCTTGTTGAAGTAGTTCAACACATTGTTGTACGTAGAAGAGATTGTGGCACCATTTGAGGTATGTCTATAAGTCCTCGAAACGATACGATGCTGGAAAGAATTTTGATCCAAACATTAATTGGTCGTGTATTAGCAGATGATATATATACAGGGTCACGGTGCATTGCCACCCGAAATCAAGATATCGGGGTTGGACTTGTCAATCAATTCATAATGTTTCGAACCCAACAAATATCCATTCGAACTCCTTTTACTTGTAGGAGTGCGTCTTGGATCTGTCGATTATATTATGGCCGGAGTCCGACTCACGGCGACCTGGTTGAATTAGGAGAAGCTCTAGGTATTATTGCAGGCCAATCCATGGGGAACCTGGTACTCAACTAACATTAAGAACTTTTCATACGGGCGGCGTATTCATAGGGGGTACTGCAGAACATGTACGAGCCCCTTCTAATGGAAAAATCCAATTTAATGAGGATTTGGTTCATCCCACACGTACACGTCATGGACACCCTGCCTTTCTATGTTATATCGACTTGTATATCACTATTGAGAGTGAAGATATTCTACATAATGTGAATATTCCTCCAAAAAGTTTTCTTTTAGTTCAAAATGATCAATATGTTGAATCCGAACAAGTGGTTGCTGAAATTAGCGCGGGGACATTCCCCTTGAATTTTAAGGAAAGGGTTCGAAAACATATTTATTCTGACTCAGAAGGAGAAATGCACTGGAGTACCGATGTGTACCATGCATCCGAATTTATATATGGTAATGTTCTTCTCTTACCAAAAACAAGTCATTTATGGATATTATCAGGAAAGCCATCCAGATCCAGTGGAGTCCCCTTTTCCCTCTCCAAGGATCAAGATCAAATGAGCACTCGTTCTCTTTCTTTCGAACAAATATATATTTGTAACCCCTCAGTCACTAATGATCAAGTAAAAGAGAAATTATTAGACTCTTTTAGTAAAAAAAATGAGAGGATTTCGGATTATTCAGAACTTCATCGAATAGGTCATTGTAATCTCATATATCCTACAAAAATTGCGGATTTATTGGCAAAGAAACGAAGAAATAGATTTATTATTCCATTTCAAGCGAGTCAAGAACGAAAAAAAGAATTAATGCCCCCTTCCGGTATCTCGATTGAAATACCCATAAATGGTAGTTTCCGTAAAAATAGTATTTTTGCTTATTTTGATGATCCTCGATACCAAAGAAAGAGTTCGGGAATTACTAAATATGAGACTATAGAAATGCATTCAATCGTTAAAAAAGAGGATTTGATTGAGTATCGAGGAGTCAAAGAATTTCGACCAAAATACCAAATAAAATTCGATCAATTATTTTTCATTCCTGAAGAAGTTCATATCTTACCCGGATCTTTGTCCATAATGGTACGCAACAATAGTATCATTGGAGTCGATACGCAAATCACTTTAAATACAAGAAGTCAAGTAGGTGGAGTGGTCCGAGTGGAGAGGAAAAAAAAAGATTAAACTTAAAATTTTTTCGGGAGATATCCATTTTCCTGGGGAGACAGATAAGATATCCCGACATAATGGCATTTTGATACCACCAAGCAGGACAAATTCCAAGGACTCAAAAAATTGGAGAAATTGGATCTATGTTCAAAGGATTTACTAAGAAAAAATATTTTGTTTTGGTTCGACCCGTAGTTCCATATCAAATAATGGACGGTATCGATTTAGCAACGCTTTTCCCTCAGGATTTCTTGCAGGAAAGGGATAATGTGCAACTTTGAGTTGTCAATTATATCCTTTATGGAAATGGCAAAATTACTCGAGGAATTTCTGACACAAGGATTCAATTAGTACGTACTTGTTTAGTATTGAATTGGAATCAAGATAAAAAAGGTTCTTCTATCGAAGAGGCCTCCGCTTCCTTTGTTGAAGTAAGAACAAACGGTATTATTCGAGATTTCCTAAAGGTCAATTTAGTTAAATCAGCTATTTCATATAGGGGGAAAAGGAATGATCCATCATCTGAAAAAAATGAGGGATCAGATCATAGTAATATGAACCCATTTTATTCCATTTATTCAAAGACAAAGCGTCAAAAATCATTTAACCAAAATCAAGGAACTGTCCGGACGTTGTTGGGTATAAACAAAGAATGTCAATTTTTGATAATTTTGTCATCATCCAATTGTTTTCGAATAGGTCCATTAGCATTCAAGGGTGTAAAATATTACAAAGAATCAATTAAAAAAGACCCCTCCAATTCCAATTAGGAATTCATTTTGTCCTTTAGGAGCAGTCCGTCAAATTGCTAATTTTTTTTCTTGTTACCATTTAATAACTCATAATCAGATCTTGGTAACTAATTATTGTCAACTTGACAATTTAAAATAAACCTTTCAACTACTTAATTTTCAATATTATTTAATGGATGAAAATGGAAAAATTTATAATCCCGATCCATGCAGTAATATTATTTTAAATCCATTCAAATTAAATTGGGATTTTCTTCATTATAATTTTTGTGAAGAGACATCCACAAAAATTTATCTTGGACAATTTGTTTGTGAAAATGTATGTATAACCAAAAAAGGAACGCACCTAAAATCGGGTTAAGTTCTAACTGTTCAATTTGACTCTGTAGTAATAAGATCAGCTAAGCCCTATTTGGCTACTCCAGGAGCAACAATTCATGGTCATTATGGAGAAATTATTTATGAGGGGAATACATTAGTTACATTTATATATGAAAAATCGAGGTCTGGTGACATAACGCAAGGTCTTCCAAAGGTAGAACAAGATTTAGAAGTTCGTTTGATTGATTTAATATCGATGAATCTAGAAAAAAGGATTGATGGTTGGAACGAACGTATAACAAGAATTTTTGGAAGTCCTTGGCGATTCTTGATTGGGGCTGAGCTAACTATAGCGCAAAGTCGTATTTCTTTGGTTAACAAGATCCAAAAGGTTTATTGATCACAAGGGGTGCAGATCCATAATAGGCATATAGAAATTATTGTACGTCAAATAACATCAAAAGTCTTGGTTTCAGAAGATGGAATGTCTAATGTTTTTTTGCCCGGAGAGCTAATTGGATTGTTTCAGGCGGAACGAACAGGACGCGCTTTAGAAGAAGCAATATATTACCGAGTTACCTTATTGGGAATAACACGAGCATCTTTGAATACTCAAAGTTTTATATCCGAAGCGAGTTTTCAAGAAACTGCTCGAGTTTTAGCAAAAGTGGCTATCCGGGGCCGTATCGATTGGTTGAAAGGACTACAAGAAAATGTTGTTCTGGGGGGGCTGATACCCGTCGGTACCGGATTCAAAGGATTCGTACACCATTCAAGTCAACATAAGGACATTGATGTGCTCGTTTTAGAGCACATTTATTAACTCATTTTAGTGTCAAGTCTCGTAGTTTTGTAATGGTTTTATGTATATTATGCTTGATTTTACCTTGATCTTGTTCTCGAGTTGTCTTAAGTTTATTTCAGGCAATATTGATGATTTCAAGGTGAAAGGCGATACATTCGAGCCTTTGACACACATATCTTAGCTTGGGCAAGTGTTTGAAGTCATCCATGAAGATTTCACGGAGTTCAGAAAAGAGGGAAGTGAAAAGAGGAAAGAATGCTCTCAGATTCGACCGAATCTGAGAGACATTCGACCGAATGCATGCAGATTCGACCGAATCTGAGACTCATTCGGTCGAATGAGAGGCAGTCTTCAGAGTTCTCGAGCCTTGCTACTGGAAAGGCCGAATGGAACTCATTCGGGCGAATGAGCTTCCATTCGGCCGAATCAGACTATACATTCGGGCGAATCCTTGACAGAGATTGATTCCCCGAAGCCTCTGGAATAGGCGAATGGAAGACAATTCGGGCGAATGGGATTACATTCGGCCGAATGATACATAGATTCGGGCGAATGACAGTGTTTTCCTCCGGATCAACTACTTCTTTTTAGGGCGGGATCCTATGCACTTTAGGGTTTTTCGTAGGTTTTTCTTATTTTGTTATAAATACCCCCTTCCTCTGATGAGGAGGGGGGAGAGCTAGGTTAAATACTTTTATGCACTTTTAGATTTCTTAGCCTCCAAATTCTTTTAGTTTTAGCTTTCAATTTTCAGTTTTTCTTCAACGCTTTGTAGTTCGAATTCTTTTCGTGGATATCAATTTGAAGCTTTTGTAAGTTTAATTCCTTCCTCTAATCTTAATCCATTGCTGTATTTCATTGCATGTTTAGTTCTAAGTTTATCGTTTATTAATTTTGATTTTGTTTTCATTCTCGATTTCATTCCACGTTCGTTTCTGCAGCATCTTTTAATATCTTTATGTCTTTACGCATGAACATGAGTGAGTAATTCTTTTAGGGGTTTTGATTGGTGAAACCTTAGGAAAGCTATGATCTTTATTGCTTAGGATTGTAGAAACGATGTTAATAAATAGTTTCGGATTCCGATGCGAATCTTGTCCTGCCACTCCTTTGGAGACATAGGGCGATTATAGGTCGTTCGTGTGATCTATAGGGTCACCAACTTCCTCTCGTATTCTCGGGTATCCATGCTAGTTATTAACAGATTTTCTGTAATCTATCATGTTTGGTTTAAAGCTTCATTCCTAGGGTGAATCCAATCTTGTCCCCGTTTTTCTCTACTTGCCTTACTTCGTGATTTGTCGTCATCTATTTTCCACCTATTAGTTTTAACTGAATTTCCAACCCCAAATAGTCCGGTTGTGTTAAAAGTCAAAGTCTTGATATACCTTGTCTTCGTGGTTCGACCCCCTACTCCGCTATACTCGTATAGTTTGTAGGTTGGAATAAATATTGTTTGCATAACCTGTCTTTTAGTTAACGACCTGGAAAACCGGTTATCAAAATGGCGCCGTTGCCGGGGACAAGGCGTAATATTTAGACTTAACTTGTTTTAGCATAACCTTATTTATTTTATTTCCATTTTTTTTTGTTTTCATTTATGTGTGTGGTTGACTTTGACTTAGGTGTTTGCATGCCCCATAGCACGCGTAGGTCAAACCAGCCAATTACACCCTTAAATCCTGAAATCCAACGTGTTAGTAGACAACGCCCTTCAAAGTATACCTCACAATCTGTCCAAAACCCTACCATATCCATAATGGCCGAAGAACATCAATTGTTTGGCCAATTCGGAACTCTTGGCTCACAAGAGTTCCAAGGGGGTGTAGTACTTCCTGTTGCTACTACACCTTACCAAATTCATCCTCAGTTCACAAGAATGGTTAAGGAAACACCATTCAGTGGCTTAAGAAATGAATGTCCTCTTCAACACCTAGAGGCATTCTCGGATATTTGTGGACTTATCCCTCCTTGTCCTAATAGCCCTGATTATGTGCGAATGCACCTTTTCCATCTGAGTCTAGCGGGAGATGCCAAGGATTGGTATAAATGCTTAGAACCCAATTCAATTGTTAATTGGGCTCAACTAAAAACCGCATTTCTAGAAAGGTTCTATCCTACGGTTCGAACGCAGGATTGGCGTAAGAAAATTGCGTCATTCACCCAAGAGGATGATGAGAACCTTAGTGCTACATGGAGTAGGTTTAAAAGAATGATTAGAGCATGTCCCCACCATGAGTACGGGGAGAACCATCTCAACACATTCTTTTATGATGGTCTTAATGACTCTACCAAAGCACTTCTAGACTCAGCTGTAGGTGGCCAGCTTTCCAAAATTCCTTGCACCTAGGTAAAGGCCAAAATAGAGGAAGTTGCTAAGAATAGTGCCTGGGGAGGAACTCGGAGTCAGGGATTACCTAGAGGGATGCTAGACACAACTAACTTGGACAACATTAGCGCCAAAATAGAAGCCGTTATTGATAAAAAGTTGTCCAAACTAAGCCTAGCCGGTAGTTCGAACAACCCCCCAATGCGTGAAAAGCACTTTGCATGTGCCATATGTGGGGGTACCAACCATGATACATCTTATTGTGGTGGTTCGCACTCCGAGCATGTAGCTGCAGTTGACTATGGAGGGTATAACCCAGAACCGCAGGTGATGAACTATGACGGTTATGGGTATAACCCTGATCATGTGGTAGCCCTTAACTATAGTGGACAGGGCCAAGGAGTAGGGTATGGGCAGCAACCTTTCCCAAACAACCAACAGTACAAACCTCCCTTTAACTCCAACCAAAACCAGGGAAATTTCCACCCGGGATACAACAGAAATGGTCAAGGTGGATTTAATAACCAAAGTTTCCAGGGGAACCAGACTAATGGGAACATACCTAGGGCCAATGTGTATAGACCCCCAGGGTTTCACCAAGGACCTAGAAATAGTTCAAACCTGCCTTTTCCCCCTAATCAGCCTCATCATGTGGCTCCTCAACCACAACATGGTCACACTTCAACCAATGACCATTTAGCCTCCCAAGTAACAACTCTTGCTCAACAGAACCAGAGTCTGACGCAAATTAATCAGACCCTCATCCAACAAATGCAGCAACTTCAAGCTCAGCAAAAGTTGTTTGAAACTCAACTGGCCCAAATGGCTAATCCTCCTACACCACCGCTATTCCCATCTCACCCTCAACCTAACCCCTCTATACAACCTCCACCTCAGCAAATGAACCCAAACCAACACACTGCTAAGGCTATCCACCTGAGATCAGGGACTCAATATAACAGTCCCTCATATCCGGTTGATACACCTTTAGTGCGGGTGAGTGATGAGACGAGAGTACACAATGATGAAAAAGAGGAGGAACATGGTAAAATGCCAGAGGTTGAAGATGAAAGTGGTAGGGAGGACATCAATGCTAAGGCAGGGAGTGAGAAGCCAGTAGAGAGTGAGGAGGAGAGGAGGAAGAAAGCTGAGGAGAGAAAGAGGTTAGACCGGTTATATGCACCACCGCTTCCTTTTCCCTACAGGAAAGTTGAGAAGCAACTTGATGATAAGTTCAAGAAGTTTCTTGAACATCTTCAGAAGATGGAGATGAAAATCCCATTCCTCGATGCTATGGCACAAATGCCAAAGTATGCTAAGTTCTTGAAAGACTTACTGTCCAACAAGAAAAAGCTTGAGGAAGAGGTGATCAGTCTGCCTCATCAAGTTAGCTCTATACTGCAAGGGAAAATGCCTATGAAAGAGCGAGATCCCGGTCCTTATAACCTCCCTGTGAAGTTGGGAAACCTTGATCCTAAAGGGGCACTCGCCGATTTAGGGGCTTCGATTAGTCTTATGCCCCTATCGATCGCCAAAAAGCTCCCCTTTGCCCTCCAACCTTCAAGGAAAACAATCCAACTGGCTGATAGGAGCATTAAAGTGCCATGTGGAGAGCTCGACGACATACCTATACAAGTAGGAGAACTAGTGGTCCCTTGTGATTTTGTGGTAATGGAAATGGAAGAGGACCCTTATACTCCACTTATCTTGGGCAGAGCCATTCTGAAAACGCTTCGGGCAGTTATTAATTGCCATGATGATACCATAACGGTAGAAGTTGCCCAAGTAAAGGTAGTTTTCAAAATCTCTCCCCTTTTAAAGAAGCCTATGGTTGAGCAGATCTGTCGCCTTGAAGAAGGTGAAAGGGAGAGTGAGGTTAGTTATGAGGACAAGGAAGTAGAGGTTGGGTGTCAAATGATTGATGAGGATACCCCTACTATAAATGAGCTGTTGGAAGGCCGGTTAGATACGGCCCAGGATTCTGAAAAAGAAGCAGAATATGAGCATCTTTACGAGGTAGAGGAAAGTATTACGCATAAAAGGGAAGGTCCTAAATCTTTCCCCAAAGTGACTTTAAAACCTTTACCTCCCAGCTTAAAGTATGCCTATCTCGATGAAGATGAAGGAAGCCCGGTCATAGTGAATTCTGAGCTCGATGACATTTCTTTGGAAAAATTACTTGTTTTATTAAGGAAATATCGAGATGTCATAGGGTATTCACTAGGTGATTTAAAAGGGATTAGTCCATCCCTTGTTATGCACCGGATTCATCTTGATGATGAACAATTTTCCTCCATTGAGCCTCAAAGACGGCTCAATCCCAACATGAAAGAGGTTGTTAAGGATGAAATCCTCAAACTCCTCTAGGCCGGCATCATCTACTCAATTTCAGATAGTAGATGGGTTAGCCCAGTTCATGTTGTTCCTAAAAAGGGAGGAATAACCATCGTCGAAAATGACCGAGGAGAGATGATCCCCACAAGAGCCACCACGGGATGGCGAGTTTGCATTGACTATCGCAAACTCAATAAAGCAACCAGAAAAGATCACTTTCCCTTACCCTTCATCGATGAGATGCTTGAAAGACTTGCCAGGCACAGGTACTATTGTTTTCTAGATGGTTACTCAGGTTTCTTTCAAATCCCGATCTACCCCGAAGACCAACAGAAAACAACTTTCACCTGCCCTTTTGGGACTTTTGCCTACAGGAGAATGCCCTTCGGTTTATGCAATGCTCCATCCACCTTCCAGAGGTGCATGTCGGCTATATTCGCCGATATGTTAGAGGACTTTATGGAAGTGTTCATGGATGATTTTTCTGTTGGAGGGTCCTCTCTTGACACGTGCTTGACACATCTTGAGAAAGTACTATTAAGGTGTCAAGAAACGAATCTTGTACTAAATTGGGAGAAATGTCACTTTTTAGTTCAAGAAGGCATCGTCCTAGGCCACAAAGTGTCTTACAAAGGCATAGAGGTGGATCCTGCCAAAATTGACGTGATAAGGAATCTTCCTGTACCTACCTCAGTTACAGGAGTACGATCCTTTCTTGGACACGCAGGATTCTATAGGCGTCTCATCCTAGGATTTTCGACTCTAGCAAAACCCTTGAATGAACTTCTTCAGAAAGATGTCGAATTTCACTTCGATGAGAGATGTATGAATGCCTTTAACAAGCTAAAAGAGGCTCTAATTTCTGCGCCCATCGTGTAAGCTCCAGATTGGAGTTTGCCTTTTGAATTGATGTGCGATGCCAGTGATATTTCTGTTGGTGCTGTCCTTCGGCAGAAAAAGGAGGGAAAGCACCATGTTATATGTTATATCAGTAAAACACTAGATCATGCACAACGCAACTACACTACAACTGAAAAAGAAATGCTAGCAGTCGTCTATGCTTTTGAGAGACTGCGCCAATATCTCATCTGTTCAAAAGTTGTAGTATTCACTGATCACTCGGCTCTGAAGTTTTTAATGACCAAGAGAGATGCTAAGCCGAGGTTGATCCGTTGGGTGCTCCTATTACAGGAGTTTGACTTTGAGTTGAGGGATAGGAAAGGTAGCGAAAATGTGGTAGCTGACCATTTGTCTAGGCTACCCGAGCTTAATAACGACGCCGTACCTATCCATGACGAAATGGTCGAAGAAACCCTAATGACAGCAATAGTAGTTGGGAAAGCCCCTTGGTTCGCAGATATTGCGAATTATTTAGCTTGTGGAGAACTTCCAGAGTTCGAATCAAGGGCCCTGAAAAAGGCTTTCTTTGGTAAAGTCGGGAACTTCTTTTGGGATGATCCCTACTTATTTCATGCTTGCGCAGACAGCATAATCCGCCGCTGCGTCACGGAAGAAGAAGTTCCAAAAATCCTAACTCATTGTCATTCCTACGCGTGTGGCGGCCACCATGGTATAATGAACACTGCTGCTAAGGTTGCCACCGCAGGTTTCTATTGGCCAACATTACACAAGGATGTTGAAACGTTTGTGAAAAGCTGTGAGAGGTGCCAAAAAGTTGGCAACATCTCAATGCGAAATGAGATGCCCCAAAACTACATCCTTGAGTGTGAAGTGTTCGACTGTTGGGGAATCGACTTTATGGGCCCATTTGTTTCATCTCATGGGAACCAATATATTTTAGTAGGAATTGATTATGTGTCTAAGTGGGTGGAAGCCATCGCCTCACCTATGAATGATCACAAAGTGGTTATTAAGCTTTTTAAAAGCATAATCTTTCCTCGATTCGGTGTTCCCAAAATAGTCATAAGTGATGGGGGATCACACTTTGCTAAGCACGAACTAAATAAATTATTGAAAAATTATGGAGTCGTGCACAAAGTTGGATCACCCTACCATCCCCAAACTCAAGGACAGGTGGAAGTAGCTAATAGGGAAATCAAGACGATTCTCGAGAAAGTGGTAAACCCAAATAGGAAAGATTGGTCTCTAAAGCTAGATGACGCTCTTTGGGCCCACCGGACGTGTTACAAAACCCCTATTGGTACCACCCCGTTCCGGCTTTTATATGGGAAATCTTGTCACCTACCGGTGGAACTGGAATGCAAATCTTGGTGGGCGATCCAAACTCTAAATTTGGACCCCACCTTATTCTGCGAGAAGCGAGCCGCCCAATTACGAGAATTGGAAGAACTACGGCTCGATGCATTCCATAACATGCACATCTACAAGGAACGTACTAAGCGTTGGCACGACCAACGTATCATCCAACGAGAGTTCCTTGTAGGAGATAAAGTGCTGCTCTTTAATTCAAGGGCTAAGTTATTCCCCGGAAAGTTAAAATCACGGTGGTCTGGGCCATTCGAGATTTCACAAGTTTTCCCGTATGGAACGGTAGAGCTGAAAGACCATCATGGAGGACGTTTCGTTGTTAATGGACATCGGTTAAAACTCTTCCATGAGAGCAGCCTTCACAATGTCAACACCATTGAGCTTATAAAGTTAGATAATGTCAAAGTCGAATGATTGGTATAATCATTGACCCTTATCGAATATCCCTACTTTGAATCATCGTCCTTTACCGTTTTCTTTTTTTAGATTTTAATTGCTTAGTCTCCCTTTTGTCTTTGTTTAATTACCCGAGCTACGTCGAGCTAAACGACGTTAAACAAAGCACTTACGGGAGGTAACCCGGTTTATTTGGATTTTCAAACAACTTAATCATAGTATATTGATTGATTTTGAGAGGGCACAAGTGTTTTGATGAAATCGCTGCCCATTCGGCCGAATGATAGGTCCATTCGGCCGAATGAAATCGAAGATGGAGCTAAACCCAATTTTGGCCAAGTTCCTGATAATGCCGAATGCAGTTTCAATTCGGCCGAATGAATCTCATTCGACCGAATGTAGTAATCCATTCGGTCGAATAGATCTTATGGGAGTCTTTTACAAGGTTGCTGATAATGCCGAATGAAGCCAACATTCGGTCGAATGAAGTTACATTCGACCGAATGAAGTTACATTCGACCGAATTAAGAGACCTATTCGGTCGAATGGGAGCGAAGATTTCTTCGTAACACTAATCCATTCGACCGAACAGGTTATACATTCGGCCGAATAGGTCACCATTCGACCGAATGGAATCCCCATTCGACCGAATGGAGTTCAATTCTATAAATATCAGCTCATTCCACGAAAAATCACACCGAACATTTCACTCCTCTCATTCGGCCGACTCCCCCCAACACTCTTGCTCTCTCTCAAATCCTTCTACTCCCCTCCAAATCATCTTCAATTATCATGGGTCCAAGGAGAACTTTAAGGAACCCCTTCAAAAGATCCAAGAAGCATGGAGAGGGTTCCTCTTCGGGTGCGGCTCAGGAAGCACAACAAACCGGTTCTCAATAACCGGAGGGTCAACAAAGGCTTCCTGGACAGGAACTATGGTTCGATGAGGACCACCCTACGGTTATTTTCGTATCTTTGGAGCAATATGAGCGTTTCCAAAGACTTAAGGTACGAAAAATCAACTCTACTCGTTATTTAGACCTATCAATTTTGCAAAGAATGGGTATATACGAGCAATTTGTTGCATTATTAACTGCATGTGGGTTAGAAAATTGGATAAACATGTGGCACCCAACTCATAAGCTTTTAACTTATGAGTTTCTTAGTTCCCTAACCCCGTGCCAAAGGGATGGTAGGTTGCATTTATCTTTTAGGCTAAGGAATGCAACCTATTTTCTTGATTATGCTGCATTTTGTGCCGTATTTGGTTTCAATAACGAGCCTATTCCGGATAAACAACCGGACAACTCTCGGGTTTCCGAGCTATGGCCTAAAATAGCTGGCCGGCTTGTTTACCCGAATAGGAACATATATGCCTCTGATGTGCAACACCCAGTTTTGCGCATGTTCTTTAAATTTGCTAGGGAGACTCTGTTCCCTTCCCCTAGCCCTCACCTAGTACGAACGCACGAGGTGCACATCTTGCACCGCTATCTTGCACCACACGACGACACTGCACTAAGCTTGCCAATGACGCTGTGGAAGTTTCTAAACAACACAGCCACCCTAAACGCTACTACTGACTTATGTTTAGGGGGACACGTATTCCGCATTGCTGAATTCCTGAACGTCATGAATCCTGTGGAATTCAGCGAAAGATATGCCAGTTCCACTACCCTTCACGAGCAATGCCTCGTACGGGCTGGCTTCATCTTTGCGGACCCCATGCGATGGCGGTACTTGAAAGACCGCACCATCCCCCTCCCCTGCCCTCATTTACCTCCCCTAGTCCAGTTTGGGGCCTCGTATCTCTTAGAAGGCGACGTGCCGAGATACGCTGTCGAGCCCCCACTTGTACCACCTCCTCGCCCTCACACCCTCTCTATGCGTGACCGACCTAGAGCCTCTACCTCGGTCTTACCGGACCATGACGATTCAGACGATGAGTCTGAATCTGACATTATGTCCTCCCTAGGATGCATAGAGAGAAGGCTTGATCAGGTTCTCACCACCCAAGCCCATCACACCGCCCGGCTCGAACACCTTGAACAAAACTTCGAGCGGGCGAACTACCCATGGTATGATATGGCCTACCGCTCCCACATGGTCGGCGAAAGCATGGCCACCCCTTCCTGGTACCCTCGCCATGACAACTATAACGAGATATCACTAAGTCATGGGTTTGACCGGTTGAGGGTGGGTAGGCGTAGGTTCAATAACTTCACTCCGCCGGCTCCTAGAAGAGCCTCGGACGACTATGGGATGGACTACACGGGTGGGGAAGAGGAGGTTAATGAGGAGGATGACCAGGGGGATGATGAGGAATTTATGGGGGATGAGTAGTGGTGGACCTAACGGCCTCCCTTAGCGCCGAGGACGGCTTCATCCTAGCTTGGGGGGGATATCCATAGTCCACTACTCATTCTTTCGCGTGTCCTTTGGTCTTGGTTGTCAGTTTAGTGTTGTGTAGCGTTTCGTTGCTTCGTGTTTTATTTCTAGGTGTTATTTTGTGCTTTGCGCTTTGCTTTTTGGTGTTGTTTTCAGGAATATATACAAGAAGTTCCATATGCCGCTGCACCCAGTACTGGTATGATCTCCTATGCGAAAATCCAAATTTATGTATTTTAATTATTTTTATATTTGTTTTTTTTTACCCTTCTTTGCATCACATGCCCCCTTCCCCATCCTATATCCCAAACAAGCATGCAAGCCTCTGTTGTGCACTGACTTTATACAAACTCGCATTCCCGTAGCCTTGTGCCTCTTTTGGGTATGGGTTTATCAACTGTTTTTCACTTAGCTTGGGGGGATCTGAGCTTGCTTGGTATGTGGTTTGGATGACTACCTATTGAGGCGCATTTCGACTAACCTAGTAAGGATTGAGCCTTTAGGACTCTATTATGAGTCCTATATTGATGAGTGTTAGTCAGGGAATCTTAAGAATTGTGTCTGTTCTCCTCCAGCATGGTCTACTTTTCTAAAGGTTAGGGATGATAACACGTTTGTAGTTAAAAGCTACATAGCCAAAGTGCCTACCATGAAAATCAATTTACTCTAGGTTGAGCCAAATTTGTGCCTTTACCTTCTTTTGTAGCCACGCTATCTAACTCCACATGAACCAAATACTCCCTCTTTTTACCTAGAGGATAGTCATGTGATCATAGTGAAGTTGATGTTTGTAGCATTGTAATATAGGATTTCGGTTTGGGGAAATGATCATTAGATGATTTGACTACATACACTAGTCTTAGTGCATTTCAAAGAAGTATGCACATAGAAAGCTCAGAAAAAGCTTGAAAAGCACAAAAGGAAAAAAAAAAAAAAAAAAAGAAAACAAACAAAAGAAATTAGAGAAGAAGTTGAGAATAAAGTTGACATAGTGTATTAGTCTACTATTGGGAATTTTGGGATTGACATGGTTGTCGGAAGGCATAATCTTCCTCGGTTTTACTTCCTTGGATCATTTACTATCCTCTATTTCAACTCCACATTCCCAAATTCTACCATACCTCGATCCAAACCTACATTACAACCCTTTTTCAAACCTGTTCGACTTAACCTGATTGGTAAGATCAGTGCTGGAGAGCAGATAAGACACGATTTACGAGATTTCTCCCTGCTTAGGTGTTTAATTCCCGACTCCCCTTTAGTCGGATGACTTCGAGTGAAACACATACCCCATAAACACATGAGCGTAATGGAAATTTCCCACACCTCGTGGGAAATAACCTTGGGAGCGTAGACTTGCGACCTCATTAGGTAGTGGGCGGAATGAATTATGATGTGGCTCGCTCGGCAATCCCGAGTAAGTGTAAAAAGTTGATTATGCTTTTTAAATCCCATTGTACTTGCACACCCATGGCTAGGGAAGAGTTTCGCACGTGCACGACTTGCATTGACTTGAACTTCACTTCTCATGTTTTTCATTAGTCTCTTCATTCATTTCTTCATTCATATTGCCTTTAGCTGTCATTTCACCTTTCTAATTTGTTTGCTAGGGACTAGCAACGGTCTAGCTTGGGGGAAGTTGATGTGCTCGTTTTAGAGCACATTTATTAACTCATTTTAGTGTCAAGTCTCGTAGTTTTGTAATGGTTTTATGAATATTATGCTTGATTTTACCTTGATCTTGTTCTCGAGTTGTCTTAAGTTTATTTCAGGCAATTTTGATGATTTCAAGGTGAAAGGCGATACATTCGAGCCTTTGACACACATATCTTAGCTTGGGCAAGTGTTTGAAGTCATCCATGAAGATTTCACGGAGTTCAGAAAAGAGGGAAGTGAAAAGAGGAAAGAATGCTCTCAGATTCGACCG
The DNA here is from genome assembly GCA_026401315.1 of Dysphania ambrosioides. Classification (NCBI taxonomy): domain Eukaryota; kingdom Viridiplantae; phylum Streptophyta; class Magnoliopsida; order Caryophyllales; family Amaranthaceae; genus Dysphania; species Dysphania ambrosioides. The sequence continues at coordinate 14,279,702 of CM048665.1, read as the reverse complement.
AATCTGAGAGACATTCGACCGAATGCATGCAGATTCGACCGAATCTGAGACTCATTCGGTCGAATGAGAGGCAGTCTTCAGAGTTCTCGAGCCTTGCTACTGGAAAGGCCGAATGGAACTCATTCGGGCGAATGAGCTTCCATTCGGCCGAATCAAACTATACATTCGGGCGAATCCTTGACAGAGATCGATTCCCCGAAGCCTCTGGAATAGGCGAATGGAAGACAATTCGGGCGAATGGGATTACATTCGGCCGAATGATACATAGATTCGGGCGAATGACAGTGTTTTCCTCCGGATCAACTACTTCTTTTTAGGGCGAGCTCCAATGCACTTTAGGGTTTTTCGTAGGTTTTTCTTATTTTGTTATAAATACCCCCTTCCTCTGATGAGGAGGGGGGAGAGCTAGGTTAAATACTTTTATGCACTTTTAGATTTCTTAGCCTCCAAATTCTTTTAGTTTTAGCTTTCAATTTTCAGTTTTTCTTCAACGCTTTGTAGTTCGAATTCTTTTCGTGGATATCAATTTGAAGCTTTTGTAAGTTTAATTCCTTCCTCTAATCTTAATCCATTGCTGTATTTCATTGCATGTTTAGTTCTAAGTTTATCGTTTATTAATTCTGATTTTGTTTTCATTCTCGATTTCATTCCACGTTCGTTTCTGCAGCATCTTTTAATATCTTTATGTCTTTACGCATGAACATGAGTGAGTAATTCTTTTAGGGGTTTTGATTGGTGAAACCTTAGGAAAGCTATGATCTTTATTGCTTAGGATTGTAGAAACGATGTTAATAAATAGTTTTGGATTCCGATGCGAATCTTGTCCTGCCACTCCTTTGGAGACATAGGGCGATTATAGGTCGTTCGTGTGATCTATAGGGTCACCAACTTCCTCTCGTATTCTCGGGTATCCATGCTAGTTATTAACAGATTTTCTGTAATCTATCATGTTCGGTTTAAAGCTTCATTCCTAGGGTGAATCCAATCTTGTCCCCGTTTTTCTCTACTTGCTTTACTTCGTGATTTGTCGTCATCTATTTTCCACCTATTAGTTTTAACTGAATTTCCAACCCCAAATAGTCCGGTTGTGTTAAAAGTCAAAGTCTTGATATACCTTGTCTTCGTGGTTCGACCCCCTACTCCGCTATACTCGTATAGTTTGTAGGTTGGAATAAATATTGTTTGCATAACCTGTCTTTTAGTTAACGACCTGGAAAACCGGTTATCAGACATTCCCTTGAAAACAAAAAAAAAAGAATCTATTTGAGGGAGAAATGGGAGATATTTTGTTTTACCACAGAGAATTATTTGATTCTTGTATTTCAAATAATTTATGTGATAGATCAAAACAACAATGATTTTTGGGGTTTAATAGACGAAATTTATCTTTTTAATCTTTTATGTATTATGATTATTTAATTTATTAAGAAAATAAATAAATTAAAAAACTAACGAATAGAAAGGAATTAATGGTTTGTTGGGTTGTATATCAATAGCCAATCCGCGCTAGAAAAGAAAGTTCCGTTGGAACAATTTTTTATTTCAGAATACCTCATCTCTTTAATTAAAAAAAGAGAAAGTGTGGGGAGAAATGACAAGAAGATATTTGAACATCAATTTGGAAGAGATGATGGAAGCAGGAGTTCATTTTGGTCACGGTACTCGGAAATGGAATCCTAGAATGTCGCCTTATATATCCGCAAAATGTAAGGGTATTCATATTATAAATCTTACTAGAACTGCTCGGTTTTTATTAAAGGCTTGTGATTTAGTTTTTGATCCAGCAAGTAGAGGAAAACAATTTTTAATTGTTGGGACAAAAAATAAAGCAGCTGATTCAGTAGCACGGGCTGCAATAACGGCTCGCTCTCATTATGTTAATAAAAAGTGGCTTGGGGGTATGTTAACGAATTGGTCCACCACAGAAACGAGACTTCATAAATTCAGGGACTTGAGAATGGAACAAATAGCAGGGAGACTTGCTGGTCTCCCAAAGAGAGATGCAGCGGTGGTGAAGAGACAATTATCTCACTTGAAAACATATCTGGGTGGGATCAAATATATGATGGGATTACTGGATATTGTAATCATCGTTGATCAACACGAAGAATATACGGCCCTTCGAGAATGTATTACTTTGGGAATTCCAACGATTTGTTTAATCGATACAAATTGTGACCTGGATCTCGCAGATATTTCGATTCCGGCAAACGATGACGCTATAGCTTCAATTCGATTAATTCTTACCAAATTAGTATTTGCAATTTGTGAAGGCCGCTCTAGCTATATAAGAAATCCTTGATTCATAATAAAATAAAAAATTGACTTCCTAAACTCTATATCGGTTACTAGATCTTGAATCTCCAAAACTAGTTAAAAATAACTAGGGATATGATGTAATTAATCGATATCCGAAATAGAAAATTGAAATTTAAATGAGACAAAACGAGAAAGAGCTGGTTGAATCAAAATAATTTTTTTTAAGTTATATTTCTTTCAGAGGATAATATGAATGTTCTAGCATATTCAATCAACTCGCTAAAGGGGTTATATGATATATCTGGTGTGAAAGTAGGTCAACATTTCTATTGGCAAATAGGAGATTTCCAAATCCATGGCCAGGTACTTATAACTTCTTGGGTTGTAATTGCTCTTTTATTAGGTTTAGCTGCTATAGCTGTTCGGAGTCCACAAACGATTCCGACCGGCGGTCAAAATTTTTTTGAATATGTCCTTGAATTCATCCGAGACGTGAGCAAAACTCAAATTGGAGAAGAATATCGCCCTTGGGTTCCTTTTATTGGGACTATGTTTCTCTTTATTTTTGTTTCTAATTGGTCAGGGGCTCTTTTACCTTGGAAAATCATACAGTTACCTCACGGGGAGTTAGCCGCACCCACGAATGATATAAATACTACTGTTGCTTTAGCTTTACTCACGTCAGTAGCCTATTTCTATGCGGGTCTTACAAAAAAAGGATTAGGTTATTTTGGCAAATACAGTCAACAAACTCCAATTCTTTTACCCATTAATATCTTAGAAGATTTTACAAAACCTCTATCACTTAGTTTTCGACTTTTCGGAAATATATTAGCGGATAAATTAGTCATTGTTGTTCTTGTTTCTTTAGTACCTTTAGTGGTTCCTATACTTGTCATGTTTCTTGGATTATTTACAAGCGGTATTCAGGCTCTTATTTTTGCAACTTTAGCCACAGCTTAGATAGGCGAATCCCTGGAAGGTCATCATTGATTTGTCTTAGGAAGAGTTTATCTCTTAGTTTAGATCTAGGTAATATATGTATATGCGTGGCTCAAGACACTCTATCAACATATTCTATCAAGAGAATATATTTTATTTAGAGTATATAAATATATAAATACATACAGTTTAGCGGTAATATAAAAAAATATATTCGAGAAGTTAAAAAAAAAGACGTGGGTTCGTCGAGAGGGGGGCCTATTTGATATCTATAAATGGATAAAATTTCATTTTTATTTTAGTGTATAGAAGTTATTGAAAGTAAAGGGGCAGTGCCGGTTTCTTGTTTAGTCAAGAAATAGGTTATTGCTCCTTTACTAGTTATAAATACTGAATTTATTTGTAAGTAAATTAGTAAGGGGGCGGATGTAGCCAAGTGGATCAAGACAGTGGATTGTGAATCCACCATGCGCGGGTTCAATTCCCGTCGTTCGCCCGTATGTCCAATCATTGTGGGTATAATGGTAGATGCCCGTGACCAAGTTACTATTATTTCTTTTTCCGCTTTTGTGTTAAGCTTCTCAATTTTTTTTAATAAATGATTCACTACAAAAGGATTTTTTTTAGTGAACGTGTCACAGTTAATTACTCCTATATTTTTTTTATGTAAAGACGAAGAAACTAATTCTATTTTCATTTTCTTTCCTACTTACTACGTCGACGAATAATAAAATTATCACTATATTTATTCCTTTTTCGACTTCTTCTTCCAAGTGCAGGATAACCCCAAGGGGTTGTGGGGTTTTTTCTACCAATTGGGGCCCTCCCTTCACCACCCCCATGGGGATGGTCTACAGGGTTCATAACTACTCCTCTTACTACAGGACGCTTACCTAGCCAACGCTTAGATCCGGCTCTACCCAACCTTTTCTGGTTCACTCCAACATTCCCCACTTGTCCGACTTTTGCTGAGCAGTTTTTGGATATCAAACGGACCTCCCCAGAAGGTAATTTTAATGTGGCCGATTTCCCTTCTTTGGCAATCAGTTTCGCTACAGCACCCGTTGCTCTAGCTAATTGTCCACCCCTTCCAAGTGTGATTTCTATGTTATGTATGGCCGTGCCTAAGGGTATATCGGTTAAAGGTAGGGCATTTCCCATTTTTATAGGAACTTCTGTACTAGGGTATCTCCAATTATAGCCCCTCTGGGATGTAAAATATATCTCTTCTCGCCATCCCCATAGTGTATGAGACAAATGTATGCATTTCAATTAGGGTCGTATACTATGGTTATGATTCTACCATATATGTCTTTTTCATTCTGTCGAAAATCTATTTTACGGTATAGATGCTTATGACCTCCCCCTCTATGCCTTGCGGTAATGATTCCTCTGGCATTACGACCTTTACCACAACAACGCTGTCCATAGATCAAATTATTTCGTGGATTGGATTTCACTTGATTGTCTATGACTCCATTGCGTGTGCTCGAGGTAGAAGTTTTGTATAAATATACCGCCATGCTATTAAGTATTTTGATTTAAGTTCTTTTCTTTCTAAGAGGTGGAATAGAATAACTCGATTAAAGCGTAATGATCATACATCTGTAATGCATTGTATGTCCCATAATAGGTCCCATCCTTCTACCCTTTCCCGGGAGTCGATGACTATTCATAGCTATTACAAAGTTCAACCCAATGCTTTATTTCCATCCTAGTTGATCTTGATTCGACATTAGAAGTATATTGCTTTTTCCCCAATAACTGAATACTTTTGTCTGTAAATACTGCATATTTGATTCCATCCATAAATCTATTTTCTTCCCTATGAGTTCGAGTTTCAATAAGAATGCTAGTTCTTATTGTTCATATGTTATGATATTAATATACCACACCAATTCCTTATGTATGGATGATGAGATTCCATTGATACAGAGCCAATTCCAATAGACTTATTGGAGGGTCCCATTGGCGTGCATCCAATAGGAATTGAACCTACGAATTCGCCAATTATGAGTTGGGCGCTTTAACCATTCAGCCATGGATGCTTAGCGGGGATCCTCGTACATGGTGAATAACCAAATTCCAATTGAAATGAAATCTTTAGGATAAATCAATGCAATTTAGGAGGAATCAATGAAAGGACATCAATTCAAATCCTGGATTTTCGAATTGAGAGAGATTAAGAATTCTCACTATTTATTAGATTCATAGACCCAATTCAATTCAGTGGGATCTTTCATTCACATTTTTTTCTACCAAGAACGTTTTTTAAAACTCTTTGACCCCCGAATTTGGAGTATCCTACTTTCACCCAATTCACAGGGTTCAACAAGCAATCGATATTTCACGATCAAGGGTGTAGTACTCTTTGTGGTAGTAGTCTTTATATATCGTATTATCAATCAAAATATGGCCGAAAGAAAAAATCTCTATATGATAGGGCTTTTTCCTGTACCTATGAATTCCATTGGACCCAGAAATGATACATTGGAAAAATCCTTTGGGTCTTCCAATATCAATAGGCTGATTGTTTCGCTCCTCTATCTTCCAAAAGGAAAAAAGATTTCTGAGAGTTATTTCCTAGATCCAAAAGAGAGTACTTGGTTTCTTCTAATAACTCAAAAGTATATCATGCCTGAATCTAATCGAGGTTCGCAGTGGTGGAGGAACTGGATCGGAAAAAAGAGGGATTCTAGTTGTAAGATATGTAATGAAACCGTCGCTGGAATTAAGATCTCATTCAAAGAGAAAGATATCAAATATCTGGAGTTTCCCTTTGTATATTATATGGATGATCTGATCCGCAAAGACCATGATTGGGAATTGTTTGATTGTCTTTCTCTTTTTTTGAGGAACGTATCGAGAGAGAATTGGATTTGGCTAGACAATGTGTGGCCATTCGCCCAAATCAAAACTCTCCATTCATATCGTCCTATTCAAAGTGTTTAGGTCCTTTTATACCCAAAACCTCTCCCATTTGACTGAGTTTGACTTAAATCGAGTTGTTTTAAGTGTTTAGGACATGTTCTAATGGAAATACACCATCTTCTATCCAAAACCGATCCTATTTGACCAATATTACCTCATATCATCCTATTTGAAGTGTTTAGGTCATTTTATACCCTAAACCTCTCTCGTTTGACTGAGTTTGACTCAAATTGATGTATTTCAAGTGTTTATAACATGTTCAAGTGTAAATATGTCATTTAATACACTAAACCTCTCCCTTTTGACCGTGTTTTACTCAACTTGATGTATTTCACGTGTTTATGACATGTTCAAGGGTAAATATGTCATTTTCTACCCAAAACTAATCCCATTTGACCTAAATTGACTCATATCGTCCGATTCGAAGTGTTAAGTCATTTTATACCCATAACCTCTCCGAATTGACCGAGTTTGACTCAAATCAATGTATTTTCAAGTGTTTATTACATGTTCAAGGGTAAATATGTCATTTTCGACCCAAAATTTATCCCATTTGACCTATATTGACTAATATCGTTCGATTTGAATTGTTTAGGCCATTTAAAACCTAGAACCACTCCTGTTTGACCGAGTTTGACTCAAATCTATGTATTTCTAATTTTTATGACATTAACAAGGGTAAATACATCAATTTCTAGCCATAATTGACCCCCTTCGACCTATATTGACTCATATCGTCTGATTCAAAGTGTTTAGGTCATTTAATACCCAAAACCTCTCGCGTTAGACCGAGTTTAACTCAAATTGATGTATTTCAATTGTTTATGACATGCTCAAGGGTAAATACGTCATTTTTAACTCAAAATTGATCCCACTCGACCTATATTAAGTCATATCGTCTGATTCGAAGTGTTTAGATCATTTTATACCCAAAACATCTCTTATTTGGCCGAGTTTGACTCAAATCAATGTATTTCAAGTGTTTATGACATGTTCAACGGTAAATACGTTATTTTCTACCCAAAACTGATACTATTGGACCTATATTGACTCAAATTATCCGATTCGAAGTGTTATGATCATTTTATACCCAAAACATCTCCGATTTGGCCGACTTTGACTCAAATGAATGTATTTTAAGTGTTTATGACATGTTTAAGGGTAAATACGTCATTTTCTACCAAAAATTGATCCCATTTGACCTATATTGACTCATATCGTTTGATTCAAATTGTATAGGTCATTTAAAACCCGGAACCTCTCCCCGTTTGACCGAGTTTGACTCCAATCAATGTATTTTAAGTGTTTATGACATGTTCATTGGTAAATACGTCATTTTCTATCGAAAATTGATCGTATTTGACATATATTGACTCATATCGTCCGATTCGAAGTGTTTAGGTCATTTAACACCCAAACCTCTCCCGTTTGACCGAGTTTGACACAAATCGATGTATTTCAAGTGTTTATGATATTAACAAGGGTAAATACGTCATTTTCTACCCAAAATTGATAAATTCGACCTATATTGACTCATATCGTCCGATTCGAAGTGTTTAGGTCATTTTATACCCAAAACCTCTCGCGTTTGACTTAGTTTGTCTCAAGTCGATGTATTTCAAGTGTTTATGACATGTTCAAGGGTAAATACGTTATTTTCTACCCAAATCTGATCCCATTTGACCTATATTGACTCATATCGTACGATTCGAATTGTTTAGGTCATTTAATACACAAAACCTCATCCGTTTGACCTAGTGTGACTCAAATCGTTGTATTTCAAGTGTTTATGACATGTTCAATGGTAAATAATTTATTTTCTACCCTAATCTGATCCAATTTGACCTAGAGTGACTCATATCGTCCTATTCAAAGTGTTTAGGTCCTTTTATACCCAAAACCTCTCCCATTTGACTGAGTTTGACTTAAATCGAGTTGTTTTAAGTGTTTAGGACATTTTCTAATGGAAATACACCATCTTCTATCCAAAACCGATCCTATTTGACCAATATTACCTCATATCATCCTATTTGAAGTGTTTAGGTCATTTTATACCCTAAACCTCTCTCGTTTGACTGAGTTTGACTCAAATTGATGTATTTCAAGTGTTTATAACATGTTCAAGTGTAAATATGTCATTTAATACACTAAACCTCACCCGTTTGACCGTGTTTTTCTCAAATCGATGTATTTCACGTGTTTATGACATGTTCAAGGGTAAATATGTCATTTTCTACCCAAAACTAATCCCATTTGACCTAAATTGACTCATATCGTCCGATTCGAAGTGTTAAGTCATTTTATACCCATAACCTCTCCGAATTGACCGAGTTTGACTCAAATCAATGTATTTTCAAGTGTTTATTACATGTTCAAGGGTAAATATGTCATTTTCGACCCAAAATTTATCCCATTTGACCTATATTGACTAATATCGTTCGATTTGAATTGTTTAGGCCATTTAAAACCTAGAACCACTCCTGTTTGACCGAGTTTGACTCAAATCTATGTATTTCTAATTTTTATGACATTAACAAGGGTAAATACATCAATTTCTAGCCATAATTGACCCCCTTCGACCTATATTGACTCATATCGTCTGATTCAAAGTGTTTAGGTCATTTAATACCCAAAACCTCTCGCGTTAGACCGAGTTTAACTCAAATTGATGTATTTCAATTGTTTATGACATGCTCAAGGGTAAATACGTCATTTTTAACTCAAAATTGATCCCACTCGACCTATATTAAGTCATATCGTCTGATTCGAAGTGTTTAGATCATTTTATACCCAAAACATCTCTTATTTGGCCGAGTTTGACTCAAATCAATGTATTTCAAGTGTTTATGACATGTTCAACGGTAAATACGTTATTTTCTACCCAAAACTGATACTATTGGACCTATATTGACTCAAATTATCCGATTCGAAGTGTTATGATCATTTTATACCCAAAACATCTCCGATTTGGCCGACTTTGACTCAAATGAATGTATTTTAAGTGTTTATGACATGTTTAAGGGTAAATACGTCATTTTCTACCAAAAATTGATCCCATTTGACCTATATTGACTCATATCGTTTGATTCAAATTGTATAGGTCATTTAAAACCCGGAACCTCTCCCCGTTTGACCGAGTTTGACTCCAATCAATGTATTTTAAGTGTTTATGACATGTTCATTGGTAAATACGTCATTTTCTATCGAAAATTGATCGTATTTGACATATATTGACTCATATCGTCCGATTCGAAGTGTTTAGGTCATTTAACACCCAAACCTCTCCCGTTTGACCGAGTTTGACACAAATCGATGTATTTCAAGTGTTTATGATATTAACAAGGGTAAATACGTCATTTTCTACCCAAAATTGATAAATTCGACCTATATTGACTCATATCGTCCGATTCGAAGTGTTTAGGTCATTTTATACCCAAAACCTCTCGCGTTTGACTTAGTTTGTCTCAAGTCGATGTATTTCAAGTGTTTATGACATGTTCAAGGGTAAATACGTTATTTTCTACCCAAATCTGATCCCATTTGACCTATATTGACTCATATCGTACGATTCGAATTGTTTAGGTCATTTAATACACAAAACCTCATCCGTTTGACCTAGTGTGACTCAAATCGTTGTATTTCAAGTGTTTATGACATGTTCAATGGTAAATAATTTATTTTCTACCCTAATCTGATCCAATTTGACCTAGAGTGACTCATATCGTCCTATTCAAAGTGTTTAGGTCCTTTTATACCCAAAACCTCTCCCATTTGACTGAGTTTGACTTAAATCGAGTTGTTTTAAGTGTTTAGGACATTTTCTAATGGAAATACACCATCTTCTATCCAAAACCGATCCTATTTGACCAATATTACCTCATATCATCCTATTTGAAGTGTTTAGGTCATTTTATACCCTAAACCTCTCTCGTTTGACTGAGTTTGACTCAAATTGATGTATTTCAAGTGTTTATAACATGTTCAAGTGTAAATATGTCATTTAATACACTAAACCTCACCCGTTTGACCGTGTTTTTCTCAAATCGATGTATTTCACGTGTTTATGACATGTTCAAGGGTAAATATGTCATTTTCTACCCAAAACTAATCCCATTTGACCTAAATTGACTCATATCGTCCGATTCGAAGTGTTAAGTCATTTTATACCCATAACCTCTCCGAATTGACCGAGTTTGACTCAAATCAATGTATTTTCAAGTGTTTATTACATGTTCAAGGGTAAATATGTCATTTTCGACCCAAAATTTATCCCATTTGACCTATATTGACTAATATCGTTCGATTTGAATTGTTTAGGCCATTTAAAACCTAGAACCACTCCTGTTTGACCGAGTTTGACTCAAATCTATGTATTTCTAATTTTTATGACATTAACAAGGGTAAATACATCAATTTCTAGCCATAATTGACCCCCTTCGACCTATATTGACTCATATCGTCTGATTCAAAGTGTTTAGGTCTTTTAATACCCAAAACCTCTCGCGTTAGACCGAGTTTAACTCAAATTGATGTATTTCAATTGTTTATGACATGCTCAAGGGTAAATACGTTATTTTTAACTCAAAATTGATCCCACTCGACCTATATTAAGTCATATCGTCTGATTCGAAGTGTTTAGATCATTTTATACCCAAAACATCTCTTATTTGGCCGAGTTTGACTCAAATCAATGTATTTCAAGTGTTTATGACATGTTCAACGGTAAATACGTTATTTTCTACCCAAAACTGATACTATTGGACCTATATTGACTCAAATTATCCGATTCGAAGTGTTATGATCATTTTATACCCAAAACATCTCCGATTTGGCCGACTTTGACTCAAATGAATGTATTTTAAGTGTTTATGACATGTTTAAGGGTAAATACGTCATTTTCTACCAAAAATTGATCCCATTTGACCTATATTGACTCATATCGTTTGATTCAAATTGTATAGGTCATTTAAAACCCGGAACCTCTCCCCGTTTGACCGAGTTTGACTCCAATCAATGTATTTTAAGTGTTTATGACATGTTCATTGGTAAATACGTCATTTTCTATCGAAAATTGATCGTATTTGACATATATTGACTCATATCGTCCGATTCGAAGTGTTTAGGTCATTTAACACCCAAACCTCTCCCGTTTGACCGAGTTTGACACAAATCGATGTATTTCAAGTGTTTATGATATTAACAAGGGTAAATACGTCATTTTCTACCCAAAATTGATAAATTCGACCTATATTGACTCATATCGTCCGATTCGAAGTGTTTAGGTCATTTTATACCCAAAACCTCTCGCGTTTGACTTAGTTTGTCTCAAGTCGATGTATTTCAAGTGTTTATGACATGTTCAAGGGTAAATACGTTATTTTCTACCCAAATCTGATCCCATTTGACCTATATTGACTCATATCGTACGATTCGAATTGTTTAGGTCATTTAATACACAAAACCTCATCCGTTTGACCTAGTGTGACTCAAATCGTTGTATTTCAAGTGTTTATGACATGTTCAATGGTAAATAATTTATTTTCTACCCTAATCTGATCCAATTTGACCTATAGTGACTCATATCGTCCTATTCAAAGTGTTTAGGTCCTTTTATACCCAAAACCTCTCCCATTTGACTGAGTTTGACTTAAATCGAGTTGTTTTAAGTGTTTAGGACATTTTCTAATGGAAATACACCATCTTCTATCCAAAACCGATCCTATTTGACCAATATTACCTCATATCATCCTATTTGAAGTGTTTAGGTCATTTTATACCCTAAACCTCTCTCGTTTGACTGAGTTTGACTCAAATTGATGTATTTCAAGTGTTTATAACATGTTCAAGTGTAAATATGTCATTTAATACACTAAACCTCTCCCATTTGACCGTGTTTTACTCAACTTGATGTATTTCACGTGTTTATGACATGTTCAAGGGTAAATATGTCATTTTCTACCCAAAACTAATCCCATTTGACCTAAATTGACTCATATCGTCCGATTCGAAGTGTTAAGTCATTTTATACCCATAACCTCTCCGAATTGACCGAGTTTGACTCAAATCAATGTATTTTCAAGTGTTTATTACATGTTCAAGGGTAAATATGTCATTTTCGACCCAAAATTTATCCCATTTGACCTATATTGACTAATATCGTTCGATTTGAATGGTTTAGGCCATTTAAAACCTAGAACCACTCCTGTTTGACCGAGTTTGACTCAAATCTATGTATTTCTAATTTTTATGACATTAACAAGGGTAAATACATCAATTTCTAGCCATAATTGACCCCCTTCGACCTATATTGACTCATATCGTCTGATTCAAAGTGTTTAGGTCATTTAATACCCAAAACCTCTCGCGTTAGACCGAGTTTAACTCAAATTGATGTATTTCAATTGTTTATGACATGCTCAAGGGTAAATACGTCATTTTTAACTCAAAATTGATCCCATTCGACCTATATTAAGTCATATCGTCTGATTCGAAGTGTTTAGATCATTTTATACCCAAAACATCTCTTATTTGGCCGAGTTTGACTCAAATCAATGTATTTCAAGTGTTTATGACATGTTCAACGGTAAATACGTTATTTTCTACCCAAAACTGATACTATTGGACCTATATTGACTCAAATTATCCGATTCGAAGTGTTATGATCATTTTATACCCAAAACATCTCCGATTTGGCCGACTTTGACTCAAATGAATGTATTTTAAGTGTTTATGACATGTTTAAGGGTAAATACGTCATTTTCTACCAAAAATTGATCCCATTTGACCTATATTGACTCATATCGTTTGATTCAAATTGTATAGGTCATTTAAAACCCGGAACCTCTCCCCGTTTGACTGAGTTTGACTCCAATCAATGTATTTTAAGTGTTTATGACATGTTCATTGGTAAATACGTCATTTTCTATCGAAAATTGATCGTATTTGACATATATTGACTCATATCGTCCGATTCGAAGTGTTTAGGTCATTTAACACCCAAACCTCTCCCGTTTGACCGAGTTTGACACAAATCGATGTATTTCAAGTGTTTATGATATTAACAAGGGTAAATACGTCATTTTCTACCCAAAATTGATAAATTCGACCTATATTGACTCATATCGTCCGATTCGAAGTGTTTAGGTCATTTTATACCCAAAACCTCTCGCGTTTGACTTAGTTTGTCTCAAGTCGATGTATTTCAAGTGTTTATGACATGTTCAAGGGTAAATACGTTATTTTCTACCCAAATCTGATCCCATTTGACCTATATTGACTCATATCGTACGATTCGAATTGTTTAGGTCATTTAATACACAAAACCTCATCCGTTTGACCTAGTGTGACTCAAATCGTTGTATTTCAAGTGTTTATGACATGTTCAATGGTAAATAATTTATTTTCTACCCTAATCTGATCCAATTTGACCTATAGTGACTCATATCGTCCTATTCAAAGTGTTTAGGTCCTTTTATACCCAAAACCTCTCCCATTTGACTGAGTTTGACTTAAATCGAGTTGTTTTAAGTGTTTAGGACATTTTCTAATGGAAATACACCATCTTCTATCCAAAACCGATCCTATTTGACCAATATTACCTCATATCATCCTATTTGAAGTGTTTAGGTCATTTTATACCCTAAACCTCTCTCGTTTGACTGAGTTTGACTCAAATTGATGTATTTCAAGTGTTTATAACATGTTCAAGTGTAAATATGTCATTTAATACACTAAACCTCACCCGTTTGACCGTGTTTTTCTCAAATCGATGTATTTCACGTGTTTATGACATGTTCAAGGGTAAATATGTCATTTTCTACCCAAAACTAATCCCATTTGACCTAAATTGACTCATATCGTCCGATTCAAAGTGTTAAGTCATTTTATACCCATAACCTCTCCGAATTGACCGAGTTTGACTCAAATCAATGTATTTTCAAGTGTTTATTACATGTTCAAGGGTAAATATGTCATTTTCGACCCAAAATTTATCCCATTTGACCTATATTGACTAATATCGTTCGATTTGAATTGTTTAGGCCATTTAAAACCTAGAACCACTCCTGTTTGACCGAGTTTGACTCAAATCTATGTATTTCTAATTTTTATGACATTAACAAGGGTAAATACATCAATTTCTAGCCATAATTGACCCCCTTCGACCTATATTGACTCATATCGTCTGATTCAAAGTGTTTAGGTCATTTAATACCCAAAACCTCTCGCGTTAGACCGAGTTTAACTCAAATTGATGTATTTCAATTGTTTATGACATGCTCAAGGGTAAATACGTCATTTTTAACTCAAAATTGATCCCATTCGACCTATATTAAGTCATATCGTCTGATTCGAAGTGTTTAGATCATTTTATACCCAAAACATCTCTTATTTGGCCGAGTTTGACTCAAATCAATGTATTTCAAGTGTTTATGACATGTTCAACGGTAAATACGTTATTTTCTACCCAAAACTGATACTATTGGACCTATATTGACTCAAATTATCCGATTCGAAGTGTTATGATCATTTTATACCCAAAACATCTCCGATTTGGCCGACTTTGACTCAAATGAATGTATTTTAAGTGTTTATGACATGTTTAAGGGTAAATACGTCATTTTCTACCAAAAATTGATCCCATTTGACCTATATTGACTCATATCGTTTGATTCAAATTGTATAGGTCATTTAAAACCCGGAACCTCTCCCCGTTTGACTGAGTTTGACTCCAATCAATGTATTTTAAGTGTTTATGACATGTTCATTGGTAAATACGTCATTTTCTATCGAAAATTGATCGTATTTGACATATATTGACTCATATCGTCCGATTCGAAGTGTTTAGGTCATTTAACACCCAAACCTCTCCCGTTTGACCGAGTTTGACACAAATCGATGTATTTCAAGTGTTTATGATATTAACAAGGGTAAATACGTCATTTTCTACCCAAAATTGATAAATTCGACCTATATTGACTCATATCGTCCGATTCGAAGTGTTTAGGTCATTTTATACCCAAAACCTCTCGCGTTTGACTTAGTTTGTCTCAAGTCGATGTATTTCAAGTGTTTATGACATGTTCAAGGGTAAATACGTTATTTTCTACCCAAATCTGATCCCATTTGACCTATATTGACTCATATCGTACGATTCGAATTGTTTAGGTCATTTAATACACAAAACCTCATCCGTTTGACCTAGTGTGACTCAAATCGTTGTATTTCAAGTGTTTATGACATGTTCAATGGTAAATAATTTATTTTCTACCCTAATCTGATCCAATTTGACCTATAGTGACTCATATCGTCCTATTCAAAGTGTTTAGGTCCTTTTATACCCAAAACCTCTCCCATTTGACTGAGTTTGACTTAAATCGAGTTGTTTTAAGTGTTTAGGACATTTTCTAATGGAAATACACCATCTTCTATCCAAAACCGATCCTATTTGACCAATATTACCTCATATCATCCTATTTGAAGTGTTTAGGTCATTTTATACCCTAAACCTCTCTCGTTTGACTGAGTTTGACTCAAATTGATGTATTTCAAGTGTTTATAACATGTTCAAGTGTAAATATGTCATTTAATACACTAAACCTCACCCGTTTGACCGTGTTTTTCTCAAATCGATGTATTTCACGTGTTTATGACATGTTCAAGGGTAAATATGTCATTTTCTACCCAAAACTAATCCCATTTGACCTAAATTGACTCATATCGTCCGATTCGAAGTGTTAAGTCATTTTATACCCATAACCTCTCCGAATTGACCGAGTTTGACTCAAATCAATGTATTTTCAAGTGTTTATTACATGTTCAAGGGTAAATATGTCATTTTCGACCCAAAATTTATCCCATTTGACCTATATTGACTAATATCGTTCGATTTGAATTGTTTAGGCCATTTAAAAACCTAGAACCACTCCTGTTTGACCGAGTTTGACTCAAATCTATGTATTTCTAATTTTTATGACATTAACAAGGGTAAATACATCAATTTCTAGCCATAATTGACCCCCTTCGACCTATATTGACTCATATCGTCTGATTCAAAGTGTTTAGGTCATTTAATACCCAAAACCTCTCGCGTTAGACCGAGTTTAACTCAAATTGATGTATTTCAATTGTTTATGACATGCTCAAGGGTAAATACGTCATTTTTAACTCAAAATTGATCCCACTCGACCTATATTAAGTCATATCGTCTGATTCGAAGTGTTTAGATCATTTTATACCCAAAACATCTCTTATTTGGCCGAGTTTGACTCAAATCAATGTATTTCAAGTGTTTATGACATGTTCAACGGTAAATACGTTATTTTCTACCCAAAACTGATACTATTGGACCTATATTGACTCAAATTATCCGATTCGAAGTGTTATGATCATTTTATACCCAAAACATCTCCGATTTGGCCGACTTTGACTCAAATGAATGTATTTTAAGTGTTTATGACATGTTTAAGGGTAAATACGTCATTTTCTACCAAAAATTGATCCCATTTGACCTATATTGACTCATATCGTTTGATTCAAATTGTATAGGTCATTTAAAACCCGGAACCTCTCCCCGTTTGACCGAGTTTGACTCCAATCAATGTATTTTAAGTGTTTATGACATGTTCATTGGTAAATACGTCATTTTCTATCGAAAATTGATCGTATTTGACATATATTGACTCATATCGTCCGATTCGAAGTGTTTAGGTCATTTAACACCCAAACCTCTCCCGTTTGACCGAGTTTGACACAAATCGATGTATTTCAAGTGTTTATGATATTAACAAGGGTAAATACGTCATTTTCTACCCAAAATTGATAAATTCGACCTATATTGACTCATATCGTCCGATTCGAAGTGTTTAGGTCATTTTATACCCAAAACCTCTCGCGTTTGACTTAGTTTGTCTCAAGTCGATGTATTTCAAGTGTTTATGACATGTTCAAGGGTAAATACGTTATTTTCTACCCAAATCTGATCCCATTTGACCTATATTGACTCATATCGTACGATTCGAATTGTTTAGGTCATTTAATACACAAAACCTCATCCGTTTGACCTAGTGTGACTCAAATCGTTGTATTTCAAGTGTTTATGACATGTTCAATGGTAAATAATTTATTTTCTACCCTAATCTGATCCAATTTGACCTATAGTGACTCATATCGTCCTATTCAAAGTGTTTAGGTCCTTTTATACCCAAAACCTCTCCCATTTGACTGAGTTTGACTTAAATCGAGTTGTTTTAAGTGTTTAGGACATTTTCTAATGGAAATACACCATCTTCTATCCAAAACCGATCCTATTTGACCAATATTACCTCATATCATCCTATTTGAAGTGTTTAGGTCATTTTATACCCTAAACCTCTCTCGTTTGACTGAGTTTGACTCAAATTGATGTATTTCAAGTGTTTATAACATGTTCAAGTGTAAATATGTCATTTAATACACTAAACCTCACCCGTTTGACCGTGTTTTTCTCAAATCGATGTATTTCACGTGTTTATGACATGTTCAAGGGTAAATATGTCATTTTCTACCCAAAACTAATCCCATTTGACCTAAATTGACTCATATCGTCCGATTCGAAGTGTTAAGTCATTTTATACCCATAACCTCTCCGAATTGACCGAGTTTGACTCAAATCAATGTATTTTCAAGTGTTTATTACATGTTCAAGGGTAAATATGTCATTTTCGACCCAAAATTTATCCCATTTGACCTATATTGACTAATATCGTTCGATTTGAATTGTTTAGGCCATTTAAAACCTAGAACCACTCCTGTTTGACCGAGTTTGACTCAAATCTATGTATTTCTAATTTTTATGACATTAACAAGGGTAAATACATCAATTTCTAGCCATAATTGACCCCCTTCGACCTATATTGACTCATATCGTCTGATTCAAAGTGTTTAGGTCATTTAATACCCAAAACCTCTCGCGTTAGACCGAGTTTAACTCAAATTGATGTATTTCAATTGTTTATGACATGCTCAAGGGTAAATACGTCATTTTTAACTCAAAATTGATCCCACTCGACCTATATTAAGTCATATCGTCTGATTCGAAGTGTTTAGATCATTTTATACCCAAAACATCTCTTATTTGGCCGAGTTTGACTCAAATCAATGTATTTCAAGTGTTTATGACATGTTCAACGGTAAATACGTTATTTTCTACCCAAAACTGATACTATTGGACCTATATTGACTCAAATTATCCGATTCGAAGTGTTATGATCATTTTATACCCAAAACATCTCCGATTTGGCCGACTTTGACTCAAATGAATGTATTTTAAGTGTTTATGACATGTTTAAGGGTAAATACGTCATTTTCTACCAAAAATTGATCCCATTTGACCTATATTGACTCATATCGTTTGATTCAAATTGTATAGGTCATTTAAAACCCGGAACCTCTCCCCGTTTGACCGAGTTGGACTCCAATCAATGTATTTTAAGTGTTTATGACATGTTCATTGGTAAATACGTCATTTTCTATCGAAAATTGATCGTATTTGACATATATTGACTCATATCGTCCGATTCGAAGTGTTTAGGTCATTTAACACCCAAACCTCTCCCGTTTGACCGAGTTTGACACAAATCGATGTATTTCAAGTGTTTATGATATTAACAAGGGTAAATACGTCATTTTCTACCCAAAATTGATAAATTCGACCTATATTGACTCATATCGTCCGATTCGAAGTGTTTAGGTCATTTTATACCCAAAACCTCTCGCGTTTGACTTAGTTTGTCTCAAGTCGATGTATTTCAAGTGTTTATGACATGTTCAAGGGTAAATACGTTATTTTCTACCCAAATCTGATCCCATTTGACCTATATTGACTCATATCGTACGATTCGAATTGTTTAGGTCATTTAATACACAAAACCTCATCCGTTTGACCTAGTGTGACTCAAATCGTTGTATTTCAAGTGTTTATGACATGTTCAATGGTAAATAATTTATTTTCTACCCTAATCTGATCCAATTTGACCTATAGTGACTCATATCGTCCTATTCAAAGTGTTTAGGTCCTTTTATACCCAAAACCTCTCCCATTTGACTGAGTTTGACTTAAATCGAGTTGTTTTAAGTGTTTAGGACATTTTCTAATGGAAATACACCATCTTCTATCCAAAACCGATCCTATTTGACCAATATTACCTCATATCATCCTATTTGAAGTGTTTAGGTCATTTTATACCCTAAACCTCTCTCGTTTGACTGAGTTTGACTCAAATTGATGTATTTCAAGTGTTTATAACATGTTCAAGTGTAAATATGTCATTTAATACACTAAACCTCTCCCATTTGACCGTGTTTTACTCAACTTGATGTATTTCACGTGTTTATGACATGTTCAAGGGTAAATATGTCATTTTCTACCCAAAACTAATCCCATTTGACCTAAATTGACTCATATCGTCCGATTCGAAGTGTTAAGTCATTTTATACCCATAACCTCTCCGAATTGACCGAGTTTGACTCAAATCAATGTATTTTCAAGTGTTTATTACATGTTCAAGGGTAAATATGTCATTTTCGACCCAAAATTTATCCCATTTGACCTATATTGACTAATATCGTTCGATTTGAATGGTTTAGGCCATTTAAAACCTAGAACCACTCCTGTTTGACCGAGTTTGACTCAAATCTATGTATTTCTAATTTTTATGACATTAACAAGGGTAAATACATCAATTTCTAGCCATAATTGACCCCCTTCGACCTATATTGACTCATATCGTCTGATTCAAAGTGTTTAGGTCATTTAATACCCAAAACCTCTCGCGTTAGACCGAGTTTAACTCAAATTGATGTATTTCAATTGTTTATGACATGCTCAAGGGTAAATACGTCATTTTTAACTCAAAATTGATCCCATTCGACCTATATTAAGTCATATCGTCTGATTCGAAGTGTTTAGATCATTTTATACCCAAAACATCTCTTATTTGGCCGAGTTTGACTCAAATCAATGTATTTCAAGTGTTTATGACATGTTCAACGGTAAATACGTTATTTTCTACCCAAAACTGATACTATTGGACCTATATTGACTCAAATTATCCGATTCGAAGTGTTATGATCATTTTATACCCAAAACATCTCCGATTTGGCCGACTTTGACTCAAATGAATGTATTTTAAGTGTTTATGACATGTTTAAGGGTAAATACGTCATTTTCTACCAAAAATTGATCCCATTTGACCTATATTGACTCATATCGTTTGATTCAAATTGTATAGGTCATTTAAAACCCGGAACCTCTCCCCGTTTGACTGAGTTTGACTCCAATCAATATATTTTAAGTGTTTATGACATGTTCATTGGTAAATACGTCATTTTCTATCGAAAATTGATCGTATTTGACATATATTGACTCATATCGTCCGATTCGAAGTGTTTAGGTCATTTAACACCCAAACCTCTCCCGTTTGACCGAGTTTGACACAAATCGATGTATTTCAAGTGTTTATGATATTAACAAGGGTAAATACGTCATTTTCTACCCAAAATTGATAAATTCGACCTATATTGACTCATATCGTCCGATTCGAAGTGTTTAGGTCATTTTATACCCAAAACCTCTCGCGTTTGACTTAGTTTGTCTCAAGTCGATGTATTTCAAGTGTTTATGACATGTTCAAGGGTAAATACGTTATTTTCTACCCAAATCTGATCCCATTTGACCTATATTGACTCATATCGTACGATTCGAATTGTTTAGGTCATTTAATACACAAAACCTCATCCGTTTGACCTAGTGTGACTCAAATCGTTGTATTTCAAGTGTTTATGACATGTTCAATGGTAAATAATTTATTTTCTACCCTAATCTGATCCAATTTGACCTATAGTGACTCATATCGTCCTATTCAAAGTGTTTAGGTCCTTTTATACCCAAAACCTCTCCCATTTGACTGAGTTTGACTTAAATCGAGTTGTTTTAAGTGTTTAGGACATTTTCTAATGGAAATACACCATCTTCTATCCAAAACCGATCCTATTTGACCAATATTACCTCATATCATCCTATTTGAAGTGTTTAGGTCATTTTATACCCTAAACCTCTCTCGTTTGACTGAGTTTGACTCAAATTGATGTATTTCAAGTGTTTATAACATGTTCAAGTGTAAATATGTCATTTAATACACTAAACCTCTCCCATTTGACCGTGTTTTACTCAACTTGATGTATTTCACGTGTTTATGACATGTTCAAGGGTAAATATGTCATTTTCTACCCAAAACTAATCCCATTTGACCTAAATTGACTCATATCGTCCGATTCGAAGTGTTAAGTCATTTTATACCCATAACCTCTCCGAATTGACCGAGTTTGACTCAAATCAATGTATTTTCAAGTGTTTATTACATGTTCAAGGGTAAATATGTCATTTTCGACCCAAAATTTATCCCATTTGACCTATATTGACTAATATCGTTCGATTTGAATGGTTTAGGCCATTTAAAACCTAGAACCACTCCTGTTTGACCGAGTTTGACTCAAATCTATGTATTTCTAATTTTTATGACATTAACAAGGGTAAATACGTTATTTTCTACCCAAATCTGATCCCATTTGACCTATATTGACTCATATCGTACGATTCGAATTGTTTAGGTCATTTAATACACAAAACCTCATCCGTTTGACCTAGTGTGACTCAAATCGTTGTATTTCAAGTGTTTATGACATGTTCAATGGTAAATAATTTATTTTCTACCCTAATCTGATCCAATTTGACCTATAGTGACTCATATCGTCCTATTCAAAGTGTTTAGGTCCTTTTATACCCAAAACCTCTCCCATTTGACTGAGTTTGACTTAAATCGAGTTGTTTTAAGTGTTTAGGACATTTTCTAATGGAAATACACCATCTTCTATCCAAAACCGATCCTATTTGACCAATATTACCTCATATCATCCTATTTGAAGTGTTTAGGTCATTTTATACCCTAAACCTCTCTCGTTTGACTGAGTTTGACTCAAATTGATGTATTTCAAGTGTTTATAACATGTTCAAGTGTAAATATGTCATTTAATACACTAAACCTCTCCCATTTGACCGTGTTTTACTCAACTTGATGTATTTCACGTGTTTATGACATGTTCAAGGGTAAATATGTCATTTTCTACCCAAAACTAATCCCATTTGACCTAAATTGACTCATATCGTCCGATTCGAAGTGTTAAGTCATTTTATACCCATAACCTCTCCGAATTGACCGAGTTTGACTCAAATCAATGTATTTTCAAGTGTTTATTACATGTTCAAGGGTAAATATGTCATTTTCGACCCAAAATTTATCCCATTTGACCTATATTGACTAATATCGTTCGATTTGAATTGTTTAGGCCATTTAAAACCTAGAACCACTCCTGTTTGACCGAGTTTGACTCAAATCTATGTATTTCTAATTTTTATGACATTAACAAGGGTAAATACATCAATTTCTAGCCATAATTGACCCCCTTCGACCTATATTGACTCATATCGTCTGATTCAAAGTGTTTAGGTCATTTAATACCCAAAACCTCTCGCGTTAGACCGAGTTTAACTCAAATTGATGTATTTCAATTGTTTATGACATGCTCAAGGGTAAATACGTCATTTTTAACTCAAAATTGATCCCACTCGACCTATATTAAGTCATATCGTCTGATTCGAAGTGTTTAGATCATTTTATACCCAAAACATCTCTTATTTGGCCGAGTTTGACTCAAATCAATGTATTTCAAGTGTTTATGACATGTTCAACGGTAAATACGTTATTTTCTACCCAAAACTGATACTATTGGACCTATATTGACTCAAATTATCCGATTCGAAGTGTTATGATCATTTTATACCCAAAACATCTCCGATTTGGCCGACTTTGACTCAAATGAATGTATTTTAAGTGTTTATGACATGTTTAAGGGTAAATACGTCATTTTCTACCAAAAATTGATCCCATTTGACCTATATTGACTCATATCGTTTGATTCAAATTGTATAGGTCATTTAAAACCCGGAACCTCTCCCCGTTTGACCGAGTTGGACTCCAATCAATGTATTTTAAGTGTTTATGACATGTTCATTGGTAAATACGTCATTTTCTATCGAAAATTGATCGTATTTGACATATATTGACTCATATCGTCCGATTCGAAGTGTTTAGGTCATTTAACACCCAAACCTCTCCCGTTTGACCGAGTTTGACACAAATCGATGTATTTCAAGTGTTTATGATATTAACAAGGGTAAATACGTCATTTTCTACCCAAAATTGATAAATTCGACCTATATTGACTCATATCGTCCGATTCGAAGTGTTTAGGTCATTTTATACCCAAAACCTCTCGCGTTTGACTTAGTTTGTCTCAAGTCGATGTATTTCAAGTGTTTATGACATGTTCAAGGGTAAATACGTTATTTTCTACCCAAATCTGATCCCATTTGACCTATATTGACTCATATCGTACGATTCGAATTGTTTAGGTCATTTAATACACAAAACCTCATCCGTTTGACCTAGTGTGACTCAAATCGTTGTATTTCAAGTGTTTATGACATGTTCAATGGTAAATAATTTATTTTCTACCCTAATCTGATCCAATTTGACCTATAGTGACTCATATCGTCCTATTCAAAGTGTTTAGGTCCTTTTATACCCAAAACCTCTCCCATTTGACTGAGTTTGACTTAAATCGAATTGTTTTAAGTGTTTAGGACATTTTCTAATGGAAATACACCATCTTCTATCCAAAACCGATCCTATTTGACCAATATTACCTCATATCATCCTATTTGAAGTGTTTAGGTCATTTTATACCCTAAACCTCTCTCGTTTGACTGAGTTTGACTCAAATTGATGTATTTCAAGTGTTTATAACATGTTCAAGTGTAAATATGTCATTTAATACACTAAACCTCACCCGTTTGACCGTGTTTTTCTCAAATCGATGTATTTCACGTGTTTATGACATGTTCAAGGGTAAATATGTCATTTTCTACCCAAAACTAATCCCATTTGACCTAAATTGACTCATATCGTCCGATTCGAAGTGTTAAGTCATTTTATACCCATAACCTCTCCGAATTGACCGAGTTTGACTCAAATCAATGTATTTTCAAGTGTTTATTACATGTTCAAGGGTAAATATGTCATTTTCGACCCAAAATTTATCCCATTTGACCTATATTGACTAATATCGTTCGATTTGAATTGTTTAGGCCATTTAAAACCTAGAACCACTCCTGTTTGACCGAGTTTGACTCAAATCTATGTATTTCTAATTTTTATGACATTAACAAGGGTAAATACATCAATTTCTAGCCATAATTGACCCCCTTCGACCTATATTGACTCATATCGTCTGATTCAAAGTGTTTAGGTCATTTAATACCCAAAACCTCTCGCGTTAGACCGAGTTTAACTCAAATTGATGTATTTCAATTGTTTATGACATGCTCAAGGGTAAATACGTTATTTTTAACTCAAAATTGATCCCACTCGACCTATATTAAGTCATATCGTCTGATTCGAAGTGTTTAGATCATTTTATACCCAAAACATCTCTTATTTGGCCGAGTTTGACTCAAATCAATGTATTTCAAGTGTTTATGACATGTTCAACGGTAAATACGTTATTTTCTACCCAAAACTGATACTATTGGACCTATATTGACTCAAATTATCCGATTCGAAGTGTTATGATCATTTTATACCCAAAACATCTCCGATTTGGCCGACTTTGACTCAAATGAATGTATTTTAAGTGTTTATGACATGTTTAAGGGTAAATACGTCATTTTCTACCAAAAATTGATCCCATTTGACCTATATTGACTCATATCGTTTGATTCAAATTGTATAGGTCATTTAAAACCCGGAACCTCTCCCCGTTTGACCGAGTTTGACTCCAATCAATGTATTTTAAGTGTTTATGACATGTTCATTGGTAAATACGTCATTTTCTATCGAAAATTGATCGTATTTGACATATATTGACTCATATCGTCCGATTCGAAGTGTTTAGGTCATTTAACACCCAAACCTCTCCCGTTTGACCGAGTTTGACACAAATCGATGTATTTCAAGTGTTTATGATATTAACAAGGGTAAATACGTCATTTTCTACCCAAAATTGATAAATTCGACCTATATTGACTCATATCGTCCGATTCGAAGTGTTTAGGTCATTTTATACCCAAAACCTCTCGCGTTTGACTTAGTTTGTCTCAAGTCGATGTATTTCAAGTGTTTATGACATGTTCAAGGGTAAATACGTTATTTTCTACCCAAATCTGATCCCATTTGACCTATATTGACTCATATCGTACGATTCGAATTGTTTAGGTCATTTAATACACAAAACCTCATCCGTTTGACCTAGTGTGACTCAAATCGTTGTATTTCAAGTGTTTATGACATGTTCAATGGTAAATAATTTATTTTCTACCCTAATCTGATCCAATTTGACCTATAGTGACTCATATCGTCCTATTCAAAGTGTTTAGGTCCTTTTATACCCAAAACCTCTCCCATTTGACTGAGTTTGACTTAAATCGAGTTGTTTTAAGTGTTTAGGACATTTTCTAATGGAAATACACCATCTTCTATCCAAAACCGATCCTATTTGACCAATATTACCTCATATCATCCTATTTGAAGTGTTTAGGTCATTTTATACCCTAAACCTCTCTCGTTTGACTGAGTTTGACTCAAATTGATGTATTTCAAGTGTTTATAACATGTTCAAGTGTAAATATGTCATTTAATACACTAAACCTCTCCCATTTGACCGTGTTTTACTCAACTTGATGTATTTCACGTGTTTATGACATGTTCAAGGGTAAATATGTCATTTTCTACCCAAAACTAATCCCATTTGACCTAAATTGACTCATATCGTCCGATTCGAAGTGTTAAGTCATTTTATACCCATAACCTCTCCGAATTGACCGAGTTTGACTCAAATCAATGTATTTTCAAGTGTTTATTACATGTTCAAGGGTAAATATGTCATTTTCGACCCAAAATTTATCCCATTTGACCTATATTGACTAATATCGTTCGATTTGAATTGTTTAGGCCATTTAAAACCTAGAACCACTCCTGTTTGACCGAGTTTGACTCAAATCTATGTATTTCTAATTTTTATGACATTAACAAGGGTAAATACATCAATTTCTAGCCATAATTGACCCCCTTCGACCTATATTGACTCATATCGTCTGATTCAAAGTGTTTAGGTCATTTAATACCCAAAACCTCTCGCGTTAGACCGAGTTTAACTCAAATTGATGTATTTCAATTGTTTATGACATGCTCAAGGGTAAATACGTCATTTTTAACTCAAAATTGATCCCACTCGACCTATATTAAGTCATATCGTCTGATTCGAAGTGTTTAGATCATTTTATACCCAAAACATCTCTTATTTGGCCGAGTTTGACTCAAATCAATGTATTTCAAGTGTTTATGACATGTTCAACGGTAAATACGTTATTTTCTACCCAAAACTGATACTATTGGACCTATATTGACTCAAATTATCCGATTCGAAGTGTTATGATCATTTTATACCCAAAACATCTCCGATTTGGCCGACTTTGACTCAAATGAATGTATTTTAAGTGTTTATGACATGTTTAAGGGTAAATACGTCATTTTCTACCAAAAATTGATCCCATTTGACCTATATTGACTCATATCGTTTGATTCAAATTGTATAGGTCATTTAAAACCCGGAACCTCTCCCCGTTTGACCGAGTTGGACTCCAATCAATGTATTTTAAGTGTTTATGACATGTTCATTGGTAAATACGTCATTTTCTATCGAAAATTGATCGTATTTGACATATATTGACTCATATCGTCCGATTCGAAGTGTTTAGGTCATTTAACACCCAAACCTCTCCCGTTTGACCGAGTTTGACACAAATCGATGTATTTCAAGTGTTTATGATATTAACAAGGGTAAATACGTCATTTTCTACCCAAAATTGATAAATTCGACCTATATTGACTCATATCGTCCGATTCGAAGTGTTTAGGTCATTTTATACCCAAAACCTCTCGCGTTTGACTTAGTTTGTCTCAAGTCGATGTATTTCAAGTGTTTATGACATGTTCAAGGGTAAATACGTTATTTTCTACCCAAATCTGATCCCATTTGACCTATATTGACTCATATCGTACGATTCGAATTGTTTAGGTCATTTAATACACAAAACCTCATCCGTTTGACCTAGTGTGACTCAAATCGTTGTATTTCAAGTGTTTATGACATGTTCAATGGTAAATAATTTATTTTCTACCCTAATCTGATCCAATTTGACCTATAGTGACTCATATCGTCCTATTCAAAGTGTTTAGGTCCTTTTATACCCAAAACCTCTCCCATTTGACTGAGTTTGACTTAAATCGAGTTGTTTTAAGTGTTTAGGACATTTTCTAATGGAAATACACCATCTTCTATCCAAAACCGATCCTATTTGACCAATATTACCTCATATCATCCTATTTGAAGTGTTTAGGTCATTTTATACCCTAAACCTCTCTCGTTTGACTGAGTTTGACTCAAATTGATGTATTTCAAGTGTTTATAACATGTTCAAGTGTAAATATGTCATTTAATACACTAAACCTCACCCGTTTGACCGTGTTTTTCTCAAATCGATGTATTTCACGTGTTTATGACATGTTCAAGGGTAAATATGTCATTTTCTACCCAAAACTAATCCCATTTGACCTAAATTGACTCATATCGTCCGATTCGAAGTGTTAAGTCATTTTATACCCATAACCTCTCCGAATTGACCGAGTTTGACTCAAATCAATGTATTTTCAAGTGTTTATTACATGTTCAAGGGTAAATATGTCATTTTCGACCCAAAATTTATCCCATTTGACCTATATTGACTAATATCGTTCGATTTGAATTGTTTAGGCCATTTAAAACCTAGAACCACTCCTGTTTGACCGAGTTTGACTCAAATCTATGTATTTCTAATTTTTATGACATTAACAAGGGTAAATACATCAATTTCTAGCCATAATTGACCCCCTTCGACCTATATTGACTCATATCGTCTGATTCAAAGTGTTTAGGTCATTTAATACCCAAAACCTCTCGCGTTAGACCGAGTTTAACTCAAATTGATGTATTTCAATTGTTTATGACATGCTCAAGGGTAAATACGTTATTTTTAACTCAAAATTGATCCCACTCGACCTATATTAAGTCATATCGTCTGATTCGAAGTGTTTAGATCATTTTATACCCAAAACATCTCTTATTTGGCCGAGTTTGACTCAAATCAATGTATTTCAAGTGTTTATGACATGTTCAACGGTAAATACGTTATTTTCTACCCAAAACTGATACTATTGGACCTATCTTGACTCAAATTATCCGATTCGAAGTGTTATGATCATTTTATACCCAAAACATCTCCGATTTGGCCGACTTTGACTCAAATGAATGTATTTTAAGTGTTTATGACATGTTTAAGGGTAAATACGTCATTTTCTACCAAAAATTGATCCCATTTGACCTATATTGACTCATATCGTTTGATTCAAATTGTATAGGTCATTTAAAACCCGGAACCTCTCCCCGTTTGACCGAGTTTGACTCCAATCAATGTATTTTAAGTGTTTATGACATGTTCATTGGTAAATACGTCATTTTCTATCGAAAATTGATCGTATTTGACATATATTGACTCATATCGTCCGATTCGAAGTGTTTAGGTCATTTAACACCCAAACCTCTCCCGTTTGACCGAGTTTGACACAAATCGATGTATTTCAAGTGTTTATGATATTAACAAGGGTAAATACGTCATTTTCTACCCAAAATTGATAAATTCGACCTATATTGACTCATATCGTCCGATTCGAAGTGTTTAGGTCATTTTATACCCAAAACCTCTCGCGTTTGACTTAGTTTGTCTCAAGTCGATGTATTTCAAGTGTTTATGACATGTTCAAGGGTAAATACGTTATTTTCTACCCAAATCTGATCCCATTTGACCTATATTGACTCATATCGTACGATTCGAATTGTTTAGGTCATTTAATACACAAAACCTCATCCGTTTGACCTAGTGTGACTCAAATCGTTGTATTTCAAGTGTTTATGACATGTTCAATGGTAAATAATTTATTTTCTACCCTAATCTGATCCAATTTGACCTATAGTGACTCATATCGTCCTATTCAAAGTGTTTAGGTCCTTTTATACCCAAAACCTCTCCCATTTGACTGAGTTTGACTTAAATCGAGTTGTTTTAAGTGTTTAGGACATGTTCTAATGGAAATACACCATCTTCTATCCAAAACCAATCCTATTTGACCAATATTACCTCATATCATCCTATTTGAAGTGTTTAGGTCATTTTATACCCTAAACCTCTCTCGTTTGACTGAGTTTGACTCAAATTGATGTATTTCAAGTGTTTATAACATGTTCAAGTGTAAATATGTCATTTAATACACTAAACCTCACCCGTTTGACCGTGTTTTTCTCAAATCGATGTATTTCACGTGTTTATGACATGTTCAAGGGTAAATATGTCATTTTCTACCCAAAACTAATCCCATTTGACCTAAATTGACTCATATCGTCCGATTCGAAGTGTTAAGTCATTTTATACCCATAACCTCTCCGAATTGACCGAGTTTGACTCAAATCAATGTATTTTCAAGTGTTTATTACATGTTCAAGGGTAAATATGTCATTTTCGACCCAAAATTTATCCCATTTGACCTATATTGACTAATATCGTTCGATTTGAACTGTTTAGGCCATTTAAAACCTAGAACCACTCCTGTTTGACCGAGTTTGACTCAAATCTATGTATTTCTAATTTTTATGACATTAACAAGGGTAAATACATCAATTTCTAGCCATAATTGACCCCCTTCGACCTATATTGACTCATATCGTCTGATTCAAAGTGTTTAGGTCATTTAATACCCAAAACCTCTCGCGTTAGACCGAGTTTAACTCAAATTGATGTATTTCAATTGTTTATGACATGCTCAAGGGTAAATACGTCATTTTTAACTCAAAATTGATCCCATTCGACCTATATTAAGTCATATCGTCTGATTCGAAGTGTTTAGATCATTTTATACCCAAAACATCTCTTATTTGGCCGAGTTTGACTCAAATCAATGTATTTCAAGTGTTTATGACATGTTCAACGGTAAATACGTTATTTTCTACCCAAAACTGATACTATTGGACCTATATTGACTCAAATTATCCGATTCGAAGTGTTATGATCATTTTATACCCAAAACATCTCCGATTTGGCCGACTTTGACTCAAATGAATGTATTTTAAGTGTTTATGACATGTTTAAGGGTAAATACGTCATTTTCTACCAAAAATTGATCCCATTTGACCTATATTGACTCATATCGTTTGATTCAAATTGTATAGGTCATTTAAAACCCGGAACCTCTCCCCGTTTGACCGAGTTTGACTCCAATCAATGTATTTTAAGTGTTTATGACATGTTCATTGGTAAATACGTCATTTTCTATCGAAAATTGATCGTATTTGACATATATTGACTCATATCGTCCGATTCGAAGTGTTTAGGTCATTTAGCACCCAAACCTCTCCCGTTTGACCGAGTTTGACACAAATCGATGTATTTCAAGTGTTTATGATATTAACAAGGGTAAATACGTTATTTTCTACCCAAAATTGATAAATTCGACCTATATTGACTCATATCGTCCGATTCGAAGTGTTTAGGTCATTTTATACCCAAAACCTCTCGCGTTTGACTGAGTTTGTCTCATGTCGATGTATTTCAAGTGTTTATGACATGTTCAAGGGTAAATACGTTATTTTCTACCCAAATCTGATCCCATTTGACCTA
Organism: Dysphania ambrosioides; assembly: GCA_026401315.1. Classification (NCBI taxonomy): domain Eukaryota; kingdom Viridiplantae; phylum Streptophyta; class Magnoliopsida; order Caryophyllales; family Amaranthaceae; genus Dysphania; species Dysphania ambrosioides. The sequence continues at coordinate 14,248,654 of CM048665.1, read as the reverse complement.
TATTGACTCATATCGTACGATTCGAATTGTTTAGGTCATTTAATACACAAAACCTCATCCGTTTGACCTAGTGTGACTCAAATCGTTGTATTTCAAGTGTTTATGACATGTTCAATGGTAAATAATTTATTTTCTACCCTAATCTGATCCAATTTGACCTATAGTGACTCATATCGTCCTATTCAAAGTGTTTAGGTCCTTTTATACCCAAAACCTCTCCCATTTGACTGAGTTTGACTTAAATCGAGTTGTTTTAAGTGTTTAGGACATGTTCTAATGGAAATACACCATCTTCTATCCAAAACCAATCCTATTTGACCAATATTACCTCATATCATCCTATTTGAAGTGTTTAGGTCATTTTATACCCTAAACCTCTCTCGTTTGACTGAGTTTGACTCAAATTGATGTATTTCAAGTGTTTATAACATGTTCAAGTGTAAATATGTCATTTAATACACTAAACCTCACCCGTTTGACCGTGTTTTTCTCAAATCGATGTATTTCACGTGTTTATGACATGTTCAAGGGTAAATATGTCATTTTCTACCCAAAACTAATCCCATTTGACCTAAATTGACTCATATCGTCCGATTCGAAGTGTTAAGTCATTTTATACCCATAACCTCTCCGAATTGACCGAGTTTGACTCAAATCAATGTATTTTCAAGTGTTTATTACATGTTCAAGGGTAAATATGTCATTTTCGACCCAAAATTTATCCCATTTGACCTATATTGACTAATATCGTTCGATTTGAACTGTTTAGGCCATTTAAAACCTAGAACCACTCCTGTTTGACCGAGTTTGACTCAAATCTATGTATTTCTAATTTTTATGACATTAACAAGGGTAAATACATCAATTTCTAGCCATAATTGACCCCCTTCGACCTATATTGACTCATATCGTCTGATTCAAAGTGTTTAGGTCATTTAATACCCAAAACCTCTCGCGTTAGACCGAGTTTAACTCAAATTGATGTATTTCAATTGTTTATGACATGCTCAAGGGTAAATACGTCATTTTTAACTCAAAATTGATCCCATTCGACCTATATTAAGTCATATCGTCTGATTCGAAGTGTTTAGATCATTTTATACCCAAAACATCTCTTATTTGGCCGAGTTTGACTCAAATCAATGTATTTCAAGTGTTTATGACATGTTCAACGGTAAATACGTTATTTTCTACCCAAAACTGATACTATTGGACCTATATTGACTCAAATTATCCGATTCGAAGTGTTATGATCATTTTATACCCAAAACATCTCCGATTTGGCCGACTTTGACTCAAATGAATGTATTTTAAGTGTTTATGACATGTTTAAGGGTAAATACGTCATTTTCTACCAAAAATTGATCCCATTTGACCTATATTGACTCATATCGTTTGATTCAAATTGTATAGGTCATTTAAAACCCGGAACCTCTCCCCGTTTGACCGAGTTTGACTCCAATCAATGTATTTTAAGTGTTTATGACATGTTCATTGGTAAATACGTCATTTTCTATCGAAAATTGATCGTATTTGACATATATTGACTCATATCGTCCGATTCGAAGTGTTTAGGTCATTTAACACCCAAACCTCTCCCGTTTGACCGAGTTTGACACCAATCGATGTATTTCAAGTGTTTATGATATTAACAAGGGTAAATACGTCATTTTCTACCCAAAATTGATAAATTCGACCTATATTGACTCATATCGTCCGATTCGAAGTGTTTAGGTCATTTTATACCCAAAACCTCTCGCGTTTGACTGAGTTTGTCTCATGTCGATGTATTTCAAGTGTTTATGACATGTTCAAGGGTAAATACGTTATTTTCTACCCAAATCTGATCCCATTTGACCTATATTGACTCATATCGTACGATTCGAATTGTTTAGGTCATTTAATACACAAAACCTCATCCGTTTGACCTAGTGTGACTCAAATCGTTGTATTTCAAGTGTTTATGACATGTTCAATGGTAAATAATTTATTTTCTACCCTAATCTGATCCAATTTGACCTATAGTGACTCATATCGTCCTATTCAAAGTGTTTAGGTCCTTTTATACCCAAAACCTCTCCCATTTGACTGAGTTTGACTTAAATCGAGTTGTTTTAAGTGTTTAGGACATGTTCTAATGGAAATACACCATCTTCTATCCAAAACCGATCCCGTTTGACCAATATTACCTCATATCATCCTATTTGAAGTGTTTAGGTCATTTTATACCCTAAACCTCTCTCGTTTGACTGAGTTTGACTCAAATTGATGTATTTCAAGTGTTTATAACATGTTCAAGTGTAAATATGTCATTTAATACACTAAACCTCACCCGTTTGACCGTGTTTTTCTCAAATCGATGTATTTCACGTGTTTATGACATGTTCAAGGGTAAATATGTCATTTTCTACCCAAAACTAATCCCATTTGACCTAAATTGACTCATATCGTCCGATTCGAAGTGTTAAGTCATTTTATACCCATAACCTCTCCGAATTGACCGAGTTTGACTCAAATCAATGTATTTTGAAGTGTTTATTGCATGTTCAAGGGTAAATATGTCATTTTCGACCCAAAATTTATCCCATTTGACCTATATTGACTAATATCGTTCGATTTGAACTGTTTAGGCCATTTAAAACCTAGAACCACTCCTGTTTGACCGAGTTTGACTCAAATCTATGTATTTCTAATTTTTATGACATTAACAATGGTAAATACATCAATTTCTAGCCATAATTGACCCCCTTCGACCTATATTGACTCATATCGTCTGATTCAAAGTGTTTAGGTCATTTAATACCCAAAACCTCTCGCGTTAGACCGAGTTTAACTCAAATTGATGTATTTCAATTGTTTATGACATGCTCAAGGGTAAATACGTCATTTTTAACTCAAAATTGATCCCATTCGACCTATATTAAGTCATATCGTCTGATTCGAAGTGTTTAGATCATTTTATACCCAAAACATCTCTTATTTGGCCGAGTTTGACTCAAATCAATGTATTTCAAGTGTTTATGACATGTTCAACGGTAAATACGTTATTTTCTACCCAAAACTGATACTATTGGACCTATATTGACTCAAATTATCCGATTCGAAGTGTTATGATCATTTTATACCCAAAACATCTCCGATTTGGCCGACTTTGACTCAAATGAATGTATTTTAAGTGTTTATGACATGTTTAAGGGTAAATACGTCATTTTCTACCAAAAATTGATCCCATTTGACCTATATTGACTCATATCGTCTGATTCAAATTGTATAGGTCATTTAAAACCCAGAACCTCTCCCCGTTTGACCGAGTTTGACTCCAATCAATGTATTTTAAGTGTTTATGACATGTTCATTGGTAAATACGTCATTTTCTATCGAAAATTGATCGTATTTGACATATATTGACTCATATCGTCCGATTCGAAGTGTTTAGGTCATTTAACACCCAAACCTCTCCCGTTTGACCGAGTTTGACACAAATCGATGTATTTCAAGTGTTTATGATATTAACAAGGGTAAATACGTCATTTTCTACCCAAAATTGATAAATTCGACCTATATTGACTCATATCGTCCGATTCGAAGTGTTTAGGTCATTTTATACCCAAAACCTCTCGCGTTTGACTGAGTTTGTCTCAAGTCGATGTATTTCAAGTGTTTATGACATGTTCAAGGGTAAATACGTCATTTTCTAACCAAAACTGATCCCATTTGACCTATATTGACTCATATCGTACGATTCGAATTGTTTAGGTCATTTAATACACAAAACCTCATCCGTTTGACCTAGTGTGACTCAAATCGTTGTATTTCAAGTGTTTATGACATGTTCAATGGTAAATAATTTATTTTCTACCCTAATCTGATCCAATTTGACCTATAGTGACTCATATCGTCCTATTCAAAGTGTTTAGGTCCTTTTATACCCAAAACCTCTCCCATTTGACTGAGTTTGACTTAAATCGAGTTGTTTTAAGTGTTTAGGACATGTTCTAATGGAAATACACCATCTTCTATCCAAAACCAATCCCGTTTGACCAATATTACCTCATATCATCCTATTTGAAGTGTTTAGGTCATTTTATACCCTAAACCTCTCTCGTTTGACTGAGTTTGACTCAAATTGATGTATTTCAAGTGTTTATAACATGTTCAAGTGTAAATATGTCATTTAATACACTAAACCTCACCCGTTTGACCGTGTTTTTCTCAAATCGATGTATTTCACGTGTTTATGACATGTTCAAGGGTAAATATGTCATTTTATACCCAAAACTAATCCCATTTGACCTAAATTGACTCATATCGTCCGATTCGAAGTGTTAAGTCATTTTATACCCATAACCTCTCCGAATTGACCGAGTTTGACTCAAATCAATGTATTTTCAAGTGTTTATTACATGTTCAAGGGTAAATATGTCATTTTCGACCCAAAATTTATCCCATTTGACCTATATTGACTAATATCGTTCGATTTGAACTGTTTAGGCCATTTAAAACCTAGAACCACTCCTGTTTGACCGAGTTTGACTCAAATCTATGTATTTCTAATTTTTATGACATTAACAAGGGTAAATACATCAATTTCTAGCCATAATTGACCCCCTTCGACCTATATTGACTCATATCGTCTGATTCAAAGTGTTTAGGTCATTTAATACCCAAAACCTCTCGCGTTAGACCGAGTTTAACTCAAATTGATGTATTTCAATTGTTTATGACATGCTCAAGGGTAAATACGTCATTTTTAACTCAAAATTGATCCCATTCGACCTATATTAAGTCATATCGTCTGATTCGAAGTGTTTAGATCATTTTATACCCAAAACATCTCTTATTTGGCCGAGTTTGACTCAAATCAATGTATTTCAAGTGTTTATGACATGTTCAACGGTAAATACGTTATTTTCTACCCAAAACTGATACTATTGGACCTATATTGACTCAAATTATCCGATTCGAAGTGTTATGATCATTTTATACCCAAAACATCTCCGATTTGGCCGACTTTGACTCAAATGAATGTATTTTAAGTGTTTATGACATGTTTAAGGGTAAATACGTCATTTTCTACCAAAAATTGATCCCATTTGACCTATATTGACTCATATCGTTTGATTCAAATTGTATAGGTCATTTAAAACCCGGAACCTCTCCCCGTTTGACCGAGTTTGACTCCAATCAATGTATTTTAAGTGTTTATGACATGTTCATTGGTAAATACGTCATTTTCTATCGAAAATTGATCGTATTTGACATATATTGACTCATATCGTCCGATTCGAAGTGTTTAGGTCATTTAACACCCAAACCTCTCCCGTTTGACCGAGTTTGACACAAATCGATGTATTTCAAGTGTTTATGATATTAACAAGGGTAAATACGTCATTTTCTACCCAAAATTGATAAATTCGACCTATATTGACTCATATCGTCCGATTCGACGTGTTTAGGTCATTTTATACCCAAAACCTCTCGCGTTTGACTGAGTTTGTCTCATGTCGATGTATTTCAAGTGTTTATGACATGTTCAAGGGTAAATACGTTATTTTCTACCCAAATCTGATCCCATTTGACCTATATTGACTCATATCGTACGATTCGAATTGTTTAGGTCATTTAATACACAAAACCTCATCCGTTTGACCTAGTGTGACTCAAATCGTTGTATTTCAAGTGTTTATGACATGTTCAATGGTAAATAATTTATTTTCTACCCTAATCTGATCCAATTTGACCTATAGTGACTCATATCGTCCTATTCAAAGTGTTTAGGTCCTTTTATACCCAAAACCTCTCCCATTTGACTGAGTTTGACTTAAATCGAGTTGTTTTAAGTGTTTAGGACATGTTCTAATGGAAATACACCATCTTCTATCCAAAACCAATCCCGTTTGACCAATATTACCTCATATCATCCTATTTGAAGTGTTTAGGTCATTTTATACCCTAAACCTCTCTCGTTTGACTGAGTTTGACTCAAATTGATGTATTTCAAGTGTTTATAACATGTTCAAGTGTAAATATGTCATTTAATACACTAAACCTCACCCGTTTGACCGTGTTTTTCTCAAATCGATGTATTTCACGTGTTTATGACATGTTCAAGGGTAAATATGTCATTTTCTACCCAAAACTAATCCCATTTGACCTAAATTGACTCATATCGTCTGATTCGAAGTGTTAAGTCATTTTATACCCATAACCTCTCCGAATTGACCGAGTTTGACTCAAATCAATGTATTTTCAAGTGTTTATTACATGTTCAAGGGTAAATATGTCATTTTCGACCCAAAATTTATCCCATTTGACCTATATTGACTAATATCGTTCGATTTGAACTGTTTAGGCCATTTAAAACCTAGAACCACTCCTGTTTGACCGAGTTTGACTCAAATCTATGTATTTCTAATTTTTATGACATTAACAAGGGTAAATACATCAATTTCTAGCCATAATTGACCCCCTTCGACCTATATTGACTCATATCGTCTGATTCAAAGTGTTTAGGTCATTTAATACCCAAAACCTCTCGCGTTAGACCGAGTTTAACTCAAATTGATGTATTTCAATTGTTTATGACATGCTCAAGGGTAAATACGTCATTTTTAACTCAAAATTGATCCCATTCGACCTATATTAAGTCATATCGTCTGATTCGAAGTGCTTAGATCATTTTATACCCAAAACATCTCTTATTTGGCCGAGTTTGACTCAAATCAATGTATTTCAAGTGTTTATGACATGTTCAACGGTAAATACGTTATTTTCTACCCAAAACTGATACTATTGGACCTATATTGACTCAAATTATCCGATTCGAAGTGTTATGATCATTTTATACCCAAAACATCTCCGATTTGGCCGACTTTGACTCAAATGAATGTATTTTAAGTGTTTATGACATGTTTAAGGGTAAATACGTCATTTTCTACCAAAAATTGATCCCATTTGACCTATATTGACTCATATCGTTTGATTCAAATTGTATAGGTCATTTAAAACCCGGAACCTCTCCCCGTTTGACCGAGTTTGACTCCAATCAATGTATTTTAAGTGTTTATGACATGTTCATTGGTAAATACGTCATTTTCTATCGAAAATTGATCGTATTTGACATATATTGACTCATATCGTCCGATTCGAAGTGTTTAGGTCATTTAACACCCAAACCTCTCCCGTTTGACCGAGTTTGACACAAATCGATGTATTTCAAGTGTTTATGATATTAACAAGGGTAAATACGTCATTTTCTACCCAAAATTGATAAATTCGACCTATATTGACTCATATCGTCCGATTCGAAGTGTTTAGGTCATTTTATACCCAAAACCTCTCGCGTTTGACTGAGTTTGTCTCATGTCGATGTATTTCAAGTGTTTATGACATGTTCAAGGGTAAATACGTTATTTTCTACCCAAATCTGATCCCATTTGACCTATATTGACTCATATCGTACGATTCGAATTGTTTAGGTCATTTAATACACAAAACCTCATCCGTTTGACCTAGTGTGACTCAAATCGTTGTATTTCAAGTGTTTATGACATGTTCAATGGTAAATAATTTATTTTCTACCCTAATCTGATCCAATTTGACCTATAGTGACTCATATCGTCCTATTCAAAGTGTTTAGGTCCTTTTATACCCAAAACCTCTCCCATTTGACTGAGTTTGACTTAAATCGAGTTGTTTTAAGTGTTTAGGACATGTTCTAATGGAAATACACCATCTTCTATCCAAAACCGATCCTATTTGACCAATATTACCTCATATCATCCTATTTGAAGTGTTTAGGTCATTTTATACCCTAAACCTCTCTCGTTTGACTGAGTTTGACTCAAATTGATGTATTTCAAGTGTTTATAACATGTTCAAGTGTAAATATGTCATTTAATACACTAAACCTCACCCGTTTGACCGTGTTTTTCTCAAATCGATGTATTTCACGTGTTTATGACATGTTCAAGGGTAAATATGTCATTTTCTACCCAAAACTAATCCCATTTGACCTAAATTGACTCATATCGTCCGATTCGAAGTGTTAAGTCATTTTATACCCATAACCTCTCCGAATTGACCGAGTTTGACTCAAATCAATGTATTTTCAAGTGTTTATTACATGTTCAAGGGTAAATATGTCATTTTCGACCCAAAATTTATCCCATTTGACCTATATTGACTAATATCGTTCGATTTGAACTGTTTAGGCCATTTAAAACCTAGAACCACTCCTGTTTGACCGAGTTTGACTCAAATCTATGTATTTCTAATTTTTATGACATTAACAAGGGTAAATACATCAATTTCTAGCCATAATTGACCCCCTTCGACCTATATTGACTCATATCGTCTGATTCAAAGTGTTTAGGTCATTTAATACCCAAAACCTCTCGCGTTAGACCGAGTTTAACTCAAATTGATGTATTTCAATTGTTTATGACATGCTCAAGGGTAAATACGTCATTTTTAACTCAAAATTGATCCCATTCGACCTATATTAAGTCATATCGTCTGATTCGAAGTGTTTAGATCATTTTATACCCAAAACATCTCTTATTTGGCCGAGTTTGACTCAAATCAATGTATTTCAAGTGTTTATGACATGTTCAACGGTAAATACGTTATTTTCTACCCAAAACTGATACTATTGGACCTATATTGACTCAAATTATCCGATTCGAAGTGTTATGATCATTTTATACCCAAAACATCTCCGATTTGGCCGACTTTGACTCAAATGAATGTATTTTAAGTGTTTATGACATGTTTAAGGGTAAATACGTCATTTTCTACCAAAAATTGATCCCATTTGACCTATATTGACTCATATCGTTTGATTCAAATTGTATAGGTCATTTAAAACCCGGAACCTCTCCCCGTTTGACCGAGTTTGACTCCAATCAATGTATTTTAAGTGTTTATGACATGTTCATTGGTAAATACGTCATTTTCTATCGAAAATTGATCGTATTTGACATATATTGACTCATATCGTCCGATTCGAAGTGTTTAGGTCATTTAACACCCAAACCTCTCCCGTTTGACCGAGTTTGACACAAATCGATGTATTTCACGTGTTTATGATATTAACAAGGGTAAATACGTCATTTTCTACCCAAAATTGATAAATTCGACCTATATTGACTCATATCGTCCGATTCGAAGTGTTTAGGTCATTTTATACCCAAAACCTCTCGCGTTTGACTGAGTTTGTCTCATGTCGATGTATTTCAAGTGTTTATGACATGTTCAAGGGTAAATACGTTATTTTCTACCCAAATCTGATCCCATTTGACCTATATTGACTCATATCGTACGATTCGAATTGTTTAGGTCATTTAATACACAAAACCTCATCCGTTTGACCTAGTGTGACTCAAATCGTTGTATTTCAAGTGTTTATGACATGTTCAATGGTAAATAATTTATTTTCTACCCTAATCTGATCCAATTTGACCTATAGTGACTCATATCGTCCTATTCAAAGTGTTTAGGTCCTTTTATACCCAAAACCTCTCCCATTTGACTGAGTTTGACTTAAATCGAGTTGTTTTAAGTGTTTAGGACATGTTCTAATGGAAATACACCATCTTCTATCCAAAACCAATCCCGTTTGACCAATATTACCTCATATCATCCTATTTGAAGTGTTTAGGTCATTTTATACCCTAAACCTCTCTCGTTTGACTGAGTTTGACTCAAATTGATGTATTTCAAGTGTTTATAACATGTTCAAGTGTAAATATGTCATTTAATACACTAAACCTCACCCGTTTAACCGTGTTTTTCTCAAATCGATGTATTTCACGTGTTTATGACATGTTCAAGGGTAAATATGTCATTTTCTACCCAAAACTAATCCCATTTGACGTAAATTGACTCATATCGTCCGATTCGAAGTGTTAAGTCATTTTATACCCATAACCTCTCCGAATTGACCGAGTTTGACTCAAATCAATGTATTTTCAAGTGTTTATTACATGTTCAAGGGTAAATATGTCATTTTCGACCCAAAATTTATCCCATTTGACCTATATTGACTAATATCGTTCGATTTGAACTGTTTAGGCCATTTAAAACCTAGAACCACTCCTATTTGACCGAGTTTGACTCAAATCTATGTATTTCTAATTTTTATGACATTAACAAGGGTAAATACATCAATTTCTAGCCATAATTGACCCCCTTCGACCTATATTGACTCATATCGTCTGATTCAAAGTGTTTAGGTCATTTAATACCCAAAACCTCTCGCGTTAGACCGAGTTTAACTCACATTGATGTATTTCAATTGTTTATGACATGCTCAAGGGTAAATACGTCATTTTTAACTCAAAATTGATCCCATTCGACCTATATTAAGTCATATCGTCTGATTCGAAGTGTTTAGATCATTTTATACCCAAAACATTTCTTATTTGGCCGAGTTTGACTCAAATCAATGTATTTCAAGTGTTTATGACATGTTCAACGGTAAATACGTTATTTTCTACCCAAAACTGATACTATTGGACCTATATTGACTCAAATTATCCGATTCGAAGTGTTATGATCATTTTATACCCAAAACATCTCCGATTTGGCCGACTTTGACTCAAATGAATGTATTTTAAGTGTTTATGACATGTTTAAGGGTAAATACGTCATTTTCTACCAAAAATTGATCCCATTTGACCTATATTGACTCATATCGTTTGATTCAAATTGTATAGGTCATTTAAAACCCGGAACCTCTCCCCGTTTGACCGAGTTTGACTCCAATCAATGTATTTTAAGTGTTTATGACATGTTCATTGGTAAATACGTCATTTTCTATCGAAAATTGATCGTATTTGACATATATTGACTCATATCGTCCGATTCGAAGTGTTTAGGTCATTTAACACCCAAACCTCTCCCGTTTGACCGAGTTTGACACAAATCGATGTATTTCAAGTGTTTATGATATTAACAAGGGTAAATACGTCATTTTCTACCCAAAATTGATAAATTCGACCTATATTGACTCATATCGTCCGATTCGAAGTGTTTAGGTCATTTTATACCCAAAACCTCTCGCGTTTGACTGAGTTTGTCTCAAGTCGATGTATTTCAAGTGTTTATGACATGTTCAAGGGTAAATACGTCATTTTCTAACCAAAACTGATCCCATTTGACCTATATTGACTCATATCGTACGATTCGAATTGTTTAGGTCATTTAATACACAAAACCTCATCCGTTTGACCTAGTGTGACTCAAATCGTTGTATTTCAAGTGTTTATGACATGTTCAATGGTAAATAATTTATTTTCTACCCTAATCTGATCCAATTTGACCTATAGTGACTCATATCGTCCTATTCAAAGTGTTTAGGTCCTTTTATACCCAAAACCTCTCCCATTTGACTGAGTTTGACTTAAATCGAGTTGTTTTAAGTGTTTAGGACATGTTCTAATGGAAATACACCATCTTCTATCCAAAACCAATCCCGTTTGACCAATATTACCTCATATCATCCTATTTGAAGTGTTTAGGTCATTTTATACCCTAAACCTCTCTCGTTTGACTGAGTTTGACTCAAATTGATGTATTTCAAGTGTTTATAACATGTTCAAGTGTAAATATGTCATTTAATACACTAAACCTCACCCGTTTGACCGTGTTTTTCTCAAATCGATGTATTTCACGTGTTTATGACATGTTCAAGGGTAAATATGTCATTTTCTACCCAAAACTAATCCCATTTGACCTAAATTGACTCATATCGTCCGATTCGAAGTGTTAAGTCATTTTATACCCATAACCTCTCCGAATTGACCGAGTTTGACTCAAATCAATGTATTTTCAAGTGTTTATTACATGTTCAAGGGTAAATATGTCATTTTCGACCCAAAATTTATCCCATTTGACCTATATTGACTAATATCGTTCGATTTGAACTGTTTAGGCCATTTAAAACCTAGAACCACTCCTGTTTGACCGAGTTTGACTCAAATCTATGTATTTCTAATTTTTATGACATTAACAAGGGTAAATACATCAATTTCTAGCCATAATTGACCCCCTTCGACCTATATTGACTCATATCGTCTGATTCAAAGTGTTTAGGTCATTTAATACCCAAAACCTCTCGCGTTAGACCGAGTTTAACTCACATTGATGTATTTCAATTGTTTATGACATGCTCAAGGGTAAATACGTCATTTTTAACTCAAAATTGATCCCATTCGACCTATATTAAGTCATATCGTCTGATTCGAAGTGTTTAGATCATTTTATACCCAAAACATTTCTTATTTGGCCGAGTTTGACTCAAATCAATGTATTTCAAGTGTTTATGACATGTTCAACGGTAAATACGTTATTTTCTACCCAAAACTGATACTATTGGACCTATATTGACTCAAATTATCCGATTCGAAGTGTTATGATCATTTTATACCCAAAACATCTCCGATTTGGCCGACTTTGACTCAAATGAATGTATTTTAAGTGTTTATGACATGTTTAAGGGTAAATACGTCATTTTCTACCAAAAATTGATCCCATTTGACCTATATTGACTCATATCGTTTGATTCAAATTGTATAGGTCATTTAAAACCCGGAACCTCTCCCCGTTTGACCGAGTTTGACTCCAATCAATGTATTTTAAGTGTTTATGACATGTTCATTGGTAAATACGTCATTTTCTATCGAAAATTGATCGTATTTGACATATATTGACTCATATCGTCCGATTCGAAGTGTTTAGGTCATTTAGCACCCAAACCTCTCCCGTTTGACCGAGTTTGACACAAATCGATGTATTTCAAGTGTTTATGATATTAACAAGGGTAAATACGTCATTTTCTACCCAAAATTGATAAATTCGACCTATATTGACTCATATCGTCCGATTCGAAGTGTTTAGGTCATTTTATACCCAAAACCTCTCGCGTTTGACTGAGTTTGTCTCATGTCGATGTATTTCAAGTGTTTATGACATGTTCAAGGGTAAATACGTTATTTTCTACCCAAATCTGATCCCATTTGACCTATATTGACTCATATCGTACGATTCGAATTGTTTAGGTCATTTAATACACAAAACCTCATCCGTTTGACCTAGTGTGACTCAAATCGTTGTATTTCAAGTGTTTATGACATGTTCAATGGTAAATAATTTATTTTCTACCCTAATCTGATCCAATTTGACCTATAGTGACTCATATCGTCCTATTCAAAGTGTTTAGGTCCTTTTATACCCAAAACCTCTCCCATTTGACTGAGTTTGACTTAAATCGAGTTGTTTTAAGTGTTTAGGACATGTTCTAATGGAAATACACCATCTTCTATCCAAAACCAATCCCGTTTGACCAATATTACCTCATATCATCCTATTTGAAGTGTTTAGGTCATTTTATACCCTAAACCTCTCTCGTTTGACTGAGTTTGACTCAAATTGATGTATTTCAAGTGTTTATAACATGTTCAAGTGTAAATATGTCATTTAATACACTAAACCTCACCCGTTTGACCGTGTTTTTCTCAAATCGATGTATTTCACGTGTTTATGACATGTTCAAGGGTAAATATGTCATTTTCTACCCAAAACTAATCCCATTTGACCTAAATTGACTCATATCGTCCGATTCGAAGTGTTAAGTCATTTTATACCCATAACCTCTCCGAATTGACCGAGTTTGACTCAAATCAATGTATTTTCAAGTGTTTATTACATGTTCAAGGGTAAATATGTCATTTTCGACCCAAAATTTATCCCATTTGACCTATATTGACTAATATCGTTCGATTTGAACTGTTTAGGCCATTTAAAACCTAGAACCACTCCTGTTTGACCGAGTTTGACTCAAATCTATGTATTTCTAATTTTTATGACATTAACAAGGGTAAATACATCAATTTCTAGCCATAATTGACCCCCTTCGACCTATATTGACTCATATCGTCTGATTCAAAGTGTTTAGGTCATTTAATACCCAAAACCTCTCGCGTTAGACCGAGTTTAACTCAAATTGATGTATTTCAATTGTTTATGACATGCTCAAGGGTAAATACGTCATTTTTAACTCAAAATTGATCCCATTCGACCTATATTAAGTCATATCGTCTGATTCGAAGTGTTTAGATCATTTTATACCCAAAACATCTCTTATTTGGCCGAGTTTGACTCAAATCAATGTATTTCAAGTGTTTATGACATGTTCAACGGTAAATACGTTATTTTCTACCCAAAACTGATACTATTGGACCTATATTGACTCAAATTATCCGATTCGAAGTGTTATGATCATTTTATACCCAAAACATCTCCGATTTGGCCGACTTTGACTCAAATGAATGTATTTTAAGTGTTTATGACATGTTTAAGGGTAAATACGTCATTTTCTACCAAAAATTGATCCCATTTGACCTATATTGACTCATATCGTTTGATTCAAATTGTATAGGTCATTTAAAACCCGGAACCTCTCCCCGTTTGACCGAGTTTGACTCCAATCAATGTATTTTAAGTGTTTATGACATGTTCATTGGTAAATACGTCATTTTCTATCGAAAATTGATCGTATTTGACATATATTGACTCATATCGTCCGATTCGAAGTGTTTAGGTCATTTAACACCCAAACCTCTCCCGTTTGACCGAGTTTGACACAAATCGATGTATTTCAAGTGTTTATGATATTAACAAGGGTAAATACGTCATTTTCTACCCAAAATTGATAAATTCGACCTATATTGACTCATATCGTCCGATTCGAAGTGTTTAGGTCATTTTATACCCTAAACCTCTCGCGTTTGACTGAGTTTGTCTCATGTCGATGTATTTCAAGTGTTTATGACATGTTCAAGGGTAAATACGTTATTTTCTACCCAAATCTGATCCCATTTGACCTATATTGACTCATATCGTACGATTCGAATTGTTTAGGTCATTTAATACACAAAACCTCATCCGTTTGACCTAGTGTGACTCAAATCGTTGTATTTCAAGTGTTTATGACATGTTCAATGGTAAATAATTTATTTTCTACCCTAATCTGATCCAATTTGACCTATAGTGACTCATATCGTCCTATTCAAAGTGTTTAGGTCCTTTTATACCCAAAACCTCTCCCATTTGACTGAGTTTGACTTAAATCGAGTTGTTTTAAGTGTTTAGGACATGTTCTAATGGAAATACACCATCTTCTATCCAAAACCGATCCTATTTGACCAATATTACCTCATATCATCCTATTTGAAGTGTTTAGGTCATTTTATACCCTAAACCTCTCTCGTTTGACTGAGTTTGACTCAAATTGATGTATTTCAAGTGTTTATAACATGTTCAAGTGTAAATATGTCATTTAATACACTAAACCTCACCCGTTTGACCGTGTTTTTCTCAAATCGATGTATTTCACGTGTTTATGACATGTTCAAGGGTAAATATGTCATTTTCTACCCAAAACTAATCCCATTTGACCTAAATTGACTCATATCGTCCGATTCGAAGTGTTAAGTCATTTTATACCCATAACCTCTCCGAATTGACCGAGTTTGACTCAAATCAATGTATTTTCAAGTGTTTATTACATGTTCAAGGGTAAATATGTCATTTTCGACCCAAAATTTATCCCATTTGACCTATATTGACTAATATCGTTCGATTTGAACTGTTTAGGCCATTTAAAACCTAGAACCACTCCTGTTTGACCGAGTTTGACTCAAATCTATGTATTTCTAATTTTTATGACATTAACAAGGGTAAATACATCAATTTCTAGCCATAATTGACCCCCTTCGACCTATATTGACTCATATCGTCTGATTCAAAGTGTTTAGGTCATTTAATACCCAAAACCTCTCGCGTTAGACCGAGTTTAACTCAAATTGATGTATTTCAATTGTTTATGACATGCTCAAGGGTAAATACGTCATTTTTAACTCAAAATTGATCCCATTCGACCTATATTAAGTCATATCGTCTGATTCGAAGTGTTTAGATCATTTTATACCCAAAACATCTCTTATTTGGCCGAGTTTGACTCAAATCAATGTATTTCAAGTGTTTATGACATGTTCAACGGTAAATACGTTATTTTCTACCCAAAACTGATACTATTGGACCTATATTGACTCAAATTATCCGATTCGAAGTGTTATGATCATTTTATACCCAAAACATCTCCGATTTGGCCGACTTTGACTCAAATGAATGTATTTTAAGTGTTTATGACATGTTTAAGGGTAAATACGTCATTTTCTACCAAAAATTGATCCCATTTGACCTATATTGACTCATATCGTTTGATTCAAATTGTATAGGTCATTTAAAACCCGGAACCTCTCCCCGTTTGACCGAGTTTGACTCCAATCAATGTATTTTAAGTGTTTATGACATGTTCATTGGTAAATACGTCATTTTCTATCGAAAATTGATCGTATTTGACATATATTGACTCATATCGTCCGATTCGAAGTGTTTAGGTCATTTAACACCCAAACCTCTCCCGTTTGACCGAGTTTGACACAAATCGATGTATTTCACGTGTTTATGATATTAACAAGGGTAAATACGTCATTTTCTACCCAAAATTGATAAATTCGACCTATATTGACTCATATCGTCCGATTCGAAGTGTTTAGGTCATTTTATACCCAAAACCTCTCGCGTTTGACTGAGTTTGTCTCATGTCGATGTATTTCAAGTGTTTATGACATGTTCAAGGGTAAATACGTTATTTTCTACCCAAATCTGATCCCATTTGACCTATATTGACTCATATCGTACGATTCGAATTGTTTAGGTCATTTAATACACAAAACCTCATCCGTTTGACCTAGTGTGACTCAAATCGTTGTATTTCAAGTGTTTATGACATGTTCAATGGTAAATAATTTATTTTCTACCCTAATCTGATCCAATTTGACCTATAGTGACTCATATCGTCCTATTCAAAGTGTTTAGGTCCTTTTATACCCAAAACCTCTCCCATTTGACTGAGTTTGACTTAAATCGAGTTGTTTTAAGTGTTTAGGACATGTTCTAATGGAAATACACCATCTTCTATCCAAAACCAATCCCGTTTGACCAATATTACCTCATATCATCCTATTTGAAGTGTTTAGGTCATTTTATACCCTAAACCTCTCTCGTTTGACTGAGTTTGACTCAAATTGATGTATTTCAAGTGTTTATAACATGTTCAAGTGTAAATATGTCATTTAATACACTAAACCTCACCCGTTTAACCGTGTTTTTCTCAAATCGATGTATTTCACGTGTTTATGACATGTTCAAGGGTAAATATGTCATTTTCTACCCAAAACTAATCCCATTTGACGTAAATTGACTCATATCGTCCGATTCGAAGTGTTAAGTCATTTTATACCCATAACCTCTCCGAATTGACCGAGTTTGACTCAAATCAATGTATTTTCAAGTGTTTATTACATGTTCAAGGGTAAATATGTCATTTTCGACCCAAAATTTATCCCATTTGACCTATATTGACTAATATCGTTCGATTTGAACTGTTTAGGCCATTTAAAACCTAGAACCACTCCTATTTGACCGAGTTTGACTCAAATCTATGTATTTCTAATTTTTATGACATTAACAAGGGTAAATACATCAATTTCTAGCCATAATTGACCCCCTTCGACCTATATTGACTCATATCGTCTGATTCAAAGTGTTTAGGTCATTTAATACCCAAAACCTCTCGCGTTAGACCGAGTTTAACTCACATTGATGTATTTCAATTGTTTATGACATGCTCAAGGGTAAATACGTCATTTTTAACTCAAAATTGATCCCATTCGACCTATATTAAGTCATATCGTCTGATTCGAAGTGTTTAGATCATTTTATACCCAAAACATTTCTTATTTGGCCGAGTTTGACTCAAATCAATGTATTTCAAGTGTTTATGACATGTTCAACGGTAAATACGTTATTTTCTACCCAAAACTGATACTATTGGACCTATATTGACTCAAATTATCCGATTCGAAGTGTTATGATCATTTTATACCCAAAACATCTCCGATTTGGCCGACTTTGACTCAAATGAATGTATTTTAAGTGTTTATGACATGTTTAAGGGTAAATACGTCATTTTCTACCAAAAATTGATCCCATTTGACCTATATTGACTCATATCGTTTGATTCAAATTGTATAGGTCATTTAAAACCCGGAACCTCTCCCCGTTTGACCGAGTTTGACTCCAATCAATGTATTTTAAGTGTTTATGACATGTTCATTGGTAAATACGTCATTTTCTATCGAAAATTGATCGTATTTGACATATATTGACTCATATCGTCCGATTCGAAGTGTTTAGGTCATTTAACACCCAAACCTCTCCCGTTTGACCGAGTTTGACACAAATCGATGTATTTCAAGTGTTTATGATATTAACAAGGGTAAATACGTCATTTTCTACCCAAAATTGATAAATTCGACCTATATTGACTCATATCGTCCGATTCGAAGTGTTTAGGTCATTTTATACCCAAAACCTCTCGCGTTTGACTGAGTTTGTCTCAAGTCGATGTATTTCAAGTGTTTATGACATGTTCAAGGGTAAATACGTCATTTTCTAACCAAAACTGATCCCATTTGACCTATATTGACTCATATCGTACGATTCGAATTGTTTAGGTCATTTAATACACAAAACCTCATCCGTTTGACCTAGTGTGACTCAAATCGTTGTATTTCAAGTGTTTATGACATGTTCAATGGTAAATAATTTATTTTCTACCCTAATCTGATCCAATTTGACCTATAGTGACTCATATCGTCCTATTCAAAGTGTTTAGGTCCTTTTATACCCAAAACCTCTCCCATTTGACTGAGTTTGACTTAAATCGAGTTGTTTTAAGTGTTTAGGACATGTTCTAATGGAAATACACCATCTTCTATCCAAAACCAATCCCGTTTGACCAATATTACCTCATATCATCCTATTTGAAGTGTTTAGGTCATTTTATACCCTAAACCTCTCTCGTTTGACTGAGTTTGACTCAAATTGATGTATTTCAAGTGTTTATAACATGTTCAAGTGTAAATATGTCATTTAATACACTAAACCTCACCCGTTTGACCGTGTTTTTCTCAAATCGATGTATTTCACGTGTTTATGACATGTTCAAGGGTAAATATGTCATTTTCTACCCAAAACTAATCCCATTTGACCTAAATTGACTCATATCGTCCGATTCGAAGTGTTAAGTCATTTTATACCCATAACCTCTCCGAATTGACCGAGTTTGACTCAAATCAATGTATTTTCAAGTGTTTATTACATGTTCAAGGGTAAATATGTCATTTTCGACCCAAAATTTATCCCATTTGACCTATATTGACTAATATCGTTCGATTTGAACTGTTTAGGCCATTTAAAACCTAGAACCACTCCTGTTTGACCGAGTTTGACTCAAATCTATGTATTTCTAATTTTTATGACATTAACAAGGGTAAATACATCAATTTCTAGCCATAATTGACCCCCTTCGACCTATATTGACTCATATCGTCTGATTCAAAGTGTTTAGGTCATTTAATACCCAAAACCTCTCGCGTTAGACCGAGTTTAACTCACATTGATGTATTTCAATTGTTTATGACATGCTCAAGGGTAAATACGTCATTTTTAACTCAAAATTGATCCCATTCGACCTATATTAAGTCATATCGTCTGATTCGAAGTGTTTAGATCATTTTATACCCAAAACATTTCTTATTTGGCCGAGTTTGACTCAAATCAATGTATTTCAAGTGTTTATGACATGTTCAACGGTAAATACGTTATTTTCTACCCAAAACTGATACTATTGGACCTATATTGACTCAAATTATCCGATTCGAAGTGTTATGATCATTTTATACCCAAAACATCTCCGATTTGGCCGACTTTGACTCAAATGAATGTATTTTAAGTGTTTATGACATGTTTAAGGGTAAATACGTCATTTTCTACCAAAAATTGATCCCATTTGACCTATATTGACTCATATCGTTTGATTCAAATTGTATAGGTCATTTAAAACCCGGAACCTCTCCCCGTTTGACCGAGTTTGACTCCAATCAATGTATTTTAAGTGTTTATGACATGTTCATTGGTAAATACGTCATTTTCTATCGAAAATTGATCGTATTTGACATATATTGACTCATATCGTCCGATTCGAAGTGTTTAGGTCATTTAGCACCCAAACCTCTCCCGTTTGACCGAGTTTGACACAAATCGATGTATTTCAAGTGTTTATGATATTAACAAGGGTAAATACGTCATTTTCTACCCAAAATTGATAAATTCGACCTATATTGACTCATATCGTCCGATTCGAAGTGTTTAGGTCATTTTATACCCAAAACCTCTCGCGTTTGACTGAGTTTGTCTCATGTCGATGTATTTCAAGTGTTTATGACATGTTCAAGGGTAAATACGTTATTTTCTACCCAAATCTGATCCCATTTGACCTATATTGACTCATATCGTACGATTCGAATTGTTTAGGTCATTTAATACACAAAACCTCATCCGTTTGACCTAGTGTGACTCAAATCGTTGTATTTCAAGTGTTTATGACATGTTCAATGGTAAATAATTTATTTTCTACCCTAATCTGATCCAATTTGACCTATAGTGACTCATATCGTCCTATTCAAAGTGTTTAGGTCCTTTTATACCCAAAACCTCTCCCATTTGACTGAGTTTGACTTAAATCGAGTTGTTTTAAGTGTTTAGGACATGTTCTAATGGAAATACACCATCTTCTATCCGAAACCAATCCCGTTTGACCAATATTACCTCATATCATCCTATTTGAAGTGTTTAGGTCATTTTATACCCTAAACCTCTCTCGTTTGACTGAGTTTGACTCAAATTGATGTATTTCAAGTGTTTATAACATGTTCAAGTGTAAATATGTCATTTAATACACTAAACCTCACCCGTTTGACCGTGTTTTTCTCAAATCGATGTATTTCACGTGTTTATGACATGTTCAAGGGTAAATATGTCATTTTCTACCCAAAACTAATCCCATTTGACCTAAATTGACTCATATCGTCCGATTCGAAGTGTTAAGTCATTTTATACCCATAACCTCTCCGAATTGACCGAGTTTGACTCAAATCAATGTATTTTCAAGTGTTTATTACATGTTCAAGGGTAAATATGTCATTTTCGACCCAAAATTTATCCCATTTGACCTATATTGACTAATATCGTTCGATTTGAATTGTTTAGGCCATTTAAAACCTAGAACCACTCCTGTTTGACCGAGTTTGACTCAAATCTATGTATTTCTAATTTTTATGACATTAACAAGGGTAAATACATCAATTTCTAGCCATAATTGACCCCCTTCGACCTATATTGACTCATATCGTCTGATTCAAAGTGTTTAGGTCATTTAATACCCAAAACCTCTCGCGTTAGACCGAGTTTAACTCAAATTGATGTATTTCAATTGTTTATGACATGCTCAAGGGTAAATACGTCATTTTTAACTCAAAATTGATCCCATTCGACCTATATTAAGTCATATCGTCTGATTCGAAGTGTTTAGGTCATTTTATACCCAAAACATCTCTTATTTGGCCGAGTTTGACTCAAATCAATGTATTTCAAGTGTTTATGACATGTTCAACGGTAAATACGTTATTTTCTACCCAAAACTGATACCATTTGACTTGTATTGACTCAAATTATCCGATTCGAAGTGTTATGATCATTTTATACCCAAAACATCTCCGATTTGGCCGATTTTGACTCAAATGAATGTATTTTAAGTGTTTATGACATGTTTAAGGGTAAATACGTCATTTTCTACCAAAAATTGATCCCATTTGACCTATATTGACTCATATCGTCTGATTCAAATTGTATAGGTCATTTAAAACCCGGAACCTCTCCCCGTTTGACCGAGTTTGACTCCAATCAATGTATTTTAAGTGTTTATGACATGTTCATTGGTAAATACGTCATTTTCTATCGAAAATTGATCGTATTTGACATATATTGACTCATATCGTCCGATTCGAAGTGTTTAGGTCATTTAACACCCAAACCTCTCCCGTTTGACCGAGTTTGACACAAATCGATGTATTTCAAGTGTTTATGATATTAACAAGGGTAAATACGTCATTTTCTACCCAAAATTGATAAATTCGACCTATATTGACTCATATCGTCCGATTCGAAGTGTTTAGGTCATTTTATACCCAAAACCTCTCGCGTTTGACTGAGTTTGTCTCAAGTCGATGTATTTCAAGTGTTTATGACATGTTCAAGGGTAAATACGTCATTTTCTAACCAAAACTGATCCCATTTGACCTATATTGACTCATATCGTACGATTCGAATTGTTTAGGTCATTTAATACACAAAACCTCATCCGTTTGACCTAGTGTGACTCAAATCGTTGTATTTCAAGTGTTTATGACATGTTCAATGGTAAATAATTTATTTTCTACCCTAATCTGATCCAATTTGACCTATAGTGACTCATATCGTCCTATTCAAAGTGTTTAGGTCCTTTTATACCCAAAACCTCTCCCATTTGACTGAGTTTGACTTAAATCGAGTTGTTTTAAGTGTTTAGGACATGTTCTAATGGAAATACACCATCTTCTATCCAAAACCGATCCTATTTGACCAATATTACCTCATATCATCCTATTTGAAGTGTTTAGGTCATTTTATACCCTAAACCTCTCTCGTTTGACTGAGTTTGACTCAAATTGATGTATTTCAAGTGTTTATAACATGTTCAAGTGTAAATATGTCATTTAATACACTAACCCGTTTGACCGTGTTTTTCTCAAATCGATGTATTTCACGTGTTTATGACATGTTCAAGGGTAAATATGTCATTTTCTACCCAAAACTAATCCCATTTGACCTAAATTGACTCATATCGTCCGATTCGAAGTGTTAAGTCATTTTATACCCATAACCTCTCCGAATTGACCGAGTTTGACTCAAATCAATGTATTTTCAAGTGTTTAACATGTTCAAGGGTAAATATGTCATTTTCGACCCAAAATTTATCCCATTTGACCTATATTGACTAATATCGTTCGATTTGAACTGTTTAGGCCATTTAAAACCTAGAACCACTCCTGTTTGACCGAGTTTGACTCAAATCTATGTATTTCTAATTTTTATGACATTAACAAGGGTAAATACATCAATTTCTAGCCATAATTGACCCCCTTCGACCTATATTGACTCATATCGTCTGATTCAAAGTGTTTAGGTCATTTAATACCCAAAACCTCTCGCGTTAGACCGAGTTTAACTCAAATTGATGTATTTCAATTGTTTATGACATGCTCAAGGGTAAATACGTCATTTTTAACTCAAAATTGATCCCATTCGACCTATATTAAGTCATATCGTCTGATTCGAAGTGTTTAGATCATTTTATACCCAAAACATCTCTTATTTGGCCGAGTTTGACTCAAATCAATGTATTTCAAGTGTTTATGACATGTTCAACGGTAAATACGTTATTTTCTACCCAAAACTGATACTATTGGACCTATATTGACTCAAATTATCCGATTCGAAGTGTTATGATCATTTTATACCCAAAACATCTCCGATTTGGCCGACTTTGACTCAAATGAATGTATTTTAAGTGTTTATGACATGTTTAAGGGTAAATACGTCATTTTCTACCAAAAATTGATCCCATTTGACCTATATTGACTCATATCGTTTGATTCAAATTGTATAGGTCATTTAAAACCCGGAACCTCTCCCCGTTTGACCGAGTTTGACTCCAATCAATGTATTTTAAGTGTTTATGACATGTTCATTGGTAAATACGTCATTTTCTATCGAAAATTGATCGTATTTGACATATATTGACTCATATCGTCCGATTCGAAGTGTTTAGGTCATTTAACACCCAAACCTCTCCCGTTTGACCGAGTTTGACACAAATCGATGTATTTCAAGTGTTTATGATATTAACAAGGGTAAATACGTCATTTTCTACCCAAAATTGATAAATTCGACCTATATTGACTCATATCGTCCGATTCGAAGTGTTTAGGTCATTTTATACCCAAAACCTCTCGCGTTTGACTGAGTTTGTCTCATGTCGATGTATTTCAAGTGTTTATGACATGTTCAAGGGTAAATACGTTATTTTCTACCCAAATCTGATCCCATTTGACCTATATTGACTCATATCGTACGATTCGAATTGTTTAGGTCATTTAATACACAAAACCTCATCCGTTTGACCTAGTGTGACTCAAATCGTTGTATTTCAAGTGTTTATGACATGTTCAATGGTAAATAATTTATTTTCTACCCTAATCTGATCCAATTTGACCTATAGTGACTCATATCGTCCTATTCAAAGTGTTTAGGTCCTTTTATACCCAAAACCTCTCCCATTTGACTGAGTTTGACTTAAATCGAGTTGTTTTAAGTGTTTAGGACATGTTCTAATGGAAATACACCATCTTCTATCCAAAACCAATCCTATTTGACCAATATTACCTCATATCATCCTATTTGAAGTGTTTAGGTCATTTTATACCCTAAACCTCTCTCGTTTGACTGAGTTTGACTCAAATTGATGTATTTCAAGTGTTTATAACATGTTCAAGTGTAAATATGTCATTTAATACACTAAACCTCACCCGTTTGACCGTGTTTTTCTCAAATCGATGTATTTCACGTGTTTATGACATGTTCAAGGGTAAATATGTCATTTTCTACCCAAAACTAATCCCATTTGACCTAAATTGACTCATATCGTCCGATTCGAAGTGTTAAGTCATTTTATACCCATAACCTCTCCGAATTGACCGAGTTTGACTCAAATCAATGTATTTTCAAGTGTTTATTACATGTTCAAGGGTAAATATGTCATTTTCGACCCAAAATTTATCCCATTTGACCTATATTGACTAATATCGTTCGATTTGAACTGTTTAGGCCATTTAAAACCTAGAACCACTCCTGTTTGACCGAGTTTGACTCAAATCTATGTATTTCTAATTTTTATGACATTAACAAGGGTAAATACATCAATTTCTAGCCATAATTGACCCCCTTCGACCTATATTGACTCATATCGTCTGATTCAAAGTGTTTAGGTCATTTAATACCCAAAACCTCTCGCGTTAGACCGAGTTTAACTCAAATTGATGTATTTCAATTGTTTATGACATGCTCAAGGGTAAATACGTCATTTTTAACTCAAAATTGATCCCACTCGACCTATATTAAGTCATATCGTCTGATTCGAAGTGTTTAGATCATTTTATACCCAAAACATCTCTTATTTGGCCGAGTTTGACTCAAATCAATGTATTTCAAGTGTTTATGACATGTTCAACGGTAAATACGTTATTTTCTACCCAAAACTGATACTATTGGACCTATATTGACTCAAATTATCCGATTCGAAGTGTTATGATCATTTTATACCCAAAACATCTCCGATTTGGCCGACTTTGACTCAAATGAATGTATTTTAAGTGTTTATGACATGTTTAAGGGTAAATACGTCATTTTCTACCAAAAATTGATCCCATTTGACCTATATTGACTCATATCGTTTGATTCAAATTGTATAGGTCATTTAAAACCCGGAACCTCTCCCCGTTTGACCGAGTTTGACTCCAATCAATGTATTTTAAGTGTTTATGACATGTTCATTGGTAAATACGTCATTTTCTATCGAAAATTGATCGTATTTGACATATATTGACTCATATCGTCCGATTCGAAGTGTTTAGGTCATTTAACACCCAAACCTCTCCCGTTTGACCGAGTTTGACACAAATCGATGTATTTCAAGTGTTTATGATATTAACAAGGGTAAATACGTCATTTTCTACCCAAAATTGATAAATTCGACCTATATTGACTCATATCGTCCGATTCGAAGTGTTTAGGTCATTTTATACCCAAAACCTCTCGCGTTTGACTGAGTTTGTCTCATGTCGATGTATTTCAAGTGTTTATGACATGTTCAAGGGTAAATACGTTATTTTCTACCCAAATCTGATCCCATTTGACCTATATTGACTCATATCGTACGATTCGAATTGTTTAGGTCATTTAATACACAAAACCTCATCCGTTTGACCTAGTGTGACTCAAATCGTTGTATTTCAAGTGTTTATGACATGTTCAATGGTAAATAATTTATTTTCTACCCTAATCTGATCCAATTTGACCTATAGTGACTCATATCGTCCTATTCAAAGTGTTTAGGTCCTTTTATACCCAAAACCTCTCCCATTTGACTGAGTTTGACTTAAATCGAGTTGTTTTAAGTGTTTAGGACATGTTCTAATGGAAATACACCATCTTCTATCCAAAACCGATCCTATTTGACCAATATTACCTCATATCATCCTATTTGAAGTGTTTAGGTCATTTTATACCCTAAACCTCTCTCGTTTGACTGAGTTTGACTCAAATTGATGTATTTCAAGTGTTTATAACATGTTCAAGTGTAAATATGTCATTTAATACACTAAACCTCACCCGTTTGACCGTGTTTTTCTCAAATCGATGTATTTCACGTGTTTATGACATGTTCAAGGGTAAATATGTCATTTTCTACCCAAAACTAATCCCATTTGACCTAAATTGACTCATATCGTCCGATTCGAAGTGTTAAGTCATTTTATACCCATAACCTCTCCGAATTGACCGAGTTTGACTCAAATCAATGTATTTTCAAGTGTTTATTACATGTTCAAGGGTAAATATGTCATTTTCGACCCAAAATTTATCCCATTTGACCTATATTGACTAATATCGTTCGATTTGAACTGTTTAGGCCATTTAAAACCTAGAACCACTCCTGTTTGACCGAGTTTGACTCAAATCTATGTATTTCTAATTTTTATGACATTAACAAGGGTAAATACATCAATTTCTAGCCATAATTGACCCCCTTCGACCTATATTGACTCATATCGTCTGATTCAAAGTGTTTAGGTCATTTAATACCCAAAACCTCTCGCGTTAGACCGAGTTTAACTCAAATTGATGTATTTCAATTGTTTATGACATGCTCAAGGGTAAATACGTCATTTTTAACTCAAAATTGATCCCATTCGACCTATATTAAGTCATATCGTCTGATTCGAAGTGTTTAGATCATTTTATACCCAAAACATCTCTTATTTGGCCGAGTTTGACTCAAATCAATGTATTTCAAGTGTTTATGACATGTTCAACGGTAAATACGTTATTTTCTACCCAAAACTGATACTATTGGACCTATATTGACTCAAATTATCCGATTCGAAGTGTTATGATCATTTTATACCCAAAACATCTCCGATTTGGCCGACTTTGACTCAAATGAATGTATTTTAAGTGTTTATGACATGTTTAAGGGTAAATACGTCATTTTCTACCAAAAATTGATCCCATTTGACCTATATTGACTCATATCGTTTGATTCAAATTGTATAGGTCATTTAAAACCCGGAACCTCTCCCCGTTTGACCGAGTTTGACTCCAATCAATGTATTTTAAGTGTTTATGACATGTTCATTGGTAAATACGTCATTTTCTATCGAAAATTGATCGTATTTGACATATATTGACTCATATCGTCCGATTCGAAGTGTTTAGGTCATTTAACACCCAAACCTCTCCCGTTTGACCGAGTTTGACACAAATCGATGTATTTCAAGTGTTTATGATATTAACAAGGGTAAATACGTCATTTTCTACCCAAAATTGATAAATTCGACCTATATTGACTCATATCGTCCGATTCGAAGTGTTTAGGTCATTTTATACCCAAAACCTCTCGCGTTTGACTGAGTTTGTCTCATGTCGATGTATTTCAAGTGTTTATGACATGTTCAAGGGTAAATACGTTATTTTCTACCCAAATCTGATCCCATTTGACCTATATTGACTCATATCGTACGATTCGAATTGTTTAGGTCATTTAATACACAAAACCTCATCCGTTTGACCTAGTGTGACTCAAATCGTTGTATTTCAAGTGTTTATGACATGTTCAATGGTAAATAATTTATTTTCTACCCTAATCTGATCCAATTTGACCTATAGTGACTCATATCGTCCTATTCAAAGTGTTTAGGTCCTTTTATACCCAAAACCTCTCCCATTTGACTGAGTTTGACTTAAATCGAGTTGTTTTAAGTGTTTAGGACATGTTCTAATGGAAGTACACCATCTTCTATCCAAAACTGATCCTATTTGACCAATATTACCTCATATCATCCTATTTGAAGTGTTTAGGTCATTTTATACCCTAAACCTCTCTCGTTTGACTGAGTTTGACTCAAATTGATGTATTTCAAGTGTTTATAACATGTTCAAGTGTAAATATGTCATTTAATACACTAAACCTCACCCGTTTGACCGTGTTTTTCTCAAATCGATGTATTTCACGTGTTTATGACATGTTCAAGGGTAAATATGTCATTTTCTACCCAAAACTAATCCCATTTGACCTAAATTGACTCATATCGTCCGATTCGAAGTGTTAAGTCATTTTATACCCATAACCTCTCCGAATTGACCGAGTTTGACTCAAATCAATGTATTTTCAAGTGTTTATTACATGTTCAAGGGTAAATATGTCATTTTCGACCCAAAATTTATCCCATTTGACCTATATTGACTAATATCGTTCGATTTGAACTGTTTAGGCCATTTAAAACCTAGAACCACTCCTGTTTGACCGAGTTTGACTCAAATCTATGTATTTCTAATTTTTATGACATTAACAAGGGTAAATACATCAATTTCTAGCCATAATTGACCCCCTTCGACCTATATTGACTCATATCGTCTGATTCAAAGTGTTTAGGTCATTTAATACCCAAAACCTCTCGCGTTAGACCGAGTTTAACTCAAATTGATGTATTTCAATTGTTTATGACATGCTCAAGGGTAAATACGTCATTTTTAACTCAAAATTGATCCCACTCGACCTATATTAAGTCATATCGTCTGATTCGAAGTGTTTAGATCATTTTATACCCAAAACATCTCTTATTTGGCCGAGTTTGACTCAAATCAATGTATTTCAAGTGTTTATGACATGTTCAACGGTAAATACGTTATTTTCTACCCAAAACTGATACTATTGGACCTATATTGACTCAAATTATCCGATTCGAAGTGTTATGATCATTTTATACCCAAAACATCTCCGATTTGGCCGACTTTGACTCAAATGAATGTATTTTAAGTGTTTATGACATGTTTAAGGGTAAATACGTCATTTTCTACCAAAAATTGATCCCATTTGACCTATATTGACTCATATCGTTTGATTCAAATTGTATAGGTCATTTAAAACCCGGAACCTCTCCCCGTTTGACCGAGTTTGACTCCAATCAATGTATTTTAAGTGTTTATGACATGTTCATTGGTAAATACGTCATTTTCTATCGAAAATTGATCGTATTTGACATATATTGACTCATATCGTCCGATTCGAAGTGTTTAGGTCATTTAACACCCAAACCTCTCCCGTTTGACCGAGTTTGACACAAATCGATGTATTTCAAGTGTTTATGATATTAACAAGGGTAAATACGTCATTTTCTACCCAAAATTGATAAATTCGACCTATATTGACTCATATCGTCCGATTCGAAGTGTTTAGGTCATTTTATACCCAAAACCTCTCGCGTTTGACTGAGTTTGTCTCAAGTCGATGTATTTCAAGTGTTTATGACATGTTCAAGGGTAAATACGTCATTTTCTAACCAAAACTGATCCCATTTGACCTATATTGACTCATATCGTACGATTCGAATTGTTTAGGTCATTTAATACACAAAACCTCATCCGTTTGACCTAGTGTGACTCAAATCGTTGTATTTCAAGTGTTTATGACATGTTCAATGGTAAATAATTTATTTTCTACCCTAATCTGATCCAATTTGACCTATAGTGACTCATATCGTCCTATTCAAAGTGTTTAGGTCCTTTTATACCCAAAACCTCTCCCATTTGACTGAGTTTGACTTAAATCGAGTTGTTTTAAGTGTTTAGGACATGTTCTAATGGAAATACACCATCTTCTATCCAAAACCGATCCTATTTGACCAATATTACCTCATATCATCCTATTTGAAGTGTTTAGGTCATTTTATACCCTAAACCTCTCTCGTTTGACTGAGTTTGACTCAAATTGATGTATTTCAAGTGTTTATAACATGTTCAAGTGTAAATATGTCATTTAATACACTAAACCTCACCCGTTTGACCGTGTTTTTCTCAAATCGATGTATTTCACGTGTTTATGACATGTTCAAGGGTAAATATGTCATTTTCTACCCAAAACTAATCCCATTTGACCTAAATTGACTCATATCGTCCGATTCGAAGTGTTAAGTCATTTTATACCCATAACCTCTCCGAATTGACCGAGTTTGACTCAAATCAATGTATTTTCAAGTGTTTATTACATGTTCAAGGGTAAATATGTCATTTTCGACCCAAAATTTATCCCATTTGACCTATATTGACTAATATCGTTCGATTTGAACTGTTTAGGCCATTTAAAACCTAGAACCACTCCTGTTTGACCGAGTTTGACTCAAATCTATGTATTTCTAATTTTTATGACATTAACAAGGGTAAATACATCAATTTCTAGCCATAATTGACCCCCTTCAACCTATATTGACTCATATCGTCTGATTCAAAGTGTTTAGGTCATTTAATACCCAAAACCTCTCGCGTTAGACCGAGTTTAACTCAAATTGATGTATTTCAATTGTTTATGACATGCTCAAGGGTAAATACGTCATTTTTAACTCAAAATTGATCCCATTCGACCTATATTAAGTCATATCGTCTGATTCGAAGTGTTTAGATCATTTTATACCCAAAACATCTCTTATTTGGCCGAGTTTGACTCAAATCAATGTATTTCAAGTGTTTATGACATGTTCAACGGTAAATACGTTATTTTCTACCCAAAACTGATACTATTGGACCTATATTGACTCAAATTATCCGATTCGAAGTGTTATGATCATTTTATACCCAAAACATCTCCGATTTGGCCGACTTTGACTCAAATGAATGTATTTTAAGTGTTTATGACATGTTTAAGGGTAAATACGTCATTTTCTACCAAAAATTGATCCCATTTGACCTATATTGACTCATATCGTTTGATTCAAATTGTATAGGTCATTTAAAACCCGGAACCTCTCCCCGTTTGACCGAGTTTGACTCCAATCAATGTATTTTAAGTGTTTATGACATGTTCATTGGTAAATACGTCATTTTCTATCGAAAATTGATCGTATTTGACATATATTGACTCATATCGTCCGATTCGAAGTGTTTAGGTCATTTAACACCCAAACCTCTCCCGTTTGACCGAGTTTGACACAAATCGATGTATTTCAAGTGTTTATGATATTAACAAGGGTAAATACGTCATTTTCTACCCAAAATTGATAAATTCGACCTATATTGACTCATATCGTCCGATTCGAAGTGTTTAGGTCATTTTATACCCAAAACCTCTCGCGTTTGACTGAGTTTGTCTCAAGTCGATGTATTTCAAGTGTTTATGACATGTTCAAGGGTAAATACGTCATTTTCTAACCAAAACTGATCCCATTTGACCTATATTGACTCATATCGTACGATTCGAATTGTTTAGGTCATTTAATACACAAAACCTCATCCGTTTGACCTAGTGTGACTCAAATCGTTGTATTTCAAGTGTTTATGACATGTTCAATGGTAAATAATTTATTTTCTACCCTAATCTGATCCAATTTGACCTATAGTGACTCATATCGTCCTATTCAAAGTGTTTAGGTCCTTTTATACCCAAAACCTCTCCCATTTGACTGAGTTTGACTTAAATCGAGTTGTTTTAAGTGTTTAGGACATGTTCTAATGGAAATACACCATCTTCTATCCAAAACCGATCCTATTTGACCAATATTACCTCATATCATCCTATTTGAAGTGTTTAGGTCATTTTATACCCTAAACCTCTCTCGTTTGACTGAGTTTGACTCAAATTGATGTATTTCAAGTGTTTATAACATGTTCAAGTGTAAATATGTCATTTAATACACTAAACCTCACCCGTTTGACCGTGTTTTTCTCAAATCGATGTATTTCACGTGTTTATGACATGTTCAAGGGTAAATATGTCATTTTCTACCCAAAACTAATCCCATTTGACCTAAATTGACTCATATCGTCCGATTCGAAGTGTTAAGTCATTTTATACCCATAACCTCTCCGAATTGACCGAGTTTGACTCAAATCAATGTATTTTCAAGTGTTTATTACATGTTCAAGGGTAAATATGTCATTTTCGACCCAAAATTTATCCCATTTGACCTATATTGACTAATATCGTTCGATTTGAACTGTTTAGGCCATTTAAAACCTAGAACCACTCCTGTTTGACCGAGTTTGACTCAAATCTATGTATTTCTAATTTTTATGACATTAACAAGGGTAAATACATCAATTTCTAGCCATAATTGACCCCCTTCAACCTATATTGACTCATATCGTCTGATTCAAAGTGTTTAGGTCATTTAATACCCAAAACCTCTCGCGTTAGACCGAGTTTAACTCAAATTGATGTATTTCAATTGTTTATGACATGCTCAAGGGTAAATACGTCATTTTTAACTCAAAATTGATCCCATTCGACCTATATTAAGTCATATCGTCTGATTCGAAGTGTTTAGATCATTTTATACCCAAAACATCTCTTATTTGGCCGAGTTTGACTCAAATCAATGTATTTCAAGTGTTTATGACATGTTCAACGGTAAATACGTTATTTTCTACCCAAAACTGATACTATTGGACCTATATTGACTCAAATTATCCGATTCGAAGTGTTATGATCATTTTATACCCAAAACATCTCCGATTTGGCCGACTTTGACTCAAATGAATGTATTTTAAGTGTTTATGACATGTTTAAGGGTAAATACGTCATTTTCTACCAAAAATTGATCCCATTTGACCTATATTGACTCATATCGTTTGATTCAAATTGTATAGGTCATTTAAAACCCGGAACCTCTCCCCGTTTGACCGAGTTTGACTCCAATCAATGTATTTTAAGTGTTTATGACATGTTCATTGGTAAATACGTCATTTTCTATCGAAAATTGATCGTATTTGACATATATTGACTCATATCGTCCGATTCGAAGTGTTTAGGTCATTTAACACCCAAACCTCTCCCGTTTGACCGAGTTTGACACAAATCGATGTATTTCAAGTGTTTATGATATTAACAAGGGTAAATACGTCATTTTCTACCCAAAATTGATAAATTCGACCTATAATAACTCATATCGTCCGATTCGAAGTGTTTAGGTCATTTTATACCCAAAACCTCTCGCGTTTGACTGAGTTTGTCTCATGTCGATGTATTTCAAGTGTTTATGACATGTTCAAGGGTAAATACGTTATTTTCTACCCAAATCTGATCCCATTTGACCTATATTGACTCATATCGTACGATTCGAATTGTTTAGGTCATTTAATACACAAAACCTCATCCGTTTGACCTAGTGTGACTCAAATCGTTGTATTTCAAGTGTTTATGACATGTTCAATGGTAAATAATTTATTTTCTACCCTAATCTGATCCAATTTGACCTATAGTGACTCATATCGTCCTATTCAAAGTGTTTAGGTCCTTTTATACCCAAAACCTCTCCCATTTGACTGAGTTTGACTTAAATCGAGTTGTTTTAAGTGTTTAGGACATGTTCTAATGGAAATACACCATCTTCTATCCAAAACCGATCCTATTTGACCAATATTACCTCATATCATCCTATTTGAAGTGTTTAGGTCATTTTATACCCTAAACCTCTCTCGTTTGACTGAGTTTGACTCAAATTGATGTATTTCAAGTGTTTATAACATGTTCAAGTGTAAATATGTCATTTAATACACTAAACCTCACCCGTTTGACCGTGTTTTTCTCAAATCGATGTATTTCACGTGTTTATGACATGTTCAAGGGTAAATATGTCATTTTCTACCCAAAACTAATCCCATTTGACCTAAATTGACTCATATCGTCCGATTCGAAGTGTTAAGTCATTTTATACCCATAACCTCTCCGAATTGACCGAGTTTGACTCAAATCAATGTATTTTCAAGTGTTTATTACATGTTCAAGGGTAAATATGTCATTTTCGACCCAAAATTTATCCCATTTGACCTATATTGACTAATATCGTTCGATTTGAACTGTTTAGGCCATTTAAAACCTAGAACCACTCCTGTTTGACCGAGTTTGACTCAAATCTATGTATTTCTAATTTTTATGACATTAACAAGGGTAAATACATCAATTTCTAGCCATAATTGACCCCCTTCAACCTATATTGACTCATATCGTCTGATTCAAAGTGTTTAGGTCATTTAATACCCAAAACCTCTCGCGTTAGACCGAGTTTAACTCAAATTGATGTATTTCAATTGTTTATGACATGCTCAAGGGTAAATACGTCATTTTTAACTCAAAATTGATCCCATTCGACCTATATTAAGTCATATCGTCTGATTCGAAGTGTTTAGATCATTTTATACCCAAAACATCTCTTATTTGGCCGAGTTTGACTCAAATCAATGTATTTCAAGTGTTTATGACATGTTCAACGGTAAATACGTTATTTTCTACCCAAAACTGATACTATTGGACCTATATTGACTCAAATTATCCGATTCGAAGTGTTATGATCATTTTATACCCAAAACATCTCCGATTTGGCCGACTTTGACTCAAATGAATGTATTTTAAGTGTTTATGACATGTTTAAGGGTAAATACGTCATTTTCTACCAAAAATTGATCCCATTTGACCTATATTGACTCATATCGTTTGATTCAAATTGTATAGGTCATTTAAAACCCGGAACCTCTCCCCGTTTGACCGAGTTTGACTCCAATCAATGTATTTTAAGTGTTTATGACATGTTCATTGGTAAATACGTCATTTTCTATCGAAAATTGATCGTATTTGACATATATTGACTCATATCGTCCGATTCGAAGTGTTTAGGTCATTTAACACCCAAACCTCTCCCGTTTGACCGAGTTTGACACAAATCGATGTATTTCAAGTGTTTATGATATTAACAAGGGTAAATACGTCATTTTCTACCCAAAATTGATAAATTCGACCTATATTGACTCATATCGTCCGATTCGAAGTGTTTAGGTCATTTTATACCCAAAACCTCTCGCGTTTGACTGAGTTTGTCTCAAGTCGATGTATTTCAAGTGTTTATGACATGTTCAAGGGTAAATACGTCATTTTCTAACCAAAACTGATCCCATTTGACCTATATTGACTCATATCGTACGATTCGAATTGTTTAGGTCATTTAATACACAAAACCTCATCCGTTTGACCTAGTGTGACTCAAATCGTTGTATTTCAAGTGTTTATGACATGTTCAATGGTAAATAATTTATTTTCTACCCTAATCTGATCCAATTTGACCTATAGTGACTCATATCGTCCTATTCAAAGTGTTTAGGTCCTTTTATACCCAAAACCTCTCCCATTTGACTGAGTTTGACTTAAATCGAGTTGTTTTAAGTGTTTAGGACATGTTCTAATGGAAATACACCATCTTCTATCCAAAACCGATCCTATTTGACCAATATTACCTCATATCATCCTATTTGAAGTGTTTAGGTCATTTTATACCCTAAACCTCTCTCGTTTGACTGAGTTTGACTCAAATTGATGTATTTCAAGTGTTTATAACATGTTCAAGTGTAAATATGTCATTTAATACACTAAACCTCACCCGTTTGACCGTGTTTTTCTCAAATCGATGTATTTCACGTGTTTATGACATGTTCAAGGGTAAATATGTCATTTTCTACCCAAAACTAATCCCATTTGACCTAAATTGACTCATATCGTCCGATTCGAAGTGTTAAGTCATTTTATACCCATAACCTCTCCGAATTGACCGAGTTTGACTCAAATCAATGTATTTTCAAGTGTTTATTACATGTTCAAGGGTAAATATGTCATTTTCGACCCAAAATTTATCCCATTTGACCTATATTGACTAATATCGTTCGATTTGAATTGTTTAGGCCATTTAAAACCTAGAACCACTCCTGTTTGACCGAGTTTGACTCAAATCTATGTATTTCTAATTTTTATGACATTAACAAGGGTAAATACATCAATTTCTAGCCATAATTGACCCCCTTCGACCTATATTGACTCATATCGTCTGATTCAAAGTGTTTAGGTCATTTAATACCCAAAACCTCTCGCGTTAGACCGAGTTTAACTCAAATTGATGTATTTCAATTGTTTATGACATGCTCAAGGGTAAATACGTCATTTTTAACTCAAAATTGATCCCATTCGACCTATATTAAGTCATATCGTCTGATTCGAAGTGTTTAGATCATTTTATACCCAAAACATCTCTTATTTGGCCGAGTTTGACTCAAATCAATGTATTTCAAGTGTTTATGACATGTTCAACGGTAAATACGTTATTTTCTACCCAAAACTGATACTATTGGACCTATATTGACTCAAATTATCCGATTCGAAGTGTTATGATCATTTTATACCCAAAACATCTCCGATTTGGCCGACTTTGACTCAAATGAATGTATTTTAAGTGTTTATGACATGTTTAAGGGTAAATACGTCATTTTCTACCAAAAATTGATCCCATTTGACCTATATTGACTCATATCGTTTGATTCAAATTGTATAGGTCATTTAAAACCCGGAACCTCTCCCCGTTTGACCGAGTTTGACTCCAATCAATGTATTTTAAGTGTTTATGACATGTTCATTGGTAAATACGTCATTTTCTATCGAAAATTGATCGTATTTGACATATATTGACTCATATCGTCCGATTCGAAGTGTTTAGGTCATTTAACACCCAAACCTCTCCCGTTTGACCGAGTTTGACACAAATCGATGTATTTCAAGTGTTTATGATATTAACAAGGGTAAATACGTCATTTTCTACCCAAAATTGATAAATTCGACCTATAATAACTCATATCGTCCGATTCGAAGTGTTTAGGTCATTTTATACCCAAAACCTCTCGCGTTTGACTGAGTTTGTCTCATGTCGATGTATTTCAAGTGTTTATGACATGTTCAAGGGTAAATACGTTATTTTCTACCCAAATCTGATCCCATTTGACCTATATTGACTCATATCGTACGATTCGAATTGTTTAGGTCATTTAATACACAAAACCTCATTCGTTTGACCTAGTGTGACTCAAATCGTTGTATTTCAAGTGTTTATGACATGTTCAATGGTAAATAATTTATTTTCTACCCTAATCTGATCCAATTTGACCTATAGTGACTCATATCGTCCTATTCAAAGTGTTTAGGTCCTTTTATACCCAAAACCTCTCCCATTTGACTGAGTTTGACTTAAATCAAGTTGTTTTAAGTGTTTAGGACATGTTCTAATGGAAATACACCATCTTCTATCCAAAACCGATCCTATTTGACCAATATTACCTCATATCATCCTATTTGAAGTGTTTAGGTCATTTTATACCCTAAACCTCTCTCGTTTGACTGAGTTTGACTCAAATTGATGTATTTCAAGTGTTTATAACATGTTCAAGTGTAAATATGTCATTTAATACACTAAACCTCACCCGTTTGACCGTGTTTTTCTCAAATCGATGTATTTCACGTGTTTATGACATGTTCAAGGGTAAATATTTCATTTTCTACCCAAAACTAATCCCATTTGACCTAAATTGACTCATATCGTCCGATTCGAAGTGTTAAGTCATTTTATACCCATAACCTCTCCGAATTGACCGAGTTTGACTCAAATCAATGTATTTTCAAGTGTTTATTACATGTTCAAGGGTAAATATGTCATTTTCGACCCAAAATTTATCCCATTTGACCTATATTGACTAATATCGTTCGATTTGAACTGTTTAGGCCATTTAAAACCTAGAACCACTCCTGTTTGACCGAGTTTGACTCAAATCTATGTATTTCTAATTTTTATGACATTAACAAGTGTAAATACATCAATTTCTAGCCATAATTGACCCCCTTCGACCTATATTGACTCATATCGTCTGATTCAAAGTGTTTAGGTCATTTAATACCCAAAACCTCTCGCGTTAGACCGAGTTTAACTCAAATTGATGTATTTCAATTGTTTATGACATGCTCAAGGGTAAATACGTCATTTTTAACTCAAAATTGATCCCATTCGACCTATATTAAGTCATATCGTCTGATTCGAAGTGTTTAGATCATTTTATACCCAAAACATCTCTTATTTGGCCGAGTTTGACTCAAATCAATGTATTTCAAGTGTTTATGACATGTTCAACGGTAAATACGTTATTTTCTACCCAAAACTGATACTATTGGACCTATATTGACTCAAATTATCCGATTCGAAGTGTTATGATCATTTTATACCCAAAACATCTCCGATTTGGCCGACTTTGACTCAAATGAATGTATTTTAAGTGTTTATGACATGTTTAAGGGTAAATACGTCATTTTCTACCAAAAATTGATCCCATTTGACCTATATTGACTCATATCGTTTGATTCAAATTGTATAGGTCATTTAAAACCCGGAACCTCTCCCCGTTTGACCGAGTTTGACTCCAATCAATGTATTTTAAGTGTTTATGACATGTTCATTGGTAAATACGTCATTTTCTATCGAAAATTGATCGTATTTGACATATATTGACTCATATCGTCCGATTCGAAGTGTTTAGGTCATTTAACACCCAAACCTCTCCCGTTTGACCGAGTTTGACACAAATCGATGTATTTCAAGTGTTTATGATATTAACAAGGGTAAATACGTCATTTTCTACCCAAAATTGATAAATTCGACCTATAATAACTCATATCGTCCGATTCGAAGTGTTTAGGTCATTTTATACCCAAAACCTCTCGCGTTTGACTGAGTTTGTCTCATGTCGATGTATTTCAAGTGTTTATGACATGTTCAAGGGTAAATACGTTATTTTCTACCCAAATCTGATCCCATTTGACCTATATTGACTCATATCGTACGATTCGAATTGTTTAGGTCATTTAATACACAAAACCTCATCCGTTTGACCTAGTGTGACTCAAATCGTTGTATTTCAAGTGTTTATGACATGTTCAATGGTAAATAATTTATTTTCTACCCTAATCTGATCCAATTTGACCTATAGTGACTCATATCGTCCTATTCAAAGTGTTTAGGTCCTTTTATACCCAAAACCTCTCCCATTTGACTGAGTTTGACTTAAATCGAGTTGTTTTAAGTGTTTAGGACA
Organism: Dysphania ambrosioides; assembly: GCA_026401315.1. Classification (NCBI taxonomy): domain Eukaryota; kingdom Viridiplantae; phylum Streptophyta; class Magnoliopsida; order Caryophyllales; family Amaranthaceae; genus Dysphania; species Dysphania ambrosioides. The sequence goes on along the minus strand of CM048665.1, from coordinate 14,209,312 downwards.
TGTTCTAATGGAAATACACCATCTTCTATCCAAAACCGATCCTATTTGAACAATATTACCTCATATCATCCTATTTGAAGTGTTTAGGTCATTTTATACCCTAAACCTCTCTCGTTTGACTGAGTTTGACTCAAATTGATGTATTTCAAGTGTTTATAACATGTTCAAGTGTAAATATGTCATTTAATACACTAAACCTCACCCGTTTGACCGTGTTTTTCTCAAATCGATGTATTTCACGTGTTTATGACATGTTCAAGGGTAAATATGTCATTTTCTACCCAAAACTAATCCCATTTGACCTAAATTGACTCATATCGTCCGATTCGAAGTGTTAAGTCATTTTATACCCATAACCTCTCCGAATTGACCGAGTTTGACTCAAATCAATGTATTTTCAAGTGTTTATTACATGTTCAAGGGTAAATATGTCATTTTCGACCCAAAATTTATCCCATTTGACCTATATTGACTAATATCGTTCGATTTGAACTGTTTAGGCCATTTAAAACCTAGAACCACTCCTGTTTGACCGAGTTTGACTCAAATCTATGTATTTCTAATTTTTATGACATTAACAAGGGTAAATACATCAATTTCTAGCCATAATTGACCCCCTTCGACCTATATTGACTCATATCGTCTGATTCAAAGTGTTTAGGTCAGTTAATACCCAAAACCTCTCGCGTTAGACCGAGTTTAACTCAAATTGATGTATTTCAATTGTTTATGACATGCTCAAGGGTAAATACGTCATTTTTAACTCAAAATTGATCCCATTCGACCTATATTAAGTCATATCGTCTGATTCGAAGTGTTTAGATCATTTTATACCCAAAACATCTCTTATTTGGCCGAGTTTGACTCAAATCAATGTATTTCAAGTGTTTATGACATGTTCAACGGTAAATACGTTATTTTCTACCCAAAACTGATACCATTTGACTTGTATTGACTCAAATTATCCGATTCGAAGTGTTATGATCATTTTATACCCAAAACATCTCCGATTTGGCTGATTTTGACTCAAATGAATGTATTTTAAGTGTTTATGACATGTTTAAGGGTAAATACGTCATTTTCTACCAAAAATTGATCCCATTTGACCTATATTGACTCATATCGTCTGATTCAAATTGTATAGGTCATTTAAAACCCAGAACCTCTCCCCGTTTGACCGAGTTTGACCCCAATCAATGTATTTTAAGTGTTTATGACATGTTCATTGGTAAATACGTCATTTTCTATCGAAAATTGATCGTATTTGACATATATTGACTCATATCGTCCGATTCGAAGTGTTTAGGTCATTTAACACCCAAACCTCTCCCGTTTGACCGAGTTTGACACAAATCAATGTATTTCAAGTGTTTATGATATTAACAAGGGTAAATACGTCATTTTCTACCCAAAATTGATAAATTCGACCTATATTGACTCATATCGTCCGATTCGAAGTGTTTAGGTCATTTTATACCCAAAACCTCTCGCGTTTGACTGAGTTTGTCTCAAGTCGATGTATTTCAAGTGTTTATGACATGTTCAAGGGTAAATACGTCATTTTCTAACCAAAACTGATCCCATTTGACCTATATTGACTCATATCGTACGATTCGAATTGTTTAGGTCATTTAATACACAAAACCTCATCCGTTTGACCTAGTGTGACTCAAATCGTTGTATTTCAAGTGTTTATGACATGTTCAATGGTAAATAATTTATTTTCTACCCTAATCTGATCCAATTTGACCTATAGTGACTCATATCGTCCTATTCAAAGTGTTTAGGTCCTTTTATACCCAAAACCTCTCCCATTTGACTGAGTTTGACTTAAATCGAGTTGTTTTAAGTGTTTAGGACATGTTCTAATGGAAGTACACCATCTTCTATCCAAAACTGATCCTATTTGACCAATATTACCTCATATCATCCTATTTGAAGTGTTTAGGTCATTTTATACCCTAAACCTCTCTCGTTTGACTGAGTTTGACTCAAATTGATGTATTTCAAGTGTTTATAACATGTTCAAGTGTAAATATGTCATTTAATACACTAAACCTCACCCGTTTGACCGTGTTTTTCTCAAATCGATGTATTTCACGTGTTTATGACATGTTCAAGGGTAAATATGTCATTTTCTACCCAAAACTAATCCCATTTGACCTAAATTGACTCATATCGTCCGATTCGAAGTGTTAAGTCATTTTATACCCATAACCTCTCCGAATTGACCGAGTTTGACTCAAATCAATGTATTTTCAAGTGTTTATTACATGTTCAAGGGTAAATATGTCATTTTCGACCCAAAATTTATCCCATTTGACCTATATTGACTAATATCGTTCGATTTGAACTGTTTAGGCCATTTAAAACCTAGAACCACTCCTGTTTGACCGAGTTTGACTCAAATCTATGTATTTCTAATTTTTATGACATTAACAAGGGTAAATACATCAATTTCTAGCCATAATTGACCCCCTTCGACCTATATTGACTCATATCGTCTGATTCAAAGTGTTTAGGTCATTTAATACCCAAAACCTCTCGCGTTAGACCGAGTTTAACTCAAATTGATGTATTTCAATTGTTTATGACATGCTCAAGGGTAAATACGTCATTTTTAACTCAAAATTGATCCCATTCGACCTATATTAAGTCATATCGTCTGATTCGAAGTGTTTAGATCATTTTATACCCAAAACATCTCTTATTTGGCCGAGTTTGACTCAAATCAATGTATTTCAAGTGTTTATGACATGTTCAACGGTAAATACGTTATTTTCTACCCAAAACTTATACCATTTGACTTGTATTGACTCAAATTATCCGATTCGAAGTGTTATGATCATTTTATACCCAAAACATCTCCGATTTGGCCGACTTTGACTCAAATGAATGTATTTTAAGTGTTTATGACATGTTTAAGGGTAAATACGTCATTTTCTACCAAAAATTGATCCCATTTGACCTATATTGACTCATATCGTTTGATTCAAATTGTATAGGTCATTTAAAACCCGGAACCTCTCCCCGTTTGACCGAGTTTGACTCCAATCAATGTATTTTAAGTGTTTATGACATGTTCATTGGTAAATACGTCATTTTCTATCGAAAATTGATCGTATTTGACATATATTGACTCATATCGTCCGATTCGAAGTGTTTAGGTCATTTAACACCCAAACCTCTCCCGTTTGACCGAGTTTGACACAAATCGATGTATTTCAAGTGTTTATGATATTAACAAGGGTAAATACGTCATTTTCTACCCAAAATTGATAAATTCGACCTATATTGACTCATATCGTCCGATTCGAAGTGTTTAGGTCATTTTATACCCAAAACCTCTCGCGTTTGACTGAGTTTGTCTCATGTCGATGTATTTCAAGTGTTTATGACATGTTCAAGGGTAAATACGTTATTTTCTACCCAAATCTGATCCCATTTGACCTATATTGACTCATATCGTACGATTCGAATTGTTTAGGTCATTTAATACACAAAACCTCATCCGTTTGACCTAGTGTGACTCAAATCGTTGTATTTCAAGTGTTTATGACATGTTCAATGGTAAATAATTTATTTTCTACCCTAATCTGATCCAATTTGACCTATAGTGACTCATATCGTCCTATTCAAAGTGTTTAGGTCCTTTTATACCCAAAACCTCTCCCATTTGACTGAGTTTGACTTAAATCGAGTTGTTTTAAGTGTTTAGGACATGTTCTAATGGAAGTACACCATCTTCTATCCAAAACTGATCCTATTTGACCAATATTACCTCATATCATCCTATTTGAAGTGTTTAGGTCATTTTATACCCTAAACCTCTCTCGTTTGACTGAGTTTGACTCAAATTGATGTATTTCAAGTGTTTATAACATGTTCAAGTGTAAATATGTCATTTAATACACTAAACCTCACCCGTTTGACCGTGTTTTTCTCAAATCGATGTATTTCACGTGTTTATGACATGTTCAAGGGTAAATATGTCATTTTCTACCCAAAACTAATCCCATTTGACCTAAATTGACTCATATCGTCCGATTCGAAGTGTTAAGTCATTTTATACCCATAACCTCTCCGAATTGACCGAGTTTGACTCAAATCAATGTATTTTCAAGTGTTTATTACATGTTCAAGGGTAAATATGTCATTTTCGACCCAAAATTTATCCCATTTGACCTATATTGACTAATATCGTTCGATTTGAACTGTTTAGGCCATTTAAAACCTAGAACCACTCCTGTTTGACCGAGTTTGACTCAAATCTATGTATTTCTAATTTTTATGACATTAACAAGGGTAAATACATCAATTTCTAGCCATAATTGACCCCCTTCGACCTATATTGACTCATATCGTCTGATTCAAAGTGTTTAGGTCATTTAATACCCAAAACCTCTCGCGTTAGACCGAGTTTAACTCAAATTGATGTATTTCAATTGTTTATGACATGCTCAAGGGTAAATACGTCATTTTTAACTCAAAATTGATCCCATTCGACCTATATTAAGTCATATCGTCTGATTCGAAGTGTTTAGATCATTTTATACCCAAAACATCTCTTATTTGGCCGAGTTTGACTCAAATCAATGTATTTCAAGTGTTTATGACATGTTCAACGGTAAATACGTTATTTTCTACCCAAAACTGATACTATTGGACCTATATTGACTCAAATTATCCGATTCGAAGTGTTATGATCATTTTATACCCAAAACATCTCCGATTTGGCCGACTTTGACTCAAATGAATGTATTTTAAGTGTTTATGACATGTTTAAGGGTAAATACGTCATTTTCTACCAAAAATTGATCCCATTTGACCTATATTGACTCATATCGTTTGATTCAAATTGTATAGGTCATTTAAAACCCGGAACCTCTCCCATTTTGACCGAGTTTGACTCCAATCAATGTATTTTAAGTGTTTATGACATGTTCATTGGTAAATACGTCATTTTCTATCGAAAATTGATCGTATTTGACATATATTGACTCATATCGTCCGATTCGAAGTGTTTAGGTCATTTAACACCCAAACCTCTCCCGTTTGACCGAGTTTGATACAAATCGATGTATTTCAAGTGTTTATGATATTAACAAGGGTAAATACGTCATTTTCTACCCAAAATTGATAAATTCGACCTATATTGACTCATATCGTCCGATTCGAAGTGTTTAGGTCATTTTATACCCAAAACCTCTCGCGTTTGACTGAGTTTGTCTCATGTCGATGTATTTCAAGTGTTTATGACATGTTCAAGGGTAAATACGTTATTTTCTACCCAAATCTGATCCCATTTGACCTATATTGACTCATATCGTACGATTCGAATTGTTTAGGTCATTTAATACACAAAACCTCATCCGTTTGACCTAGTGTGACTCAAATCGTTGTATTTCAAGTGTTTATGACATGTTCAATGGTAAATAATTTATTTTCTACCCTAATCTGATCCAATTTGACCTATAGTGACTCATATCGTCCTATTCAAAGTGTTTAGGTCCTTTTATACCCAAAACCTCTCCCATTTGACTGAGTTTGACTTAAATCGAGTTGTTTTAAGTGTTTAGGACATGTTCTAATGGAAATACACCATCTTCTATCCAAAACCGATCCTATTTGACCAATATTACCTCATATCATCCTATTTGAAGTGTTTAGGTCATTTTATACCCTAAACCTCTCTCGTTTGACTGAGTTTGACTCAAATTGATGTATTTCAAGTGTTTATAACATGTTCAAGTGTAAATATGTCATTTAATACACTAAACCTCACCCGTTTGACCGTGTTTTTCTCAAATCGATGTATTTCACGTGTTTATGACATGTTCAAGGGTAAATATGTCATTTTCTACCCAAAACTAATCCCATTTGACCTAAATTGACTCATATCGTCCGATTCGAAGTGTTAAGTCATTTTATACCCATAACCTCTCCGAATTGACCGAGTTTGACTCAAATCAATGTATTTTCAAGTGTTTATTACATGTTCAAGGGTAAATATGTCATTTTCGACCCAAAATTTATCCCATTTGACCTATATTGACTAATATCGTTCGATTTGAACTGTTTAGGCCATTTAAAACCTAGAACCACTCCTGTTTGACCGAGTTTGACTCAAATCTATGTATTTCTAATTTTTATGACATTAACAAGGGTAAATACATCAATTTCTAGCCATAATTGACCCCCTTCGACCTATATTGACTCATATCGTCTGATTCAAAGTGTTTAGGTCAGTTAATACCCAAAACCTCTCGCGTTAGACCGAGTTTAACTCAAATTGATGTATTTCAATTGTTTATGACATGCTCAAGGGTAAATACGTCATTTTTAACTCAAAATTGATCCCATTCGACCTATATTAAGTCATATCGTCTGATTCGAAGTGTTTAGATCATTTTATACCCAAAACATCTCTTATTTGGCCGAGTTTGACTCAAATCAATGTATTTCAAGTGTTTATGACATGTTCAACGGTAAATACGTTATTTTCTACCCAAAACTGATACTATTGGACCTATATTGACTCAAATTATCCGATTCGAAGTGTTATGATCATTTTATACCCAAAACATCTCCGATTTGGCCGACTTTGACTCAAATGAATGTATTTTAAGTGTTTATGACATGTTTAAGGGTAAATACGTCATTTTCTACCAAAAATTGATCCCATTTGACCTATATTGACTCATATCGTCTGATTCAAATTGTATAGGTCATTTAAAACCCGGAACCTCTCCCCGTTTGACCGAGTTTGACTCCAATCAATGTATTTTAAGTGTTTATGACATGTTCATTGGTAAATACGTCATTTTCTATCGAAAATTGATCGTATTTGACATATATTGACTCATATCGTCCGATTCGAAGTGTTTAGGTCATTTAACACCCAAACCTCTCCCGTTTGACCGAGTTTGACACAAATCGATGTATTTCAAGTGTTTATGATATTAACAAGGGTAAATACGTCATTTTCTACCCTAAATTGATAAATTCGACCTATAATAACTCATATCGTCCGATTCAAAGTGTTTAGGTCATTTTATACCCAAAACCTCTCGCGTTTGACTGAGTTTGTCTCATGTCGATGTATTTCAAGTGTTTATGACATGTTCAAGGGTAAATACGTTATTTTCTACCCAAATCTGATCCCATTTGACCTATATTGACTCATATCGTACGATTCGAATTGTTTAGGTCATTTAATACACAAAACCTCATTCGTTTGACCTAGTGTGACTCAAATCGTTGTATTTCAAGTGTTTATGACATGTTCAATGGTAAATAATTTATTTTCTACCCTAATCTGATCCAATTTGACCTATAGTGACTCATATCGTCCTATTCAAAGTGTTTAGGTCCTTTTATACCCAAAACCTCTCCCATTTGACTGAGTTTGACTTAAATCGAGTTGTTTTAAGTGTTTAGGACATGTTCTAATGGAAATACACCATCTTCTATCCAAAACCGATCCTATTTGACCAATATTACCTCATATCATCCTATTTGAAGTGTTTAGGTCATTTTATACCCTAAACCTCTCTCGTTTGACTGAGTTTGACTCAAATTGATGTATTTCAAGTGTTTATAACATGTTCAAGTGTAAATATGTCATTTAATACACTAAACCTCACCCGTTTGACCGTGTTTTTCTCACATCGATGTATTTCACGTGTTTATGACATGTTCAAGGGTAAATATGTCATTTTCTACCCAAAACTAATCCCATTTGACCTAAATTGACTCATATCGTCCGATTCGAAGTGTTAAGTCATTTTATACCCATAACCTCTCCGAATTGACCGAGTTTGACTCAAATCAATGTATTTTCAAGTGTTTATTACATGTTCAAGGGTAAATATGTCATTTTCGACCCAAAATTTATCCCATTTGACCTATATTGACTAATATCGTTCGATTTGAATTGTTTAGGCCATTTAAAACCTAGAACCACTCCTGTTTGACCGAGTTTGACTCAAATCTATGTATTTCTAATTTTTATGACATTAACAAGGGTAAATACATCAATTTCTAGCCATAATTGACCCCCTTCGACCTATATTGACTCATATCGTCTGATTCAAAGTGTTTAGGTCATTTAATACCCAAAACCTCTCGCGTTAGACCGAGTTTAACTCAAATTGATGTATTTCAATTGTTTATGACATGCTCAAGGGTAAATACGTCATTTTTAACTCAAAATTGATCCCATTCGACCTATATTAAGTCATATCGTCTGATTCGAAGTGTTTAGATCATTTTATACCCAAAACATCTCTTATTTGGCCGAGTTTGACTCAAATCAATGTATTTCAAGTGTTTATGACATGTTCAACGGTAAATACGTTATTTTCTACCCAAAACTGATACTATTGGACCTATATTGACTCAAATTATCCGATTCGAAGTGTTATGATCATTTTATACCCAAAACATCTCCGATTTGGCCGACTTTGACTCAAATGAATGTATTTTAAGTGTTTATGACATGTTTAAGGGTAAATACGTCATTTTCTACCAAAAATTGATCCCATTTGACCTATATTGACTCATATCGTTTGATTCAAATTGTATAGGTCATTTAAAACCCAGAACCTCTCCCCGTTTGACCGAGTTTGACTCCAATCAATGTATTTTAAGTGTTTATGACATGTTCATTGGTAAATACGTCATTTTCTATCGAAAATTGATCGTATTTGACATATATTGACTCATATCGTCCGATTCGAAGTGTTTAGGTCATTTAACACCCAAACCTCTCCCGTTTGACCGAGTTTGACACAAATCGATGTATTTCAAGTGTTTATGATATTAACAAGGGTAAATACGTCATTTTCTACCCTAAATTGATAAATTCGACCTATAATAACTCATATCGTCCGATTCAAAGTGTTTAGGTCATTTTATACCCAAAACCTCTCGCGTTTGACTGAGTTTGTCTCATGTCGATGTATTTCAAGTGTTTATGACATGTTCAAGGGTAAATACGTTATTTTCTACCCAAATCTGATCCCATTTGACCTATATTGACTCATATCGTACGATTCGAATTGTTTAGGTCATTTAATACACAAAACCTCATTCGTTTGACCTAGTGTGACTCAAATCGTTGTATTTCAAGTGTTTATGACATGTTCAATGGTAAATAATTTATTTTCTACCCTAATCTGATCCAATTTGACCTATAGTGACTCATATCGTCCTATTCAAAGTGTTTAGGTCCTTTTATACCCAAAACCTCTCCCATTTGACTGAGTTTGACTTAAATCGAGTTGTTTTAAGTGTTTAGGACATGTTCTAATGGAAATACACCATCTTCTATCCAAAACCGATCCTATTTGACCAATATTACCTCATATCATCCTATTTGAAGTGTTTAGGTCATTTTATACCCTAAACCTCTCTCGTTTGACTGAGTTTGACTCAAATTGATGTATTTCAAGTGTTTATAACATGTTCAAGTGTAAATATGTCATTTAATACACTAAACCTCACCCGTTTGACCGTGTTTTTCTCACATCGATGTATTTCACGTGTTTATGACATGTTCAAGGGTAAATATGTCATTTTCTACTCAAAACTAATCCCATTTGACCTAAATTGACTCATATCGTCCGATTCGAAGTGTTAAGTCATTTTATACCCATAACCTCTCCGAATTGACCGAGTTTGACTCAAATCAATGTATTTTCAAGTGTTTATTACATGTTCAAGGGTAAATATGTCATTTTCGACCCAAAATTTATCCCATTTGACCTATATTGACTAATATCGTTCGATTTGAATTGTTTAGGCCATTTAAAACCTAGAACCACTCCTGTTTGACCGAGTTTGACTCAAATCTATGTATTTCTAATTTTTATGACATTAACAAGGGTAAATACATCAATTTCTAGCCATAATTGACCCCCTTCGACCTATATTGACTCATATCGTCTGATTCAAAGTGTTTAGGTCATTTAATACCCAAAACCTCTCGCGTTAGACCGAGTTTAACTCAAATTGATGTATTTCAATTGTTTATGACATGCTCAAGGGTAAATACGTCATTTTTAACTCAAAATTGATCCCATTCGACCTATATTAAGTCATATCGTCTGATTCGAAGTGTTTAGATCATTTTATACCCAAAACATCTCTTATTTGGCCGAGTTTGACTCAAATCAATGTATTTCAAGTGTTTATGACATGTTCAACGGTAAATACGTTATTTTTTACCCAAAACTGATACCATTTGACTTGTATTGACTCAAATTATCCGATTCGAAGTGTTATGATCATTTTATACCCAAAACATCTCCGATTTGGCCGATTTTGACTCAAATGAATGTATTTTAAGTGTTTATGACATGTTTAAGGGTAAATACGTCATTTTCTACCAAAAATTGATCCCATTTGACCTATATTGACTCATATCGTCTGATTCAAATTGTATAGGTCATTTAAAACCCAGAACCTCTCCCCGTTTGACCGAGTTTGACTCCAATCAATGTATTTTAAGTGTTTATGACATGTTCATTGGTAAATACGTCATTTTCTATCGAAAATTGATCGTATTTGACATATATTGACTCATATCGTCCGATTCGAAGTGTTTAGGTCATTTAACACCCAAACCTCTCCCGTTTGACCGAGTTTGACACAAATCGATGTATTTCAAGTGTTTATGATATTAACAAGGGTAAATACGTCATTTTCTACCCAAAATTGATAAATTCGACCTATATTGACTCATATCGTCCGATTCGAAGTGTTTAGGTCATTTTATACCCAAAACCTCTCGCGTTTGACTGAGTTTGTCTCAAGTCGATGTATTTCAAGTGTTTATGACATGTTCAAGGGTAAATACGTCATTTTCTAACCAAAACTGATCCCATTTGACCTATATTGACTCATATCGTACGATTCGAATTGTTTAGGTCATTTAATACACAAAACCTCATCCGTTTGACCTAGTGTGACTCAAATCGTTGTATTTCAAGTGTTTATGACATGTTCAATGGTAAATAATTTATTTTCTACCCTAATCTGATCCAATTTGACCTATAGTGACTCATATCGTCCTATTCAAAGTATTTAGGTCCTTTTATACCAAAAACCTCTCCCATTTGACCGAGTTTGACTTAAATCGAGTTTTTTTAAGTGTTTAGGACATGTTCTAATGTAAATACACCATCTTCTATCCAAAACCAATCCCGTTTGACCAATATTACCTCATATCATCCTATTTGAAGTGTTTAGGTCATTTTATACCCTAAACCTCTCTCGTTTGACTGAGTTTGACTCAAATTGATGTATTTCAAGTGTTTATAACATGTTCAAGTGTAAATATGTCATTTAATACACTAAACCTCACCCGTTTGACCGTGTTTTTCTCAAATCGATGTATTTCACGTGTTTATGACATGTTCAAGGGTAAATATGTCATTTTCTACCCAAAACTAATCCCATTTGACCTAAATTGACTCATATCGTCATTTTATACCCATAACCTCTCCGAATTGACCGAGTTTGACTCAAATCAATCTATTTTCAAGTGTTTATTACATGTTCAAGGGTAAATATGTCATTTTCGACCCAAAATTTATCCCATTTGACCTATATTGACTAATATCGTTCGATTTGAATTGTTTAGGCCATTTAAAACCTAGAACCACTCCTGTTTGACCGAGTTTGACTCAAATCTATGTATTTCTAATTTTTATGACATTAACAAGGGTAAATACATCAATTTCTAGCCATAATTGACCCCCTTCGACCTATATTGACTCATATTGTCTGATTCAAAGTGTTTAGGTCATTTAATACCCAAAACCTCTCGCGTTTGACCGAGTTTAACTCAAATTGATATATTTCAACTTTTTATGACATGCTCAAGAGTAAATACGTCATTTTCAACTCAAAATTGATCCCATTCGACCTATATTAAGTCATATCGTCTGATTCGAAGTGTTTAGATCATTTTATACCCAAAACATCTCTTATTTGGCCGAGTTTGACTCAAATCAATGTATTTCAAGTGTTTATGACATGTTCAACAGTAAATACGTTATTTTCTACCCAAAACTTATACCATTTGACTTGTATTGACTCAAATTATCCGATTCAAAGTGTTAAGATCATTTTATACCCAAAACATCTCCGATTTGGCCGACTTTGACTGAAATGAATGTATTTTATGTGTTTATGACATGTTCAAGGGTAAATACGTCATTTTCTACCAAAAATTGATCCCATTTGACCTATATTGACTCATATCGTCTGATTCAAATTGTATAGGTCATTTAAAACCCAGAACCTCTCCCCGTTTGACCGAGTTTGACTCCAATCAATGTATTTTAAGTGTTTATGACATGTTCATTGGTAAATACGACATTTTCTATCGAAAACTGATCGTATTTGACATATATTGACTCATATCGTCCGATTCGAAGTGTTTAGGTCATTTAACACCCAAACCTCTCCCGTTTGACCGAGTTTGACACAAATCGATGTATTTCAAGTGTTTATGATATTAACAAGGGTAAATACGTCATTTTCTACCCAAAATTGATAAATTCGACCTATATTGACTCATATCGTCCGATTCGAAGTGTTTAGGTCATTTTATACCCAAAACCTCTCGCGTTTGACTGAGTTTGTCTCAAGTCGATGTATTTCAAGTGTTTATGACATGTTCAAGGGTAAATACGTCATTTTCTAACCAAAACTGATCCCATTTGACCTATATTGACTCATATCGTACGATTCGAATTGTTTAGGTCATTTAATACACAAAACCTCATCCGTTTGATCTAGTGTGACTCAAATCGTTGTATTTCATGTGTTTATGACATGTTCAATGGTAAATAATTTATTTTCTACCCTAATCTGATCCAATTTGACCTATAGTGACTCATATCGTCCTATTCAAAGTATTTAGGTCCTTTTATACCAAAAACCTCTCCCATTTGACCGAGTTTGACTTAAATCGAGTTTTTTTAAGTGTTTAGGACATGTTCTAATGTAAATACACCATCTTCTATCCAAAACCAATCCCGTTTGACCAATATTACCTCATATCATCCTATTTGAAGTGTTTAGGTTATTTTATACCCTAAACCTCTCTTGTTTGACTGAGTTTAACTCAAATTGATGTATTTCAAGTGTTTATAACATGTTCAAGTGTAAATATGTCATTTAATACACTAACCCTCACCCGTTTGACCGTGTTTTTCTCAAATCGATGTATTTCACGTGTTTATGACATGTTCAAGGGTAAATATGTCATTTTCTACCCAAAACTAATCCCATTTGACCTATATTGACTCATATCGTCCGATTCGAAGTGTTGAAGTCATTTTATACCCATAACCTCTCCGAATTGACCGAGTTTGACTCAAATCAATGCATTTCAAGTGTTTATTATATATTCAAGGGTAAATATGTCATTTTCTACTCAAAATTTATCCCATTTGACCTATATTGACTAATATCGTTCGATTTGAATTGTTTAGGCCATTTAAAACCTAAAACCACTCCTGTTTGACCAAGTTTGACTCAAATCGATGTATTTCAAATTTTTATGACATTAACAAGGGTAAATACATTAATTTCTACCCATAATTGACCCCATTCGACCTATATTGACTCATATTGTCTGATTCAAAGTGTTTAGGTCATTTAATACCCAAAACCTCTCGTGTTAGACCGAGTTTAACTCAAATTGATATATTTCAACTTTTTATGACATGCTCAAGGGTAAATACGTCATTTTCAACTCAAAATTGATCCCATTCGACCTATATTAAGTCATATCGTCTGATTCGAAGTGTTTAGATCATTTTATACCCAAAACATCTCTTATTTGGCCGAGTTTGACTCAAATCAATGTATTTCAAGTGTTTATGACATGTTCAACAGTAAATACGTTATTTTCTACCCAAAACTGATACCATTTGACTTGTATTGACTCAAATTATCCGATTCAAAGTGTTAAGATCATTTTATACCCAAAACATCTCCGATTTGGCCGACTTTGACTTAAATGAATGTATTTTATGTGTTTATGACATGTTCAAGGGTAAATACGTCATTTTCTACCAAAAATTGATCCCATTTGACCTATATTGACTCATATCGTCTGATTCAAATTCTATAGGTCATTTAAAACCCAGAACCTCTCCCCGTTTGATCGAGTTTAACTCAAATCAATGTATTTTAAGTGTTTATGACATGTTCAATGGTAAATACGTCATTTTCTATCGAAAATTGATCGTATTTGACATATATTGACTCATATCGTCCGATTCAAAGTGTTTAGGTCATTTAACACCCAAACCTCTTCTGCTTGACCGAGTTTGACACAAATCGATGTATTTCAAGTGTTTATGATATTAACAAGGGTAAATATGTCATTTTCTACCCAAAATTGACCAAATTCGACCTATATTAACTCATATTGTCCGATTCGAAGTGTTTAGGTCATTTTATACCCAAAACCTCTCGCGTTTGACTGAGTTTGTCTCAAGTCGATGTATTTCAAGTGTTTATGACATGTTCAAGGGTAAATACGTCATTTTCTAACCAAAACTGATCCCATTTGACCTATATTGACTCATATCGTACGATTCGAATTGTTTAGGTCATTTAATACACAAAACCTCATCCGTTTGATCTAGTGTGACTCAAATCGTTGTATTTCAAGTGTTTATGATATGTATAATGGTAAATAATTTATTTTCCACCCAAATCTGATCCAATTTGACTTATAGTGACTCATATCGTCCAATTCAAAGTGTTTAGGTCCTTTTATACCCAAAACGTCTCCCATTTGACTGAGTTCGACTTAAATCGAGTTATTTTAAGTGTTTAGGACATGTTCTAATGTAAATACACCATCTTCTATCCAAAATCGATCCCGTTTGACCAATATTACCTCATATCATCCTATTTGAAGTGTTTAGGTCATTTTATACCCTAAACCTCTCTCGTCTGACTGAGTTTGACTCAAATTGATGTATTTCAAGTGTTTATAACATGTTCAAGTGTAAATATGTCATTTAATACACTAAACCTCTCCCGTTTGACCGTGTTTTACTGAAATCGATGTATTTCACGTGTTTATGACATGTTCAAGGGTAAATATGTCATTTTCTACCCAAAACTAATCCCATTTGACCTATATTGACTCATATCGTCCGATTCGAAGTGTTAAAGTCATTTTATACCCATAACCTCTCCGAATTGACCGAGTTTGACTCAAATCAATGCATTTCAAGTGTCAAAAACACATAAAATACATCAATTTGAGTCAAAATTGGTCAAACCGGGGAGGCTCTGGGTATAAAAAGACATTAACACTTCGAATCGGACGATATGAGTCAATATAGGTAAAATCGGATCAATTTTGGGTAGAAAATGACGTATTTACCCTTCAACATAACATAAACATATGAAATACATCGATTTAAGTCAAACTCGGTCAAACAGAAGAGGCTCTAGGTATAAAAAGACTTAAACACTTCGAATCAAATTATGTGAGTCTATATTGGTTAAATGGGATTAGTTTTAGGTAGATTATGACGTATTTACCCTTGAAAAGTCGTAAACAATTGAAATATATCGATTTGAGTCAAACTCGTTAAGATTGGAAAGGTTCTAGGTATAAAATGACTTAAACACTTTGAATCGGACGATATGAGTCAATATAGGCCACATGGGATTAGTTTTGGGTAGAAAATAACGTATTTTCCCTTGAACATGTCATAAACACTTGAAATACATTTATTTTAGTCAAACTCGGTCAAATGGGAAAGGTTTTGGGTATAAAATGACCTAAACACTTTGAATCAGACGATATGAGTCAATATAGGTCAAATAGGATCAATTTTGGGTAGAAAATGACGTATTTACCCTTAAATATGTCATAAACACTTAAAATACATTGATTTGAGTCAAACTCAGTCAAACGAGAGAGGTTCTGGGTATAAAATGACTTAAACTATTCAAATCTAACGATGTGAGTCAATATAGGTCAAATGGGATGAATTTTGGGTAGAAAATGACGTATTTACCCTTTATCATGTCATAAACACTTCAAATACATCGATTTGAGTCAAACTCGGTCAAACGAGAGAGGTTCTGTGTATTAAATGACCTAAACACTTTGAATTAGATGATATGAGTCAATACATGTCAAATAGGATTAATTATGGGTAGAAAATGATATATTTACCCTTGAACATATTATAAACACTTGAAATACATCATTTTGAGTCGAAGTGGGTCAAATGGGAGAGGTTCTGGGTAAAAAATATGACCTAAACATTTCGAATCGGACGATATTAGTCAATATATGTCAAATAGGATCAATTTTGGGTTGGAAATGACGTATTTACCCTTGAACATGTCGTAAACACTTGAAATACATTGATTTGAATCAAACTCGGTCAAATGGGAGAGGTTTTTGGTATAAAATGACTTAAACACTTTGAATCGGACGATGTTAGTAAATATAGGTCAAATGGGATTAGTTTTGGGTAAAAACTGATGTATTTACCCTTGAACATGTCATAAACACATGAAATACATCGATTTGAGTCAACTCGGAGAGGCTCTGGGTATTAAAAGACATAACACTTTGAATCGGACGATATGAGTCAATATAGGTCAAATGGGATTAGATTTGGGTAAAAAATAATGTATTTAACCTCCGTCAAATGGGAGAGGTTTTGGGTATAAAATGACTTGAACATTTCGAATCATACGATATGAGTCAACAGAGGTCAAATGGGATCAGTTTTGGGTAGAAAATGACTATTTACCCTTCTAACATGTCATAAACACTTGTAATACATTGATTTGAGTCAAACTCGGTCAAATAGGAGAGGTTTTGTGTATTAAATGACCTAAACACTTTGAATCGGATGATATAAGTCTATAAAGGTTAAATAGGATCAATTTTGGGTAGAATATGATGTATTTACCCTTGAACATGGCATAAACACTTGAAATACATCGATTTGACTCAAACTCGGTCAAATGGAAGAGGTTCTGGGTATAAAATGAATTAAACACTATAAATCGAACGATGTGAGTGAATATAGGTCAAATGGGATCAGTTTTAGGTAGAAACTGACGTATTTACCCTTGAACATGTCATAAACACTTGAAATACATCGATTTGTGTAAAACTCGGTCAAACGGGAGAGGTTTTGTGAAAAAAATGACCTCAACACTTCGATTCGGATAATATGAGTCAATATTTTGGGTAGAAAATGGCGTATTTACTCTTGAACATGTCATAAACACTTGAAATACATCGATTTGAGTCAAACTCGCTCAAACGAGAGAGGTTTTGTGTATTAAGTGACCTAAAGACTTCGAATCGGACGATTGATAACCGATCTTTTAGGTCGTTTAACTAAAAGAATAGTTATGCAAACAATATTTATAAACACCCTAATACTACTACAACTAGTGTAGTGGTAAGTCGGGGATCGAACCACAAGGACAAGGGGCGATAGCTTATAGACTTGATGTAAAGGATTTAAATGGGATTTTGATGCGTGCATCAATGTGAATAACGAGCATGTTGAAGAATTATTCCAAGAAAGTCAAGAAAGCATGAATCTATACTTGGAAGCTTCTTCAATAGGTCAAACTTACTATCGGGGGCATCAAGACAAAGCCACGCTTTGTATGGTGGCGTTCTTGGGAGTTCTTGAAGCTTCTTGATAGTTCTTTAAGGTTCTTTTAAAGCTTTCTTAGATTTTTGTCTACAAGTTTTTACCTTTCACTTGAAAGGGTTTTTCTTGGTTTAGACCCTAGGTTTCTTTATTTTCTTTATGTTCTTGATTATTTTGTACGTGTGAGTAAGTTAGAGTAGTTAGTTAAAGAAATCGTGTAATGTTACTTGACGCCCAAGGTTACGTTTCCTATTTCAAGATGGATTCCTATTTCAAGAGGGATTCCTACTCAAGATTGAATTACAAGGTGGCGGCTGCTTGGAGATCAAGGCAAAGTGAAAGAGTTTTACTCAAGCTAGAACTCTAATATGTTTAGGGAAATTGAAAGAGTTTTACTCAAGTTAGAACTCTAATATGTTTAGGAAAAGTAGGAGTTTTATTAAAACTAGAATTCTAATATGTTTAGGAAAAGTAGGAGTTTTATTCAAGCTAGAATTCTAATATGCTTAGGAAAAGAAAGAGTTTTATTCTAGTTAGAGTTCTAATATCTTTAGGAAAGGATTGCTATAAATACTCCATGTAATTCATGGGATTCATTCAGATTTTGAGCAATACAAAAAACACATTTATTTTGAGTGATATTTTGGTTGGATTACCTAAATATTTCTTTGGCTAACTTGCGAGTTGGTTGCTGTTTTGGGTGTTTTAGTTAAAACATTCATTGGTTTGATTAATTAAGTGGACTCTTAATTAATTAAACTCAGTTCTTGCCTAGTTCTTGGTGATTTATCTGTATAGGACGAAGCTTAGAACATATCCTTGTGATAACTTGGTTTTCGGATCAAGAATCACATCATCGTGGTATCAGAGCTGTTGGTGACGTTTGGCTTGGAATTTTTGGCTGAAATTTTGTGGGAGGATTCAGAAAACGTAGATCAACATTGTGTCAAAATTTCGTGTCAATCGGACGCGTAACGAAGTCTGTGCAACCTCAAACTTTTGAGATTGTTACACGGAGTTGCGATCTGGAGATCGGTTTTTATTTGCCTCAAGAATCAATCAAGATTCAATCTTTTAATCAAGATTTTTACATAAACTAACCTGGTTTGTGTAGGAGCAATGAGTGACGAAGAAATCCCAGGGATTCCAAGGGGTTTGAACCTTGATCAAGCGCATAACTTGCGAAGGGATCGTCAAATAGAGCGATTGTCACAACAATTGCAAGAAGTATTGGCTAGGCTTGACGAACGTGACAAAACTTCATCTTCAAGGAAGAACAAATCAGTTACAAGTTCTAGTTCAAGTGAAGATGAATATGAAAGGAGAAAAGCAAGTAGATCACGCCATAAAGATTCATCTTCAAGTGATGAACCTAGAAGGCATAGACGGAAGAACAAGGCCAAAGATGATGACCGAAATATAAGGTTAGATTTTCCGGAATTCAATGGTAGTATGCTAGACCCCGAAAAATATTTTGAGTGGGTTAGAAGAGCGGAAACACTCTTTGATTACAAGGAGTATGATGAACGAAAGAGGTGCAAACTTGCTGAATTAAAACTCACGGGTTATGCGAGTTTATGGTATGATAATCTCAAGAAAAAGAGACGCAAGGAGGGACGATCCAAGATCACTACTTGGACACAATTACAGAAATATATGAAGCGTCAATTTGTGCCCCATGAGTACGTGCAAGAAGTGTATCTCAAGATGCAGACTTTTAAGCAAGGAAATCAATCCGTGGAGGCTTATTTGTGTGAATTTGAGAAACTATGTTTATTGTGTGATTTAGAAGAAATTCTAGAGCACAAAATAGCACGTTTTATTGCAGGTTTGAACGAAAATGTTCAAGAGAAGATTGAATTGCACGAATACTATTCGTTTGAAGAAGTATGCAAGGCGGCCATTAAGGTTGAAAGACAATTCAAGGCCAAGAAGACCTCAAGTGTGAAGCCGTTCACACGCACGTTCACAAAGGCTAGTGACAAGCCTACCTTTGATAGGACTTCTTCTAATTCGTATGCTAAAGATAACAAACCCAGAAACGAAGCTAGCAAGAAGGTGACTGAAGATAGAAAATGTTTCAAATGTGGGAGTGTTGGCCATATAGCAAGCAATTGCTACTCAAAACGCACTATGACGGCTCAAGAATGGGAAGAAGAGAAAGCTAGGTGCGAGGGAAGTAGTGACATGGAGGTTGTGGTCGAGCAAGAACGTGATTTTGAAGAAGAGGAGGGTAGTGCCGAAGAGGTTGATGGTGAAACGCAAGGAAAGAGCTTGGTTCTAAGGAGAGCTCTTCACTCTAAACCTATGCCCGTTGAAGAAAATCAAAGAGAGAAAATCTTTTTAACAAGGTGCAAGGTGGAAGATCGATTGTGTGATGTAATAATAGACTCGGGAAGTTGCACAAATGTGGTGTCTACAACTTTGATCAACAAGTTAGAGTGGCCTACAACCGATCACCCAAAACCCTACAAGCTGCATTGGCTCAATGATGCTAGTGACGTAAAGGTAACGAAGGGAGCCCTAATCACCTTTTCAATTGGCAAATATCATGATAAAGTTTTATGTGATGTATGCCCCATGGATGCTTGTCATATCTTATTGGGTAGACCATGGCAATATGATAGATTTGTCAAGTTTAATGGTAGGACAAATGTGTATATAATTCGAAAAGGAAAGGGGGAAAAATCATATGCATTGAAACCACTTGTTGATCATAGAATTAACCCTAGTTCGAAAGGTGCATATTTAATTGGGGAAAAGGAGTTGGAGAAAGAGATCAACAATAACAATATGGTATATATTATGGTGGCTAACAATGTGCAAGTGAATGAAAGTAAACAAGAAAAGAGGCCCGTGGAATTAGAAGCGGTATTGCAAGAGTATTGTGATGTTTTTCCTAGTGAATTACCACCGGGATTACCACCAATTCGTGGTATTGAACATCAAATTGATCTTATTCCAGGAGCTCCACTACCTAACAAGGCAGCATATAGAAGTAATCCGGAAGAAACAAAGGAAATACAACGTCAAATAGAGGAATTGATGCAAAGAGGCTACGTGAAAGAGAGTATGAGCCCATGTGCCGTGCCTGCATTGCTAGTGCCAAAAAAAGATGGGAGTTGGCATATGCGCATTGATAGTAGGAGTGTGAACAACATAACCATCAAGTATAGATTTCCTATACCTAGACTTGATGATTTGTTAGACGAATTGCATGGTTCAAAGCTATTTTCCAAGATTGATCTTATGAGTGGCTATCATCAAATACGCATGAGAGAAGGAAGTGGTGAGACTAAAGTGGCGGAATTGTATTTCAAGGAAGTGGTGAGACTACATGGGTTGCCGAATAGTATTGTGAGTGATCGTGATACAAAGTTCATGAGTTTCTTTTGGAAATCACTATGGAAGTTGGTGGGAACGAAGCTGTTATTTAGTACATCATATCACCCACAAACGGACGGACAAACGGAGGTAACAAATCGAACTCTTGGTGTGCTTTTACGTGGACTAGTGAGCAAAACACAAAAAGATTGGGATATTAAGCTTGCTCATGCCGAGTTTGCTTACAATAGATCACCTACTTATGCCATAAAACACACGCCATTTGAAGTTGTTTATGGTGTCAATCCAAGAATGCCCATTGATTTGATTGAAATTACAAAAGGGGAATTAATTCATAAGGATGCCAAGGCTAAAATCAAGTACATGATGAAGCTACACGCACAAGTTAGAGCTAGGATTGAACGTGTCAATGAACTCTACAAAGCACGAGCTAACAAGAACAAAAAGCCACAAAGTTTTGAAGTAGGCGATTTGGTGTGGTTACACTTGAAAAAAGAAAGATTTCCTAGCAAACGAAAGAATAAATTGATGCCAAGAAGTGAGGGGCCGTTCAAGATTATTGAGAAGATCAATGAGAATGCATATAAGCTTGAATTGCTGGGAGAATATGGTGTAAGCGCAACATTTAATGTTGGAGATTTGGTGAAGTATTTTCCAGATGATGCTATTGAAGATTTGAGGGCAAATTCTTTTGAAGAAGGGGAGGATGATGCGTGCATCAATGTGAATAACGAGCATGTTGAAGAATTATTCCAAGAAAGTCAAGAAAGCATGAATCTATACTTGGAAGCTTCTTCAATAGGTCAAACTTACTATCGGGGGCATCAAGACAAAGCCACGCTTTGTATGGTGGCGTTCTTGGGAGTTCTTGAAGCTTCTTGATAGTTCTTTAAGGTTCTTTTAAAGCTTTCTTAGATTTTTGTCTACAAGTTTTTACCTTTCACTTGAAAGGGTTTTTCTTGGTTTAGACCCTAGGTTTCTTTATTTTCTTTATGTTCTTGATTATTTTGTACGTGTGAGTAAGTTAGAGTAGTTAGTTAAAGAAATCGTGTAATGTTACTTGACGCCCAAGGTTACGTTTCCTATTTCAAGATGGATTCCTATTTCAAGAGGGATTCCTACTCAAGATTGAATTACAAGGTGGCGGCTGCTTGGAGATCAAGGCAAAGTGAAAGAGTTTTACTCAAGCTAGAACTCTAATATGTTTAGGGAAATTGAAAGAGTTTTACTCAAGTTAGAACTCTAATATGTTTAGGAAAAGTAGGAGTTTTATTAAAACTAGAATTCTAATATGTTTAGGAAAAGTAGGAGTTTTATTCAAGCTAGAATTCTAATATGCTTAGGAAAAGAAAGAGTTTTATTCTAGTTAGAGTTCTAATATCTTTAGGAAAGGATTGCTATAAATACTCCATGTAATTCATGGGATTCATTCAGATTTTGAGCAATACAAAAAACACATTTATTTTGAGTGATATTTTGGTTGGATTACCTAAATATTTCTTTGGCTAACTTGCGAGTTGGTTGCTGTTTTGGGTGTTTTAGTTAAAACATTCATTGGTTTGATTAATTAAGTGGACTCTTAATTAATTAAACTCAGTTCTTGCCTAGTTCTTGGTGATTTATCTGTATAGGACGAAGCTTAGAACATATCCTTGTGATAACTTGGTTTTCGGATCAAGAATCACATCAGATTTGAAAAGAATTATACTAATAACAGAAAAACAAAGCAAGAACTAAAACAATGTTATACTATGAAAAGAAAACAGGGATAGATCAGTTCCACCCTAGGAAGGACAACCGAGCTATCAATACGCTAAATTAGGAGAAATCAGTCAACAATGAATCATGACACTCAAGATGACGAGAGGAAGTTTGTGACCCTATAAATCACACGAACAACCTATAATCGCCCTATGTCTCCAAAGGAGTGGCAGGACAAGATTCGCATCGAATATCAATCAATCAACCGTTAACAATCTCAAATCCTAACTCTACGCATGAAGAACGAGCCAACCTAGGGTTTCACCAATCAAACCCCTAAGAAGACTACTCACACATAGTAATAATAAAAGACATGATTAAAAGCATGAATAGACTGAATGGAAATGAACAAGAGAACGAAAACTAAGAACTATAACCGAACCAACGGCTACTCTATCAAAACTGTAAACAAAACAACGATTATAGCTAGAGGAATGAAATCAAGAAAAACAATACTTGAAAGCATTAAAAGAACTAAAACAGAAAAGAAATAATACCTTGCATAAACGAAATTGTATGAACGAATAGGAACCGAATCCGAAATACAAAGCTTGAAAACGAGAACAACGAAAGCTGTAAATCTAAACTAATGCATGAAAGAAATGAAAAGCTTTAAAGTGATGTTCTAGGTTGAGGCACAAGAGCTCTCAAAGTAGGCATAAGGTTATGTACAGAGAAAGAGGGTATTTATACCCTAGGGACAAAAGGAGTAAAACCCTAGGAAAAACCCTCGAGCGCCGACTAAAGAAAGAACCAAAATATGCGGGAAAGAGGGCCATTCGGCCGAATGAAGGGTGGATTCGGCCGAATGGGTGGCCATTCGGCCGAATGGGTATGCCATTCGGCTATAACAGAAGTTTGGCGTTTTTGCGATCTGTCCACCATTCGGCCGAATGAGTGGAACCATTCGGCCGAATGGGTCTTGATTCGGCCGAATGAGTCTTCATTCGGCTATTCCCGAGAGCTTGATTTATGTACTTGAATCCCTGTCTTCCATTCGACCGAATGGATGTCAGATTCGGTCGAATTTGAACCTAAACCTTGCTGAACAGTTCCTTTGAAGTGCCTAGTGGCTTCTAGAGTTTATGGAATCTTGGAGAGTGACTTGGAACACATGCCCAAGCTATGATACGCGCATTCAAACTCTTGATAGAAGTGTCAAAGCCTCGAACACGTCTCATTTTACCTCGAAATCATCGAGATCACCTGAAATGACCTAAAAACAGCTCGAGGACAAGATCAAGGTAAAATTGAATGTAACGTGCATAAAACCAATATAAAAGCACGAAACTCGACACTAAAATGAGGTTGTAAACGTGCTCTAAAATGAGCACATCAACTTCCCCCAAGCCAAACCTTTGCTAGTCCCTAGCAAATGAACTAGCAAGGCAGCACCGTGAGCAAAACTCATGAAAAGCAAGGTGAGCGGAAAACAGGACGATGCCAGCCGTGTACGCGCAAAACTCTTCCCTAGCCATGGGTGTGCAAGTACAATGGGCTCAAAAGAGCATAATACCAAGATAAACAACGTTTTCCACAGACTCGGGATCACTGGAAAAGCTACAACACAGGCCATGCCACCCACTACCTAATGAGGTCACAAGTCCACGCTCCCCATGCTATTTCCCAAAAGATGTGGGAAATTTCTAGTACGCTCGTGTGTTTAATATGGTACGTGTTTCGCTCATAATCATCCGACTTAAGATGAGTCGGGAATTAAACACTCAATCAAGGAGAAATCTTAGGGATTGCATCCTATCTACTCTCCAGCATAGAACTTGCTAATCAGGCCAAGTCGAACAGGTTTGGAAACGGTTGCAATGTAAGCTGGGATCAAGGTAGGGTAAAATTTGGGGATGTGGAGTTCAAATAGAGGATAGTAAGCAATCCAAGGTAATCAAACCAAGGATGGCTACGACTTTCGAAAACCATGCCACTTCCCAAAATTCTTCGGATACGCATAAATGAGCTCATTACACCAACTTTATTCTCGAATTTTTCTTTTTCTATTTTTTTCTTTTCTTTTTCTTTTTTCTTTCTTTTTTTTTGTTTTCTCTTTTTTTTTTCTTTTTGTTTTCAAGAAAATGTTTCTGAAATAAACTAAGAGTAATGTAAAGAGTCATATCATACGACAACGATTTTTCCAACCAAAATCTTTCACCACAATGCAACGGGCACCACTTCACTGTAATCACTTAACTATCCTCTAGGTAATAAGAGGGAATATTTGGCTCATGTGGAGTTAGGTGATGTAGCTACAAAGAAAAGGTAAAGGCACAAAATTGGCTTACCCTAAAGTCAATCAATATTCATGGTAGGCAATTTGGCCATGTAGCTGTAACTACAAACGTGTTATCATCCCTGGCCTTTAGAAAAGAAGACTATGCTGGAGGAGAACAAACACAATACTTAGACTCTCTAACTAGCACTTTATAACATAGGACTCATAATGGAGTCCTAGAAGGCTCCATCCTCACTAGGCTAGTCGAAATGTGCCTCAAAAGGTAGTTATCCAAGCCGCAAACCAAGCGGGACCAGATCCCCCAAGTCAGGTGGAAAACAATCAATTATTCGGTCCCAAAACAGGCACAAGGCTAGGAAAAGCATGAGTATTCATAAGACCACTATAATGTACACGTCAGGAGCTAGCATGTCAGTTTCACAACTCAAGCACATTAATCTTGATACACCTAGACATGCAAACTAAATAAAGGCAATAGTTTCCATAATGCGGATCTTTCAAAGCTTTGAAAACACAAGGACCCTCCCCCAAGCTAGCTCAAGAGCCGTCCCGACACTTGGGAGAGAAGAAACAAATGGGAGAAAGATCAGCATTATGGAGGCTGTTGCTATACAAATTAACAAACAAAACAAACACCGGGTAATATCCCGTAAGTACTTTTGTTTAACGTCGGTAAGTTCGACACATTTAGGCACAAATTTATACAGAAAAAGAAAATAAAGAGATTATACATGCCGTAGGAGTGGATTCACTCCTAGCATCACCATCACCTCCAGCGTGGGGAGTCAAAACTCTCCACCAAGCCGCAGTGGCGGAAGTAAGCAATGGAGAACCAGGGTCATCCGGAGGTGGGTTATAATGCGGGGCTCCCCCAAGCCAGGGTGGAGCCATCAGTCTTTTTTTTCTTTTTCTAGCCCGTTTCCATTTACGGGCTGGCTCGTCAGTTCCCTCAGATTTATAATATGTCTCCGTTGGCGGAGCAATTCCATTTGCAACCCCAAAAATAAGACGCTTTTGCGCGTCCTCCTCATCTGACACCTCAACTGTTATTGGAGCAACAGAAACACTACACCTCTTGACTTCTTTTGCAGCATCATTCTCGACCACCGCAAAGGAAAAAATCCGCTCGACCATGGGTTCCTTTGAAGATTTAGAAAAGGCAAACACAACCTTCTCGTGGGCTACCCTAACGGTTATAGTCTCTGATTCATAGTCGATCAGGGCACCCAAAGTCTTCAAAGCATCCCTCCCTAAGATGAGAGGAGTATAAGGGTCCTCGGCCATGTCAAGCACCACAAAGTCACATGGTACTACTATGTTCCCTACTTGGATCGGAAGGTCCTCAAACTCCCCACATGGCACTTTTATACTACGGTCGGCCAGCTGGATTGTTTTCTGTGATGGCTTGAGGTCGAAAGTGAGTTTCTTGGCAATGGACATCGGCATTAGGCTAATGGAGGCCCCAAGGTCAGCGAGTGCTCCCTTAGAATTGAGTTTTCCAAGGGTGACTGGGAGCACAAAGGGTCCTCTAGCTTTTTCTTTCTTTGCCCACGTGCCCTGAATGATGGCACTTACTTGCTCTGGCAAGCTAATCACTTCGCCCTCTAGCTTTCTCTTGTTCCTTAGGAGGGTTTTCAGATACGTAGCATATTGCGGCATTTGCTCCATGGCTTCTAGGAATGGTATTTTCATTTCTAGCAGCCGCATATGCTCTAGGAATTTAAGAAACTTTTCTTGAAGTTGCTTCTCTACCTTTTTGTAAGGAAAAGGTAGAGGCGGAGCATGTTGACGCTCAAGTTTCCTCCTTTCCTGTATCTCCCTCCATCTCTCATCTTCGTCCTTCTTCTTCCCCTCACACTCATTTATTTCGACTTTTGGTTCCTCAGTCCCTTCACCACCCTCCTTTTCTTTTCTTCCCTCAAGGTTCTCCTTGTGCTCAGTTTCTCTTCGACAACCACTACCCGTCGAGGGATCTTACCTTAAATCATCTCCATTGGCTACAGCTGGATAAGGATGTGAGATTCCAGATCCTAGGAAGATCGCCTTACAAGTGTGATGCTTAGGGTTAGAGTCAGGAGAATTTTGTGGTGGAGGCTGGGTGGATGGGTTTTGTTGGGGGTGAGAAGGATATGGCAATGGTGGGGGTGGACTAGCCATCTGCGCAAGCTGTGACTCAAACAACTTCTGCTGCGCCTGAAGTTGTTGCATTTGGTTCATCAAAGTTTGGTTGATGTGCGAGAGGGTTTGGTTTTAATGCGCAAGGGAGTTCACTTGGGTGGAAAGGAATTCGTTAGTTGGAGGCGGGTTTGGTTGAGGCTGTATAGATGGATAGGATGGGTTGGTGTTGGGTTTTGGCATTGGAGAGTATGGCCTATTCCCATTCGGCCTAGGAAAACTCCCATTCGCTTGATTGGTAGAGTTAAACCCTTGGTAGGAGTTCCCTTGGTTAGAATTCGGGTTGAAGGGAGGTCTAGAGGGTTGATTGTTGTAAAGACCTTGCTGAGCAAACCCTTGGTTATGACCACCATATCCTACTGCTGCCACATAATCGGGATTATACCCGTATCCATCATAGTTCATGACCGGGGGTCCTTCTTGGTTATACCCCCCGCAATTAACAGCCGCTATGTGCTCGAAATTTGCACCCCCACAATATGATGTATCATGATTGGTGCCCCCACAGATTCTACATGAAAAGGGCGTCTCTTTAACCGATGATACATTAGAGCTACCTTGGGCGTATTTGAACTTGGACAGCTTCTTATCCATGATAGCCTCAATTTTTGAAGTAATCGTGTCCAAGTTGCTTGAATCCATCCCTCCTCTTGGTAATCCACTACCCCTTGCTCCCCCCCAAGAACTATTCTTAGCAACCTCCTCAATCCTAGCCCTCACTTGATTGCATGGGACTTTCGAAAGTTGACCACCAACAGCGGAGTCTAGGAGTGCCTTGATGGAGTCGTTTAAACCATCATAGAAGAATGTATTAAGATGGTTCTCCCCGTACTCATGATGGGGGCATGCTCTTATCATTCTCTTAAACCGACCCCAAGTGGCACTAAGGTTCTCATCATCCTCTTGAGTGAATGACGCAATTTTCTTACGCCAATCCTGCGTTCGAACTGTGGGATAGAACCTTTCTAGAAACGCTGTCTTTGATTGAGCCCAATTAATGATTGAGTTGGGCTCTAAGCATTTATACCAGTCCCGAGCATCACCAGATAAACTCAAGTGAAATAGATGCATCCGTACATAATCCGGGCTATTGGGGCATGGAGGTATGAGACCGCAAATATCTGAGAATGCCTCCAAGTGTTGGAGAGGGCATTCATTTCTCAAACCGCAAAAAGGGGTCTCTTTCACCATCCGGGTGAATTGAGGATGTATATGATAGGGGTTCGGGGCTATGGGCAACACTACACCTCCTTGAAATTCTTGGGACCCAGGTGTCCCAAATTGACCAAAAAGTTGTTGGTGGTTTTCGTCCATTGGTGGTGTAGGGTGGTTGGAGGTATTGGGCTGCGATGAGGTTTGGGTTGGAATTCTCCGTTTGCTGCGTTGAACCTCAGGGTCGAATGGTTCTAGTTGTTGATTTGATTGACGTGTGCTATATGGCATGCAAACAACACTAGAGACCAAGCGTAAATACTGACAAGCAGATTATTAGACAATAAAATAAATAAAACTAAAATGAATTACACCAAGAATATAATCTAAACACAACGCCTTGTCCCCGGCAACGGCGCCATTTTGATAACCGATCTTTTAGCTCGTTTAACTAGAAGAATAGTTATGCAAACAATATTTATAAACACCCTAATACTACTACAACTAGTGTAGTGGTAAGTCGGGGATCGAACCACAAGGACAAGGGGCGATAGCTTATAGACTTGATGTAAAGGATTTAAATGGGATTTGAAAAGAATTATACTAATAACAGAAAAACAAAGCAAGAACTAAAACAACGTTATACTATGAAAAGAAAATGGGGATAGATCAGTTCCACCCTAGGAAGGACAACCGAGCTATCAATACGCTAAATTAGGAGAAATCAGTCAACAATGAATCATGACACTCAAGATGACGAGAGGAAGTTTGTGACCCTATAAATCACACGAACACCCTATAATCGCCCTATGTCTCCAAAGGAGTGGCAGGACAAGATTCGCATCGAATATCAATCAATCAACCGTTAACAATCTCAAATCCTAACTCTACGCATGAAGAACGAGCCAACCTAGGGTTTCACCAATCAAACCCCTAAGAAGACTACTCACACATAGTAATAATAAAAGACATGATTAAAAGCATGAATAGACTGAATGGAAATGAACAAGAGAACGAAAACTAAGAACTATAACCGAACCAACGGCTACTCTATCAAAACTGTAAACAAAACAACGATTATAGCTAGAGGAATGAAATCAAGAAAAACAATACTTGAAAGCATTAAAAGAACTAAAACAGAAAAGAAATAATACCTTGCATAAACGAAATTGTATGAACGAATAGGAACCGAATCCGAAATACAAAGCTTGAAAACGAGAACAACGAAAGCTGTAAATCTAAACTAATGCATGAAAGAAATGAAAAGCTTTAAAGTGATGTTCTAGGTTGAGGCACAAGAGCTCTCAAAGTAGGCATAAGGTTATGTACAGAGAAAGAGGGTATTTATACCCTAGGGACAAAAGGAGTAAAACCCTAGGAAAAACCCTCGAGCGCCGACTAAAGAAAGAACCAAAATATGCGGGAAAGAGGGCCATTCGGCCGAATGAAGGGTGGATTCGGCCGAATGGGTGGCCATTTGGCCGAATGGGTATGCCATTTGGCTATAACAGAAGTTTGGCGTTTTTGCGATCTGTCCACCATTCGGCCGAATGAGTGGAACCATTCGGCCGAATGGGTCTTGATTCGGCCGAATGAGTCTTCATTCGGCTATTCCCGAGAGCTTGATTTATGTACTTGAATCCCTGTCTTCCATTCGACCGAATGGATGTCAGATTCGGTCGAATTTGAACCTAAACCTTGCTGAACAGTTCCTTTGAAGTGCCTAGTGGCTTCTAGAGTTTATGGAATCTTGGAGAGTGACTTGGAACACATGCCCAAGCTATGATACGCGCATTCAAACTCTTGATAGAAGTGTCAAAGCCTCGAACACGTCTCATTTTACCTCGAAATCATCGAGATCACCTGAAATGACCTAAAAATAGCTCGAGGACAAGATCAAGGTAAAATTGAATGTAACGTGCATAAAACCAATATAAAAGCACGAAACTCGACACTAAAATGAGGTTGTAAACGTGCTCTAAAATGAGCACATCAACGATATGAGGCAATATAGGTCAAATAGGATCAATTTTGTGTAGAAAATGTTGTATTTACCTTTGAATTTGTCATAACCACTTGAAATACCTCAATTGAGCAAACATGGTCAAATGGAAGAGGTTCTTGGTATAAAATGACTTAAACACTTAGAATCAGACGATATGAGTCAATATAAGCCATATAGGATCAGTTTTGGGTAGAAAATGACGTATTTACCCTTAAACATGTCATAAACACTTGAAATATATCAATTTGAGTCAAACTCGATCAAACGGGAGAGGTTTTGTGTATTTGATGTGCTTGTTTTAGAGCATTTTACAACCCTGTTATAGTGTCAAGTCTTGCGATTTTAGATTGATTTTATGCACATTACACTTGATTTTACCTTGATCTTATGTTCGAGTTGTTTCAAGGTCATTTCAGGTATTTTCGAGGATTTCAAGGTAAAGTGCGACGTGTTCGAGGGTTTGACACTCTTATACACAGCTTAGATGCGTGTATCATAGCTTGGGCATGCATTCCAAGTCACTCTCAAAGATTTCACGAAGTTCAGAAGCCATTAGACACTTCAAAGAAGCTGTTTAGCAAGATTCAGGCTTAGATTCGATTGAATCTAATCACTATTCGGTCGAATGGATGACATGAACTCAAGCATATGATTCAAGCTATCTGATATGACCGAATCAGATCCCATTCGGCCGAATCATGGTCCATTCGGCCGAATTAAAGCTTCCTTCGGTGGAATGGTCAATACGTCCCAGACTTATGTTACTCTACTCTCTGCTTTGGGTGAATCAACCTCCCATTCGGCCAATCCACTCCCATTTGGCCGAATCCACCCACTAATCGGCCGAATGTCCTTTAATTCCCGCAAAATCTAACTCTTCGCAAGCCGACCCTCGAGGGTTCTTCTAGGGTTTTACCCCTTTATGTCCTTAGGGTATAAATACCCCCTTGCTCTGTGTAAAACCCTTATGCCTATATTCAGAGATCTTGTGCCTCAAAGTGGATCATCATTTTATTGCTTTTTCATTTCATTCATGCTTTAGTTTAGATTCAAAGCTTTCATTGCTCTCCTTTTCAAGTATTGTATTTTGGATTCAGAATTTCTTTCATTCAAGCAATTTCATTCACGTAAGTTATCGTTTCCTTTATTGCTCTATTTTGTTTAATTCTTTCACTTATTGCTTTTGTTGATTTCATTACTCTTGTTGTTATTATGTCTCCATTTATGCCTATGAGTGAGTAGTTCTTCATGCAAAGGGTTTGATTGGTGAAACCCTAGGTTTGGCTTGTTCTTCATGCATAGAGTTAGGGTTCGAGATTATCGATGATTGTTTGATTGATATTCGATGCGAATCTTGTCTTGCCACTCCTTAGGAGACATAGGGCGATTATAGATTATTCATGTGATTTATAGGGTCGCAAACTTCCTCTCGTTATCTAGAGTGTCTTCATTGATTGTTGATCGATTTCCCCTGACCTAGTTTATCTACTAGTTTTATTGTCTTGCCTAGGGTGGAGCTAATCTATCCCCGTTTGTTTTTCATTGCTATTTATCATCATTTTTATTCTTGCTTTACTTTCCTGTCATTAGTATAGTTTAATAATTCACATCTCAAATAAACTCTCTACATCAAGTCTAAAACCTAGCATCCCTTGTCCTTGAGGTTCGACCCCGACTTACCATTACACTAGTTGTAGTAGTATTAGGGTGATTATAAATATTGTTTGTGTAACTAGTCTTTTAGTAAACGACGCTAAAAGTCGATTATAAAAATGGGGCCGTTGCCGGGGAACAAGGCATTATGTTTAGATTATAGTCTTGCTGTAATTCATTTTTGTTTTATTTCTATTATTATCCTTTAATCTTGCTTATCTCTAGTGTTGTTTGCATGTCCTATAGCACAGGCAGATCAATTCAGCAGCTAGTACCATATGACCTTGAGTTTCAACGTAGTAAACAACGAGTTCCATCCCAAACTCTGTTACTACCAAGTACTTCCAACCCTCCTATACCACCAATGGACGAAAATTAGTGGTTATTTGGTCAGTTTGGGACTCCTGGCTCACAAGAGTTCAAAGGAGGTGTAGTACTTCCTGTTGCTACTACACCATACCAAATACACCCCTAGTTCACAAGGATGGTCAAGGAAACTCCTTTTAGTGGTTTAAGAAATTAATGTCCTCTTTAACATCTCGAGGCATTCTCTGATATTTGTGGACTCATTCCTCCATGCTCCAACAGTCTAGACTATGTGCGGAAGAACTTATTTCACTTGAGTCTAGCTGGCGACGCCAAGGACTAGTATAAATGCTTAGAGCCCAACTCAATCATTAATTGGCTCAATTAAAGACAGCTTTTCTGGAAAGGTTCTATCCCACGGTTCGAACGCAAGATTAGCGCAAGAAAATTACATCCTTCACTCAAGAGGATGATGAGAACCTCAGAGCTACTTAGAGCCGGTTTAAAAGAATGATTAGAGCATGCCCCCATCATGAGTACGACGAGAACCATCTCAATACATTTTTCTACGATGGTCTCAATGACTCCACCAAGGCACTTCTAGACTCGGCAGTTGGTGGAAAACTCTCAAAAGTCCCATGCAATCAAGTGAAGGCCAAGATTGAAGAGGTGGCCAAAAATAGCTCTTAGGGAAGAGTAAGAGGTAATGGACTACCGAGGGGGATGATTGATTCAAGTAACTTGGATACGATTTTTTTCAAAATCGAGGCTATCATGGATAAGAAACTGTCCAAGTTCAAACTTGCTCAAGGTAGTTCAAATGTATCATTAGCTAATGAGAAGCTTCTGTAATGGGCGAATGAAACACTCATTCGGTCCTCTCATTCGGGGGAATGACATCTTCATTCGGCCGAATGGCCTTCTTTCCCGTAGTTTTTGGTTCTTTATTTAGTCGGCTCTCGAGGGTTTTTCTAGGGTTTTACCCTCTTATGTCCCTAGGGTATAAATACCCTCTTGCTCTGTAACAAAACCCTCATGCCTACTTTGAGAGCTCTTGTGCCTCAACCTAGAACATCACTTTAATTCTTTCCATTTCATTCATGCATTAGTGTAGATTTACAGCTTTCATTGTTCTTCTTTTCAAGCTTTGTATTTCGGATTCAGATTCTCTTTTATTCACGCAATTTCATTTATGCAAGGTATCGCTTCTTTATTGTTCTATTTTGTTTAATGCTTTCACGTATTGTTTTAGTTAATTCCATTGTCTTTTTATTATCCTTGCTCCATTTACAACTTTGATAGAGTAGTCGTCAATTTTGTTATAATTCCTCGTTTTCCCTTTTTCATTCTCTTGTTCATTTACATTCAAATAGTTATTGATTTCAATCATGTTCTTGTTTATTTTTTATGCCCTAGTTTTTATTACTATGAGTGAGTAGTTTTCTTAGGGGTTTGATTGGTTAAACCCTAGGTTGGCTCGTTCTTCATGCGTAGAGTTAGGGTTTGAGATTGTTGATGATTGATTGATTGACATTCGATGCGAATCTTGTCCTGCCACTCCTTAGAAGATATAGGGTGATTTTAGGTTGTTCATGTGATTTACAGGGTCACAAACTTCCTCTCGTCATCTTGAGTGTCATGATTGGTTGTTGATCGATTTCCCCTAACTTAACGTATTTGCTAGCTCAATTGTCCTTCCTAGGGTGGAACTAATCTATCCCCATTTTTCTTCCATAGCATATTATCGTTTTTATTCTTGCTTCATTTTTCTGTTATTAGTATAGTTCAATCAAATCCCAAATAAACCCTTTGCATCAAGTCTAGAAACTATCACCCCTTGTCCATGTGGTTCGACCCCTGACTTACCATTACACTAGTTGTAGTATTATTAGGGCATTTATAAATATTGTTTCTATAACTCTCCTTTTAGTAGAACGACGCTAAAACCCGATTATCAACACCTTCAGTTCACGAGAATGGTTAAGGAAACACCTTTTAGTGGCTTAAGAAATGAATGTCCTCTTCAATATTTAGAGGCATTTTTTGACATTTGTGGACTTATCCCTCCTTGCCCTAATAGCCTAGATTATGTGCGAATGCACCTCTTTCATTTGAGTCTAGCAGGAGATACCAAAGATTAATTAGGCTCAACTGAAAACCGCTTTTTTAGAAAGGTTCTATCCTACAGTTCGAACGCAAGATTGACGTAAGAAAATTGCATCCTTTACCCAAGAGAATGATGAGAACTTTATTGCTACTTGGAGTAGATTTAAGAGAATGATTAGAGCATTCCCCCACCACGAGTACGGGGAAAACCATCTTAACACATTCTTTTACGATGGTCTTAATGACTCAACCAAAGCACTTCTAAATTCAGCAGTAGGTGACCAACATTCCAAAATTCCTTGCACCCAAGTAAAAGCCAAAATTGAGGAAGTTTCTAAGAATAGTGTCGTGGGAGGAACTAGGAGTCAGGGTCTACCTAGAGGGATGATAGATACAACCAATTTGGACACCATTAGTGCTAAGATAGAAGCAGTTATCGATAAGAAGCTGTCCAAATTAAGCCTAGCCAGTAGTTCGAACACCCCTCCAGTGCGTGAAAAGCACTTTGCATGTGCCATATGTGGGGGTACCAAAGATGATACATCTTATTGTGGTGGTTTGCACTCCCAGCACATTGCTGCAGTTGACTATGGAGGGTATAACCTAGAACCGCAAGTGATGAATTATGACAGTTATGGGTATAATCTTGATCATGTAGTAGCCCTTAACTATGGTGGACAAGGACAAGGAGTAGGTTATGGACAACAACCTTTCCCGAATTAACCATACAAACCTCCCTTCAATTCTAACCAAAACCAAGGAAACTTCCACCCGGGATACAACAAAAATGCTCAAAGTGGGATTAACAACCAAGGTTTTCAAGGGAACCAATCTAACGGAAATGTACTGAGGCCTAATGTGTATAGAACCCTAGGGTTCAACCAAGAACCTAGAAATGGTTCAAACCTTCCTTTCCCGCCTAATTAACGTCATCATGTGGCTTCTCAACCACAACAAGGTCATACCTTAACTAATGACCATTTAGCCTCCCAAGTAACATCTCTTTCTTAGCAGAACCAAAGTCTTACTCAGATTAATCAGACTCTCATCCAACAAATGCAACAACTTCAAACTCAGTAAAAGTTGTTTGAAAATCAACTTGCCCAAATGGCTAATCCTCCTACACCACCGCTATTCCCATCTCACCCTCTACCTAACCCCTCTACACAACCTCCACCTCAGCACCCAAACCCAAACCAACACACTGCAAAAGCTATCCACCTGAGATTAGGGACTCACTATAACAGTCCTTCATATCTGGTTGATGTGCCTTTGGTACAGGTTAGTGATGAGATGAGAGTGGATAAAAATGGAAAAGAGGAGGAATAAGGTAAGGGGTTAGTAGTTGAAAGTGAAAGACGTGGGGAGGACAAAAATGATAAGACAAGGAATGAGAAGCTGGTAGAAAGCGAGGAAGAGAGGAGGAAGAGGATTAAGGAGAGAAAGAGATTAGATCGTTTATATACACCCCCACTTCCTTTTCCCTATAGGAAAGTTGAGAAGCAACTTGATTATAAGTTCAAGAAATTTCATGAACATTTACAAAAGATGGAAATGAAAATTCCATTCCTTGATGCTAAGGCACAGATGCCAAAGTATGCTAAGTTCTTGAAGGACTTATTGTCCAATAAGAAAAAGCTTGAGGAAGAGGTTATCAGTCTCCCCCATCAGGTTAGCTCCATATTACAAGGGAAAATGCCTTTGAAGGAGCGAGAGTCCGGTCCTTATAACCTCCTAGTAAAGTTTGGAAATCTTGATCGTAAAGGGGCGCTCACCGATTTAGGGGCTTTGATTAGTCTTATGCCTCTATCAATCACCAAAAAGCTACCCTTTAACCTCAGACCTTCAAGAAAAATGATCCAACTAGAAGATAGGAGTATAAAAGTGCCATGTGGAGAACTTAATGATATACCTATTCAAGTAGGAGAACAAGTGGTCCCTTGCAATTTTATAGTAATGGAAAAGGAACAGGACCCTTATACTACACTTATCTTGGGTGGAGCTGTTCTGAAAACACTTTGGGCAGTTATTAATTGCCATGATGACACCATAATAGTAGAAGTAGCCCAAGTGAAGGTAGTCTTCAAAATCTCTCCTCTTTTAAAGAAACCTATGGTTGAATAGATCTATTGCCTTGAAGTAGATGATAGGGAGAGTGAGGATTGTCATAGGGAAAGAGAAATAGAGGTTGGGTATTCAATGAATGATGAGGATACCTGTACAATAGATGAGTAGTTGGATGGCTAATTAGATAAGGCCCAGGATTATGAGAGGGAAAAAGCAGAGTATGAGCAACTTTGTGAGGTTGAGGAAGGTATTATCCACAAGGGGAAAGTCATAAGCCTTCTCCCCAAGTAAGTTTGAAACCTTTACCTCCTAGCCTAAAATATGCCTTTCTTGATGATGATGAAGGTAGTCTTGTCATAGTGAATTCTGAACTCGATGACACTTTGTTGGAAAAACTACTTGTTTTATTGAGAAAATATCGAGATGTCATCGGGTACTCACTAGGTGATTTAAAAGGGATTAGTCCAATCATGTGGCTTCTCAACCATAACAAGGTCATACCTCAACCGATGACCATTTAGCCTCCCAAGTAACATCTCTTGCTTAGTAGAACCAAAGTCTTACTCAGATTAATCAGACTCTCATCCAACAAATGCAACAACTTCAAACTCAGCAAAAGTTGTTTGAAAATCAACTTTCCCAAATGGCTAATCCTCCTACACCACCGCTATTCCCATCTCACCCTCTACCTAACCCCTCTACACAACCTCCACCTCAGCACCCAAACCCAAACCAACACACTGCGAAAGCTATCCACCTGAGATTAGGGACTCAGTATGACAGTCCTTCATATCTGGTTGATGTGCCTTTGGTACAGGTTAGTGATGATATGAGAGTGGATAAAAATGGAAAAGAGGAGGAACAAGGTAAGGGGTTAGTAGTTGAAAGTGAAAGAGGTGGGGAGGACAAAAATGATAAGACAAGGAATGAGAAGCCGGTAGAAAGTGAGGAAGAGAGGAGGAAGAGGATCAAGGAGAGAAAGAGATTAGATCATTTATATACACCCCCACTTCCTTTTCCCTATAGGAAAGTTGAGAAGTAACTTGATGATAAGTTCAAGAAATTTCATGAACATTTACAAAAGATGGAAATGAAAATTCCATTCCTTGATGCTATGGCAGAGATGCCAAAGTATGCTAAGTTCTTGAAGGACTTATTGTCCAACAAGAAAAAGCTTGAGGAAGAGGTAATCAGTGTCCCCCATCAGGTTAGCTCCATATTACAAGGGAAAATGCCTATGAAGGAGCGAGATCCCGGTCCTTATAACCTCCTAGTAAAGTTGGGAAATCTTGATCCTAAAGGGGCTCTCGCCGATCTAGGGGCTTTGATTAGTCTTATGCCTCTATCAATCGCCAAAAAAGCTACCCTTCAACCTCAGACCTTCAAGAAAAACAATCCTACTGGAAGATAGGAGTATAAAAGTGCCATGTGGAGAACTTGATGATATACCTATTCAAGTAGGAGAACAAGTGGTCCCTTGCAATTTTATAGTAATGGAAATGGAACAGGACCCTTATACTCCACTTATCTTAGGTAGAGCCGTTCTGAAAACACTTTGGGCAGTTATTAATTGCCATGATGACACCATAATAGTAGAAGTAGCCCAAGTGAAGGTAGTCTTCAAAATCTCCCCTCTTTTAAAGAAACCTATGGTTGAATAGATATGTCGCCTTGAAGTAGATGATAGGGAGAGCGAGGATGGTCATAGGGAAAGAGAAATAGAGGTTGGGTATTCAATGAATGATGAGGATACATGTACAATAGATGAGTAGTTGGATGGCTAATTAGATAAGGCCTAGGATTATGAGAGGGAAGAAGTAGAGTATGAGCAACTTTGTGAGGTTGAGGAAGGTATTATTCACAAGGGGAAAGTCATAAGCCTTCTCCCCAAGTAAGTTTGAAACCTTTACCTCCTAGCCTAAAATATGCTTATCTTGATGATGATGAAGCCAGTCTTGTTATAGTGAATTCTGAACTTGATGACACTTTGTTGGAAAAATTACTTGTTTTATTGAGAAAATATTGAGATGTCATCAGGTACTCACTAGGTGATTTAAAAGGGATTAGTCCAATCCTTTTTATGCACTGAATTCATCTTGATAATGAACATTTCTCCTCCATTGAGCCACAAAGAGGGCTGAACTCTAACATAAAAGAGGTAGTTAAGGATGAAATCCTCAAACTCCTCAAAGCCGGTATCGTCTACTCAATTTTAGATAGTAGATGGGTTAGCCCTGTTCATGTTGTTCCAAAAAAGGATGAATGACCATTGTTAAAAACGACAGAGGTGAGATGATCCCCACTAGAGCCACCGCAAGATGGCGAGTTTGCATTGATTATCGGAAACTCAATAAGGCTACAAGAAAGGATCACTTTCCTTTACCCTTCATCGACAAGATGCTTGAAAGATTGGCAAGGCACAAGTACTATTGTTTTTTGGATGGTAACTCGGGTTTCTTTTAAATCCAGATCCACCTCGAGGATCAACAGAAAACAACTTTCACTTGTCCTTTTGGGACTTTTGCCTATAGGAGAATGCCCTTTGGTTTATGCAATGCTCCATCCACTTTCCAAAGGTGCATGTCAGCTATATTTGCTGATATGTTAGAGGACTTCATGGAAGTGTTCATGGATGATTTTTCTGTTGGAGGGTCTTCTTTTGACACTTTCTTGACACATCTTGAGAAAGTTTTATTAAGGTGTCAAGAAACAAATCCTATGCTAAATTGGGAAAGTGTCACTTTTTAGTTCAAGAAGGCATTGTCCTAGGCTACAAAGTGTCTTTCAAAGGCATAGAGGTAGATCCTGCTAAGATTGATGTGATAAGGAACCTTCCTGTACCTACCTTGGTTACAGGAGTACAATCCTTCCTTGGACATGCAGGATTCTATAGGCGTCTCATCTTAAGATTTTCAACTTTAGCAAAACCCTTGAATGAA
Organism: Dysphania ambrosioides; assembly: GCA_026401315.1. Lineage (NCBI taxonomy): Eukaryota > Viridiplantae > Streptophyta > Magnoliopsida > Caryophyllales > Amaranthaceae > Dysphania > Dysphania ambrosioides. The sequence continues at coordinate 14,169,880 of CM048665.1, read as the reverse complement.
TTGCTTCAGAAGGATATCAATTTTAACTTTGATGAGAGATGCCTTAATGCCTTTAACAGGCTAAAGGAATCTCTGATATCTGTGCCCATTGTGCAAGCTCTAGATTAGAGTTTTCCATTTGAATTAATGTGCAATGCCAGTGATATCTCTGTAGGTGCTCTCCTTAGGTAGAAAAAGGAAGGAAAGCATCACGTCATATGTTATATCAATAAAACACTGGATCCAGCACAACGTAACTACTCTACAACGGAAAAGGAAATGCTGGCGGTATTTTATGCTTTTGAGAGACTGCGCCAGTATCTAATATGTTCAAAAATTGTAGTTTTCACTGATCAATATCTCTCATACGCATGTGGCGGCCACCATGGTATAATGAACACTGCTGCTAAGGTCGCCACCATGGGTTTCTATTGGCCAACATTACATAAGGATGTTGAAACTTTTGTGAAGAGTTGTGAGAGATGCCAAAAAGTTGGCAATATCTCAATGAGGAATAAGATGCCTCATAATTACATCCTTGAGTGTGAAGTGTTTGACTGTTGGGGTATTGACTTTATGGTCCCCTTTGTTTCATCTCATGGGAACCAATATATTTTGGTAGGGATTGATTATATGTCTAAGTGGGTGGAGGCCATCGCCTCGCCTACGAATGATCACAAAGTAGTTATTAAGCTTTTTAAAAGCATAATCTTCCCTCGATTTGGTGTTCCCAAAATAGTCATAAGTGATGGGGGTTCCTACTTTGCTAAGAACAAACTGAACAAACTGTTGAAAAAATATAAAGTTGTACATAAAGTCGGGTCACCCTACCATCCCCAAACTCAAGGACGGGTGGAAGTAGCCAACAGGGAAATTAAGAGAATTCTATAAAAGGTGGTAAACCCAAACAGGAAAGATTAGTCTCTGAAGTTAGACGACGCTCTTTGGGCCCACCGTACATGTTACAAAACCCCCATTGGCACCACCCCATTCCGGCTGTTGTATGGAAAATCTTGTCATTTACCGGTGGAATTGGAATGTAGGTCTTAGTGGGCGATCCAAACCCTTAATTTAGACCCTACTTTATTCTGCGAGAAGCGAGCCACCCAATTAAGAGAATTGGAAGAACTATGGCTTGACGCATTCCATAACATGCATATCTACAAGGAACGTACTAAGCGTTGGCATGACCAACGTATAATCCAACGAGAGTTCCTTGTAGGAGATAAAGTACATCTTTTCAATTCAAGAGCAAAGTTATTCCCCAGAAAATTGAAATTGAGGTGGTCTGGACCATTCGAGATTTTACAAGTATTTCCTTATGGAACGGTAGAATTAAAAGACTATCATGGAGGTAGTTTCATTGTTAATGGGCATCGGTTAAAACTCTTCCATGAGAGTAGTCTTCAAGAAGTCAACACCATTGAGCGTATAAGGTTAGATGATGTCGAAGTCGAATGATTGGTATAATCATTGGCACTTATCGAGTATCTTAACTTTGAATCATTGTTCTATAAAGTTTTGTTAAGTTTTAAGTAGTTAGTTTAACTTTGGTCTTTGTTTCGTGTCATTTTTAATTACCCAAGCTACATCGAGCTAAACGACGTTAAACAAAGCACTTATGGGAGGTAACTCGGTTTTATTTGGATTTTCGTGTAAAATAATCATAGTACCATTCTTAGAAATGTGGATTTCACACTCCATTCGGCCAAATGATAGTCCTATTTGGCTGAATGCTCTGGGTATATGAACTATATTAAGTTTGGAGGAGTTTCTAAAAGTGTCAAATGAAAGGTTAAAATTCGAGCGAATAGGTTACATTCGACCGAATGGAGGCCCCAATTTGGCCGAATAGATCTACTGAGGGAATTATTGGGCGCCCTTGGGAACCCCAAATGGACACTCCATTTGGGCGAATGGAGGGCCATTCGACCGAATACGTTATCAATTCGGTCGAATGGGAGCGAAGAATTCTTTCGTAATTATCCTCTATTCGACCGAACAGGGCATCCATTCGGCCAAATGAGTGCTCTATTCGGCCGAATGGAAGGCCAGGTCTATAAATAACAGCTCATTTCCACGGGTTTTCTTCACAGAATTCACTTAACACTAAAGTCGCTCGAGCTCCCTTACTCACTTGCCATCCCTCAAACTTCATATTTCCTTTCTTAAACCTCATCAATCACTATGGGTCCAAGAAGAACCTTTAGAAACCCCTTCAAGAGATCCAAGAAGCATGGAGAAGGATCTTCTTCAGGAACAGCATAGAAAGAACAACAGACCAGTTCTCAACAATAACCAGAGGGCTTTATTATGAGCCTTATATTATTGAGTGTTAGTCAGGGAATCTTAAGAATTATGTCTATTCTCCTCTAGAATAGTCTAGTTTTCTAAAGGTTAGGGATGATAACATATTTGTAGTTGAAGCTACATAGCCAAAGTGCCTACCATGAATATCAATTTACTCTATGTTAAGCCAAATTTGTGCCTTTACCTTCTCTTTTTTATAGCCACACTATCTAACTCCCCACATGAGCCAAATGTCCCCTCCTTTTACCTAGAGGATAGTCATGTGATCATAGTGAAGTTGGTGTTCATAGCATTGCGATATATGATTTTGGTTTGGAAAAGTGATTATTGGTTGATTTGACTACATACACTAGTCTTAGCGTATTTAAAGGAAGTATTCACATGGAAAGTTAAAAAAAAAGCTTGAAAAGAACAAAAATAAAAAATAAAGAGAAAAAGAAAGAAAAAGAAAAAAAAAGAGAAAAAGAAAAGAAAACAAACAAAAGAAAAAAAAAAGAGAAAAATTTTAGAATAAAGTTGACATAGTGTATTAGAGAACATTATTGGGAATTTTGGGAGTGGCATGGTTGTTAGAAGGCGTAGTCTTCCTCGGTTTTATTTCCGTGGATCACTTACTATCCTCTATTTTAACTCCACATTCCCAAATTCTACCCTACCTTGATCTGATCCTACATTGCAACTCTTTCCAAACCTGTTCGACTTAACCTGATTAGTAAGATCAGTGTTAGAGAGTAGATAAGACACAATCCCTGAGATTTCTCCCTGTTTAGATGTTTAAATCCCGACTCGTCTTTAGTCGGATGATTTTGAGCGAAACACATACCATATAAACACATGAGAGTATTAGAAATTCCCCACATCTCTTGGTAAATAACCTCGAGAGCGTAGACTTGCAATCTCATTAGGTAGTGGGCGGAATGAACTATGATATAGCTTGCTTAGTGATCCCAAGTATGTGTAAAACGTTATTATGCTCTTTTAATCCCATTGTACTTGCACACCCTTGTCTAGGGAAGAGTTTTGCACATGCACAACTTACATTGTCTTGATTTTCACTCCCCTTGTTCTTCATTCGTTTTTATGGATGTGTTGCCCTAAGCTATCACTTCACCTTCCTATTTCATTTGCTAGGGACTAGCAACGATTTAGCTTAGGGGAAGCTGATGTGCTCATTTTAGAGCACGTTTACTACCTCATTTTAGTGTCAAGTCTCGTAGTTTTATATTGGTTTTATACATATTATGCTTAATTTCACCTTGATATTGTATTTGAGTTGTCTTAAGATCATTTCAAGTATTTTTTATGATTTCAAGGTGAAACGCGATGCATTCAAGGCTTTGACACACGGCAAACATTTCAAGTCACTTATGAAAATCCCACGGAGTTTAGAACGCATCAAAAAATGAAAAGAGGATTCAAAGCTTCAAATTCGACTGAATCTGATGGTCATTTAGACGAATGGTACAGATTCGATCGAATGGGAGTGTCCTTCGGTCGAATGATGGGTAGTCTTTATATTATTTATTTCTTGGTCACTGGGAAGGTCGAATGGAACTCATTTGGGTGAATGAGCTTCCATTTGGCCGAATCAGACCCTATATTCGGGCGAATGGTGGACAGAGAGAAATTCTTCGGAGCCTCTGGAATGGGCGAATGGAGCTGTATTTGGCCGGATGGGCCTTGAATTTGGTCGAATGATAGTGCTTTCTCAGGAACAACTACTTCTTTTTAGGGCTAGCGCAAAGGTATTTTAGGGTTTTTATATTTTTCTTATGGTTTGTTATAAATACCCCTCCCTCTGATGAGAGGGGGGGCAGCTAGGTTTTTAATATTTTTATGCACTTTTAGTTTTGTTTAGTTCGTTGTGATTTTGTACTCCGAGTTTTGGATTTTGTCATTCAAATTCTGATCGTGGATAATACGTTGAAGCTTTTGTGAGTATTAATCTATTCCTTACTTTTGAATCCATTCTCTTTATTTCATTCCATGTTTAGTTTTATGTTTATCGTTTACTAGAATAGTTTCTGATTTACTTTCATTCACGTTAATTTTTTTCATTATCGTTTGCTTGTATTATTGAATATCGTTATGTTGTTGAGCATGAATATGTGTGAGTAGTCCTCTTAGGGGTTTTGATTGGTGAAACCCTAGGAAAAGTTATGATCTTTATTGCCTAAGGTTGTAGGAATGATGATAATAAGTAGTTTCAGAATCTAAAGCGAATCTTGTCCTGCCACTCCTTTGGAGACATAGGGCGATTATAAGTCGTTCGTTGTGATTTGTGGAATCACCAACTTCCTCTCACATTCTTGGATGTCCATGCTAGTTATTATTAGATTTTCTCTTACCTATCATGTGCGGTTTTGAAAGCTTCATTCCTAGGGTGAATCTAATCTTGTCCCCATTTTTCTCTATTTGATTTACCTCATAATTTATCGTTATCTATATTCTTGTTATTAGTTTTAGTTGTTTCCAAATCCAAAAAGTTCGGTTGTGTTAAGAATTGAAGTCCTGATATCCTTTGTCCTCCTGGTTCAACCCCCTACTCCACTATACTCGTATAGTTCGTAGCTTGGTATAAATATTGTTTGCATAACTAGTCTTTTAGTTAATGACCTAAAAGCCGGTTATTAGTGAAACTCGGTCAAACGGGAGAGGTTTTGGGTATAAAAAGACTTAAACTCTTGAATAGGATGATATGAGTCAATATACGTCAAATAGGATCAGTTTTTGGTAGAAAATGACGTATATACCCTTGAACATGTCATAAACACTTGAAATATATCGATTTGAGTAACATTCGGTCTAACGGAAAAGGTTCTCTGTATAAATTGACATAAACACTTCAAATTGAATGATATGAGTTAATAAAGGTCAAATGGGATCAAATTGGGGTAGAAAATGATGTATTTATTCTTGAACATGTCATAAATATTGAAATACATCGATTTGAGTAAACCTCAGTTAAACGGAAGAGGTTTTACGTATGAAATTACCTAAACAATTCGAATCAATCCATATGAGTCAATATAGGTCAAATAGGATCAATTTTGGGTAGAAAATGAAGAATTTACCCTTAAACATGTAATAAATTCTTGAAATACATTGATTTGAGTCAAACTCGGTCAAATAGGAGAGGTTTGGGGTATAAAATGACTTAAACACTTCGAATCTGACGATTTGATTCAATATAGGTCAAATGGGATCTGTTTTGGGTAGAAAATGACGTATTTACCCTTGAACATGTCATAAAGTTTTGAAATACATCGATTTAAGTCAAACTTGGTCAAATGGGAGAGGTTCTATGAATAAAATGACTAAAACACATCGAATCGAACAATATGAGTGAATATAGGTCAAATTGGATCAGTTTTGGGTAGAAAATGATGTATTAACCATTAAACATGTCATAAACACTTTAAATACATCGATTTGATCAAACTCGGTCAAACAGGAGAGGTTTCTGTGTATAAAATGACTTAAACATATTGAATTGAACGATATTAGTCAATATAGGTCAAATGGGTTCAGTTTTGGGTAGAAAATGACATATTTCCCCTTGAACATGTCATAAACACTTGAAATAAATGAATTTAAGTCAAGCACGGTCAAATGGAATAGGTTTTGGGTATAAAATGACTTAAACCCTTCGAATCGGACGATATGAGTGAATAAAGGTTAAATGGGATCAGTTTTTGGTATAAAATGACTTAAACACTTTAAATCGGATGAAATGAGTTAATATAGGTCAAATGGGATCAGCTTTGGGTAGAAAATGACGTATTTATACTTGAACATGTCATAAACACTTGAAATACATCGATTTGAGTCAAAGTTGGTCAAACAAGAGAGGTTCTAGGTATAAAATGACTCAAACATTTCGAATTGGACGATATAACTCAATATAGGTTAAATGAGATCAGTTTTAGGTATAAAATGACGTATTTATACATGAACATGTCATAAACACTTGAAATACATTTATTTGAGTCAAACTCGGTCAAATGGGAGAGGTTTTGGGTATAAAATGACTTAAACGCTTCAAATCTGATGATATGATTCTTTATAGGTCAAATTAGATCATTTTTGGGTAGAAAATAACGTATTTACCCTTGAAAATATCATAAATACTTGAAATACATTGATTTGATTCAAACTCGGTCAAATGGGAGAGGTTCTAAGTATAAAATGAATTAAAAACATTGAAATGGACGATATAAGTGAATATAGGTCTAATGGGTTAAATATTGGTAGAAAATTACGTATTTCCCCTTGAACATGTCATAAACACTTGACATACATCAATTTGAGTCAAACACGGTCAAACGGTAGAGGTTTTCGGTACAAAATAACTTAAACACTTTGAATCGGATGATATGAATTAATATAGGTTAAATGGAATTAGTTTTGGGTATAAAATGACGTATTTATACTTGAACATGTCATAAACACTTGAAATACATCGATTTTAGCCAAACTCGGTCAAACTGGAGAGAATCTGGGTAAAAATAGACTTAAATACTTTGAATCGGACGATATGTGGCAATATAGGTCAAATGAGATTAGTTTTAGGTAGAAAATGACGTATTTATCCTTAAACATGTAATAAACAATTAAAATACATTGATTTGAGGTAAACTCAGTTAAATGGGAGAGGTTTTGGGCATAAAATGACTTGACCACTTCGAATCGGACAATATGAGTCAATATAAGTCAAATACGATCTATTTTGGGTAGAAAATGAAATATTTACCCTTGAACATGTCGTAAACACTTGAAATACATCGATTTGAGTCAAACTTGGGAAAATGGGAGTGGTGTTGGGTATCAAATGAATTAAACACTTCGAATCGGACGATATGAGTTAATATAGGTCAAATGGGATTAGTTTTGGGTAGAAAATGATGTATTTACCCTTGAACATGTCATAAACACTTGAAATACAATGATTTGAGTCAAACTCGGTCAAATAGAAGAGGTTTTGTGTATCAAATTATCGAAACACTTCGAATCGAACGTTATAAGTCAATATAGGTCAAATAGGATCAATTTTGGGGACAAAGTGACATATTTACCCTTAAACATGTCATAAACACTTGAAGTACATCGATTTGAGTCAAACTTAGTCAAAGGGAAGAGAATTTGGGATCAAAATGTCATAAACACTTTAAATAAGACGATATGAGTCAATATAGGGGAAATGGGCTTAGATTTTGGTAGAAAATGACGTATTTATCATTAAACTTGTCATAAACACTTGAAATACATCGATTTGAGTCAAACTTGGTCAAACGGGAGAGGTGCTGGGTATAAAATGACTTAAACAATTCGCATCGGACGATATAAGTCATTATAGGTCAAATGGGATTAGTTTTGGGTTGATAATGAAGTATTTATCGTTGAGCGTGTCATAAACACTTGAAATACATCGATTTTGTAGTCAAACTCGGTGAAACGGGAGAGGTTCTGGGTATAAAATGACTTAAACAGTTCGAATCGGACGATATGAGTCAATATAGGTCAAAAGGGATCAGTTTTAGGTAGAAAACGACGTATTTACCCTTCAACATGTCATAAACACTTGAAATAATCAATTTCTGTCAAACATGGTCAAACGGGAGATATTTTGCATATTAAATGACCTAAACACTTCGAATCGAACAATATAAGTCAATATAGGTCAAATAGGATCAATTTTGGGTAGAAAATGGCGTATTTACCCTTGAACATGTCATATACACTTGAAATACATCAAATTGAGTAAAACTCGGTCAAACAAGAGAGGCTATGTGTATTAAAGTACATAAACACTTCGAATAGGACGATATGAGTCAATATAGGTCAAATGGGATCAGTTTTGGGTAGAAAATGACGTATTTACCCTTGAACATGTCATAAACACTTGAAATACCTCGATTTGAGTCAAACTCGGTCAAACGAAAGTGGTTTTAATTATAAAATGACCTAAACACTTAGAATCAGACGATATGAGTCAATAGAAGACAAATAGGATCAATTTGAGGTAGAAAATGACGTATTTATCCTTGAACATGTCTTAAAAACTTGAAATACATCAATTTGAATCAAACTCGGTCAATTAGGAGATTTTCTATGTATAAAATGACATAAACAATTCGAATAGGACGTTAAGAGTCGATATAGGTCAAATAGGATCAGTTTTGGGTAGAAAATAAAGTATTTACCCTTGAACATGTCATAAACACTTGAAATACATCGATTTGACTCAAACTCGGTAAAATGGGAGAGGTTCTGTGTATAAAAAGACATAAAGTTTTTGAATCGGACGATATGAGTCAATATAGATAAAATGGGATCAATTTTGGGTGGAAAATGACGTATTTACCCTTGAACAAGTCATAAACACTTGAAATACATCGATTTGAGTCAAACTCGGTCAAACGGGAGAGATTTTGTGTATAAAACGACCTAAACACTTCGAATTGGACGATATGAGTCAATATAGGACAACTAGGATCAATTTTGGGTCGAAAATAATGTATTTACCCTTGAACATATCATAAACACTTTAAATACATTAATTTGAGTCAAAATTTTCAAACGGGAGAGCAATTGTGCATTAAATGACCTAAACAACTTGAATTGGGCGATATGTGTCAATATAGGTCAAATAGGATCAATTTTGGGTAGAAAATGACGTGTTTACCCTTGACCATGTCATAAAAACTTGAAATACATCGATTTGAGTCAACCTCGGTCAAACGGGAGAGGTTTGATGTCTGACATAAACACTTCGAATCAGACGTTATGAGTCAATATAGGTCAAATGGGATCAGTTTTTGGCAAAACTGACGTATTTACCCTTGAACATGTCATAAACACTTGAAATACATCAATTTAAGTCAAACTTGGTCAAACGAGAGAGGTGATTTTGTATAAAATGACTTGAACACTTCAAATTGGACAATATGAGTCCATATAGGACAAATAGGATCAATTTTGGGTCGAAAATGACGTATTTACCCTTGAACATGTCATAAACATTTGAAATACATCGATTTGAGTCAAACTCGGTCACACAGGAGAGGTTATGTCTATTAAATGACCTAAACCCTTCGGATCGGATGATATATGTCAATATATGACAAATAGTATCAATTTTGGGTGGAAAATGATGTATTTACCCTTGAACATGTCACAAACACTTAAAATACATCGATTTGAGTCAAACTTGAATAAATGGGATAGGTTCTGTGTATACAATGACATAAACACTTTGAATTAAACGATATGAGTCAGTATAGGTAAATTGGGATCAATTTTGGACAAACAATGAAGTATTTACCCTTGAACATGTCATAAACACTTAAAATACATCGATTTGAGTCAAATTCGGTTAAACGGGTGAGGTTTTGTGTATTTAATGAATTAAACACATCAAATCGGACAATATGAGTCAATATAGGTTAAATACGATTAGTTTTGGGGAGAAAATGACGTATTTACCCTTAAACATGTCATAAACGCTTAAAATACATCGAATTGAGTCAAACTCAATCAAAAAGAAGAGGTTATGTGTATTAAATGACCTAAACACTTTGAATCAAATATATTAGTAAATAAAGGTGAAATAGGATCAATTTTGGGTAGAAAAATGACATTTTACTCTTGAACATGTCATACACACTTATAATACATCGATTTGAGTCAAACTCAGTAAAATAGGAGAGCATCTATGTATTAAATGACATAAACACTTTGAATCGGACGATATGAAACAATATAGGTCAAATGGGATTAGTTTTGGGTAAAAAATGACATATTTACCCTTGAACATGTCATAAACACTTGAAATACATCGATTTGAGTCAAACTCTATCAAATAAGAGAGCATATGTGTATTAAACGACATAAACACTTTGAGTCGGACGATATGTGTCAATATAGGTCAAATGAGACCAGATTTGGGTAAAAAATGATGTATTTACCCTTGAACACGTCATAAACACTTGAAATACATCGATTTTAGTCAAACTCGCTCAAACGAAAGAGGTTATGTGTATAAAATGACCTAAACACTTCGAATAGGACGATATGAGTCAATATAGGTCAAATAGAATCAATTGTGGGTAAAAAACAACGTATTTACCCTTGAACATGTCCTAAACACTTAAAATACATCGATTTGAGTCAAACTTAGTCAAATAGGAGAGCATCAATGTATTAAATGACATAAACACTTTGACTCAGGCGATATGAGTCAATATAGGTCAAATGGGATCAGTTTTGGGTAAAAAATGATGTATTTTCCCTTGAACATGTCATAAAAACTTAAAATACATCAATTTGAGTCAATTTTAGTCAAACTGGAGAGGTGCTGGATATAAATGACTTAAACAATTTGCATCGTACGATATAAGTCATTATAGGTCAAATGGGATTAGTTTTGGGTTGATAATGACGTATTTACCGTTGAGCGTGTCATAAACACTTGAAATACATCGATTTTTTAGTCAAACTCGGTGAAACGGGAGAGGTTCTGGGTATAAAATGACTTAACTAGTTCGAATCGGACGATATGAGTCAATATAGGTCAAAAGGGATCAGTTTTGGGTAGAAAACGACGTATTTACCCTTCAACATGTCATAAACACTTGAAATAATCGATTTCTGTCAAACATAGTCAAACGGGAGATATTTTGCATATTAAATGACCTAAACACTTCGAATCGAACAATATAAGTCAATATAGGTCAAATAGGATCAATTTTGGGTAGAAAATGACGTATTTACCCTTGAACATGTCATATACACTTGAAATACATCAAATTGAGTAAAACTCGGTCAAACAAGAGAGGTTATGTGTATTAAAGTACATAAACACTTCGAATAGGACGATATGAGTCAATATAGGTCAATGGGATCAGTTTTGGGTAGAAAATGACGTATTTACCCTTGAACATGTCATAAACCTTGAAATACATCGATTTGAGTCAAACTCGGTCAAACGAAAGTGGTTTTGTGTATAAAATGACCTAAACACTTCGAATCAGACGATATGAGTCAATATAAGACAAATAGGATCAATTTGTGGTAGAAAATGACGTATTTACCCTTGAACATGTCTTAAAAACTTGAAATACATCAATTTGAGTCAAACTCGGTCAATTAGGAGATTTTCTATGTATAAAATGACATAAACACTTCGAATAGGACGTTAAGAGTCAATATAGGTCAAATAGGATCAGTTTTGGGTAGAAAATAAAGTATTTACCCTTGAACATGTCATAAACACTTGAAATACATCGATTTGACTCAAACTCGGTAAAATGGGAGAGGTTATGTGTATAAAAAGACATAAAGTATTTGAATCGGACGATATGAGTCAATATAGATAAAATGGGATCAATTTTGGGTAGAAAATGACGTATTTACCCTTGAACAAGTCATAAACACTTGAAATACATCGATTTGAGTCAAACTCGGTCAAACGGGAGAGATTTTGTGTATAAAATGACCTAAACAGTTCGAATTGGACGATATGAGTCAATATAGGACAACTAGGATCAATTTTGGGTCGAAAATGACGTATTTACCCTTGAACATATCATAAACACTTTAAATACATTAATTTGAGTCAAGTTTTTCAAACGGGAGAGCTTTTGTGCATTAAATGACCTAAACAACTCAAATTGGGCGGTATGTGTCAATATAGGTCAAATAGGATCAATTTTGGGTAGACGTGTTTACCCTTGACCATGTCATAAAAACTTGAAATACATCGATTTGAGTCAACCTCGGTCAAACGGGAGAGGTTCGATGTCTAACATAAACACTTCGAATCAGACGTTATGAGTCAATATAGGTCAAATGGGATCAGTTTTGGGTAGAAACTGACGTATTTACCCTTGAACATGTCATATACATTAATTTAAGTCAAACTTGGTCAAACGAGAGAGGTGATATTGTATAAAATGACTTGAACACTTCGAATTGGACAATTTGAGTCCATATAGGACAAATAGGATCAATTTTGAGTCGAAAAAGACGTATTAACCCTTGAGCATGTCATCAACATTTGAAATACATCGATTTGAGTCAAACTCGTTCATACAGGAGAGGTTATGTCTATTAAATGACCTAAACCCTTCGGATCGGATGATATATGTCAATATAGGACAAATAGTATCAATTTTGGGTGGAAAATGATGTATTTACCCATGAACATGTCACAAACACTTAAAATACATCGATTTGAGTCAAACTCAAATAAATGGGATAGGTTCTATGTATACAATGACATAAACACTTTGAATTGAACGATATGAGTCAGTATAGGTAAAATGGGATCAATTTTGGACAAACAATGACGTATTTACCCTTGAACATGTCATAAACACTTAAAATACATCGATTTGAGTCAAATTCGGTTAAACGGGTGAGCTTTTGTGTATTTAATGAATTAAACACATCAAATCGGACAATATGAGTCAACATAGGTTAAATACAATCGGTTTTGGGGAGAAAATGACGTATTTACCCTTAAACATGTCATAAACGCTTAAAATACAACGAATTGAGTCAAACTCAGTCAAAAAGAAGAGGTTATGTGTATTAAATGACCTAAACACTTTGAATCAAAGATATTAGTAAATAAACGTGAAATAGAATCAATTTTGGGTAGAAAAATGACATATTTACTCTTGAACATGTCATACACACTTAAAATACATCGATTTGAGTCAAACTCAGTAAAATAGGAGAGCATCTATGTATTAAATGACATAAACACTTCGAATCGGACGATATGAAACAATATAGGTCAAATGGGATTAGTTTTGGGTAAAAAATGACATATTTACCCTTGAACATGTCATAAACACTTGAAATACATCGATTTGAGTCAAACTCTGTCAAATAGGAGAGCATATGTGTATTAAACGACATAAACACTTTGAATCGGACGATATGTGTCAATATAGGTCAAATAAGACAAGATTTGGATAAAAAATGATGTATTTACCCTTGAACACGTCATAAACACTTGAAATACATCGATTTTAGTCAAACTCGCTCAAACGAAAGAGGTTATGTGTATAAAATGACCTAAACACTTCGAATTGAACGATATGAGTCAGTATAGGTAAAATGGGATCAATTTTGGACAAACAATGATGTATTTACCCTTGAACATGTCATAAACACTTAAAATACATCGATTTGAGTCAAACTCAGTCAAATAGGAGAGCATCAATGTATTAAATGACATAAACACTTTGACTCAGACGATATGAGTCAATATAGGTCAAATGGGATCAGTTTTAAGTAAAAAATGATGTATTTTCCCTTGAACATGTCATAAAAACTTGAAATACATCAATTTGAGTCAAACTTGGTCAAACGGGAGAGGTGCTGCGTATAAAATGACTTAAACAATTCGCATCGGACGATATAAGTCATTATAGGTCAAATGGGATTAGTTTTGGGTTGATAATGACGTATTTACCGTTGAGCGTGTCATAAACACTTGAAATACATCGATTTTTTAGTCAAACTCGGTGAAACGGGAGAGGTTCTGGGTATAAAATGACTTAACCAGTTCGAATCGGACGATATGAGTCAATATAGGTCAAAAGGGATCAGTTTTGGGTAGAAAACGACGTATTTACCCTTCAACATGTCATAAACACTTGAAATAATCGATTTCTGTCACACATAGTCAAACGGGAGATATTTTGCATATTAAATGACCTAAACACTTCGAATCGAATAATATAAGTCAATATAGGTCAAATAGGATCAATTTTGGGTAGAAAATGACGTATTTACCCTTGAACATGTCATATACACTTGAAATACATGAAATTGAGTAAAACTCGGTCAAACAAGAGAGGTTATGTGCATTAAAGTACATAAACACTTCGAATAGGACGATATGAGTCAATATAGGTCAAATGGGATCAACTTTGGGTAGAAACTGACGTATTTACCCTTGAACATGTCATAAACACTTGAAATACATTAATTTCAGTCAAACTTGGTCAAACGAGAGAGGTGATTTTGTATAAAATGACTTGAACACTTCGAATTGGACAATTTGAGTCCATATAGGACAAATAGGATCAATTTTGAGTCGAAAAAGACGTATTAACCCTTGAGCATGTCATCAACATTTGAAATACATCGATTTGAGTCAAACTCGGTCACACAGGAGAGGTTATGTCTATTAAATGACCTAAACCCTTCGGATCGGATGATATATGTCAATATAGGACAAATAGTATCAATTTTGGGTGGAAAATGATGTATTTACCCATGAACATGTCACAAACACTTAAAATACATCGATTTGAGTCAAACTCAAATAAATGGGATAGGTTCTATGTATACAATGACATAAACACTTTGAATTGAACGATATGAGTCAGTATAGGTAAAATGGGATCAATTTTGGACAAACAATGACGTATTTACCCTTGAACATGTCATAAACACTTAAAATACATCGATTTGAGTCAAATTCGGTTAAACGGGTGAGCTTTTGTGTATTTAATGAATTAAACACATCAAATCGGACAATATGAGTCAACATAGGTTAAATACGATCGGTTTTGGGGAGAAAATGACGTATTTACCCTTAAACATGTCATAAACGCTTAAAATACAACGAATTGAGTCAAACTCAGTCAAAAAGAAGAGGTTATGTGTATTAAATGACCTAAACACTTTGAATCAAAGATATTAGTAAATAAACGTGAAATAGAATCAATTTTGGGTAGAAAAATGACATATTTACTCTTGAACATGTCATACACACTTAAAATACATCGATTTGAGTCAAACTCAGTAAAATAGGAGAGCATCTATGTATTAAATGACATAAACACTTCGAATCGGACGATATGAAACAATATAGGTCAAATGGGATTAGTTTTGGGTAAAAAATGACATATTTACCCTTGAACATGTCATAAACACTTGAAATACATCGATTTGAGTCAAACTCTGTCAAATAGGAGAGCATATGTGTATTAAACGACATAAACACTTTGAATCGGACGATATGTGTCAATATAGGTCAAATAAGACCAGATTTGGGTAAAAAATGATGTATTTACCCTTGAACACGTCATAAACACTTGAAATACATCGATTTTAGTCAAACTCGCTCAAACGAAAGAGGTTATGTGTATAAAATGACCTAAACACTTCGAATTGAACGATATGAGTCAGTATAGGTAAAATGGGATCAATTTTGGACAAACAATGATGTATTTACCCTTGAACATGTCATAAACACTTAAAATACATCGATTTGAGTCAAACTCAGTCAAATAGGAGAGCATCAATGTATTTAATGACATAAACACTTTGACTCAGACGATATGAGTCAATATAGGTCAAATGGGATCAGTTTTAAGTAAAAAATGATGTATTTTCCCTTGAACATGTCATAAAAACTTGAAATACATCAATTTGAGTCAAACTTGGTCAAACGGGAGAGGTGCTGCGTATAAAATGACTTAAACAATTCGCATCGGACGATATAAGTCATTATAGGTCAAATGGGATTAGTTTTGGGTTGATAATGACGTATTTACCGTTGAGCGTGTCATAAACACTTGAAATACATCGATTTTTTAGTCAAACTCGGTGAAACGGGAGAGGTTCTGGGTATAAAATGACTTAACCAGTTCGAATCGGACGATATGAGTCAATATAGGTCAAAAGGGATTAGTTTTGGGTAGAAAACGACGTATTTACCCTTCAACATGTCATAAACACTTGAAATAATCGATTTCTGTCACACATAGTCAAACGGGAGATATTTTGCATATTAAATGACCTAAACACTTCGAATCGAACAATATAAGTCAATATAGGTCAAATAGGATCAATTTTGGGTAGAAAATGACGTATTTACCCTTGAACATGTCATATACACTTGAAATACATCAAATTGAGTAAAACTCGGTCAAACAAGAGAGGTTATGTGCATTAAAGTACATAAACACTTCGAATAGGACGATATGAGTCAATATAGGTCAAATGGGATCAACTTTGGGTAGAAAATGACGTATTTACCCTTGAACATGACATAAACACTTGAAATACATCGATTTGAGTCAAACTCGGTCAAACGAAAGTGGTTTTGTGTATAAAATGACCTAAACACTTCGAATCAGACGATATGAGTCAATATAAGACAAATAGGATCAATTTGTGGTAGAAAATGACGTATTTACCCTTGAACATGTCTTAAAAACTTGAAATACATCAATTTGAGTCAAACTCGGTCAATTAGGAGATTTTCTATGTATAAAATGACATAAACACTTCGAATAGGACGTTAAGAGTCAATATAGGTCAAATAGGATCAGTTTTGGGTAGAAAATAAAGTATTTACCCTTGAACATGTCATAAACACTTGAAATACATCGATTTGACTCAAACTCGGTAAAATGGGAGAGGTTATGTGTATAAAAAGACATAAAGTATTTGAATCGGACGATATGAGTCAATATAGATAAAATGGGATCAATTTGGGGTAGAAAATGACGTATTTACCCTTGAACAAGTCATCAACACTTGAAATACATCGATTTGAGTCAAACTCGGTCAAACGGGAGAGATTTTGTGTATAAAATGACCTAAACACTTCGAATTGGACGATATGAGTCAATATAGGACAACTAAGATCAATTTTGGGTCGAAAATGACGTATTTACCCTTGAACATATCATAAACACTTTAAATACATTAATTTGAGTCAAATTTTTCAAACGGGAGAGCATTTGTGCATTAAATGACCTAAACAACTCGAATTGGGCGATATGTGTCAATATAGGTCAAATAGGATCAATTTTGGGTAGACGTGTTTACCCTTGACCATGTCATAAAAACTTAAAATACATCGATTTGAGTCAACCTCGGTCAAACGGGAGAGGTTCGATGTCTAACATAAACACTTCGAATCAGACGTTATGAGTCAATATAGGTCAAATGGGATCAGTTTTGGGTAGAAACTGACGTATTTACCCTTGAACATGTCATAAACACTTTGAATCGGACGATATGTGTCCATATAGGACAAATAGGATCAATTTTGGGTAAAAAATGACATATTTACCCTTGAACATGTCATAAACACTTGAAAGACATCGATTTGAGTCAAACTCTGTCAAATAGGAGAGCGTTTGTTTATTAAACGACATAAACACTTTGAATCGGACGATATGTGTCAATATAGGTCAAATGAGACCAGATTTGGGTAAAAAATGATGTATTTACCCTTGAACACGTCATAAACACTTGAAATACATCGATTTGAGTCAAACTCGGTCAAACAAGAGAGGTTATGTGCATTAAAGTACATAAACACTTCGAATAGGACGATATGAGTCAATATAGGTGAAATAGAATCAATTGTGGGTAAAAAATGACGTATTTACCCTTGAACATGTCATAAACACTTAAAATACATCGATTTGAGTCAAACTCAGTCAAATAGGAGAGCATCAATGTATTAAATGACATAAACACTTTGACTCAGACGATATGAGTCAATATAGGTCAAATGGGATCAGTTTTGGGTAAAAAATGATGTATTTCCCCTTGAACATGTCATAAAAACTTAAAATACATCAATTTGAGTCAAACTTGGTCAAACGGGAGAGGTGCTGGGTATAAAATGACTTAAACAATTCGCATCGGATGATATAAGTCATTATAGGTCAAATGGGATTAGTTTTGGGTTGATAATGATGTATTTACCGTTGAGCGTGTCATAAACACTTGAAATACATCGATTTTTTAGTCAAACTCGGTGAAACGGGAGAGGTTCTGGGTATAAAATGACTTAAATAGTTCGAATCGGACGATATGAGTCAATATAGGTCAAAAGGGATCAGTTTTATGTAGAAAATGACGTATTTACCCTTCAACATGTCAGAAACACTTGAAATAATCGATTTCTGTCAAACATAGTCAAACGGGAGATATTTTGCATATTAAATGACCTAAACACTTCGAATCGAAGAATATAAGTCAATATAGGTCAAATAGGATCAATTTTGGGTAGAAAATGACGTATTTACCCTTGAACATGTCATATACACTTGAAATACATCAAATTGAGTAAAACTCGGTCAAACAAGAGAGGTTATGTGTATTAAAGTACATAAACACTTCGAATAGGACAATATGAGTCAATATAGGTCAAATGGGATCAGTTTTGGGTTGAAAATGACGTATTTACCGTTGAACATGTCATAAACACTTGAAATACCTCGATTTGAGTCAAACTCGGTCAAACGAAAGTGGTTTTGTGTATAAAATGACCAAAACACTTTGAATCAGACGATATGAGTCAATATAAGACAAATAGGATCAATTTGAGGTAGAAAATGACGTATTTACCCTTGAACATGTCTTCAAAACTTGAAATACATCAATTTGAGTCAAACTCGGACAATTAGGAGATTTTCTATGTATAAAATGACATAAACACTTCGAATAGGACGTTAAGAGTCGATATAGGTCAAATAGGATCCGTTTTGGGTAGAAAATAAAGTATTTACCCTTGAACATGTCATAAACACTTGAAATACATCGATTTGACTCAAAATCGGTAAAATGGGAGAGGTTCTGTGTATAAAAAGACATAAAGTTTTTGAATCGGACGATATGAGTCAATATAGATAAAATGGGATCAATTTTGGGTAGAAAATGACCTATTTACCCTTGAACAAGTCATAAACACTTGAAATACATCGATTTGAGTCAAACTCGGTCAAACGGTAGAGATTTTGTGTATAAAATGACCTAAACACTTCGAATTAGACGATATGAGTCAATATAGGATACCTCGAATCAATTTTGGGTCGAAAATGACGTATTTACCCTTGAACATATCATAAACACTTTAAATACTTTAATTTGAGTCAAATTTTTCAAACGGGAGAGCATTTGTGCATTAAATGACCTAAACAACTCGAATTGGGCGATATGTGTCAATATAGGTCAAATAGGATCAATTTTGGGTAGAAAATGACGTGTTTACCCTTGACCATGTCATAAAAACTTGAAATACATCGATTTGAGTCAACCTTGATCAAACGGGAGAGGTTCTATGTCTGACATAAACACTTCGAATCAGACGTTATGAGTCAATATAGGTCAACTGGGATAAGTTTTGGGTAGAAACTGACGTATTTACCCTTGAACATGTCATAAACACTTGAAATACATCAATTTAAGTCAAACTTGGTCAAACGAGAGAGGTGATTTTGAATAAAATGACTTAAACACTTCGAATTGGACAATATGAGTCCATATAGGACAAATAGGATCAATTTTGGGTCGAAAATGACGTATTTACCCTTGAACATGTCATCAACACTTAAAACACATCGATTTGAGTCAAACTCGATCAAAAAGAAGAGGTTATGTGTATTAAATGACCTAAACACTTCGAATCGGATGATATTAGTAAATATATGGGGAAATAGGATCAATTTTGGGTAGAAAAATGACGTATTTATCCTTGTACATGTCATAAACACTTGAAATACATCGATTTGAGTCTAACTCGGTCAAACAGAAGAGGTTTTGTGTATAAAATGACCTTAACACTTCGAATTGAACAATATGAGTCAATATATGACAAATAGGATCCATTGTGGGTAGAAAATGATGTATTTACCCTTGAACACGTCATAAACACTTGAAATACATCGATTTTAGTTAAACTCGCTCAAATGAAAGAGGTTTTGTGTATAAAATGTCCTAAGCACTTCGAATCGGACGATATGAGTCAATATAGGTCAAATAGGATCAATTGTGGGTAAAAAAGGGCGTACTAACCCATGAACATGTCTTAAACACTTAAAATACATCGATTTGAGTAAAAATCAGTCAAATAGGAGAGCATCTATGTATTAAATAACATAAACACTTCGACTAAGACAATATGAGTCAATATAGGTCAAGTGGGATCAGTTTTGGGTAAAAAATGACGTATTTACCCTTGAACATGTTATAAACACTTCAAAATACATTGATTTGAGTCAAACTCGGTTAAATGGATTTGGTCATAAACACTTTGAATTGAACGATATGAGTCAAAATAGGTAAAATGGGATCAATTTTGGACAAAAAATGACGTATTTACCCTTGAACATGTCATAAACACTTAAAATACATCGATTTGAGTCAAATTTGGTTAAACGGGTGAGGTTTTGTGTATTTAATAAATTAAACACATCAAATCGGACGATATGAGTCAATATAGGTTAAATGCGATCAGTTTTGGGGAGAAAATGACGTATTTACCCTTAAACATGTCATAAACACTTAAAATACATCAGATTGAGTCAAACTCAGTCAAAAAGAAGGTGTTATATGTATTAAATGACCTAAACACTTCGAATCGGACGATATGAGTAAATATAGGTGAAATAGGATCAATTTTGGGTTGAAAAATGACGTATTTACCCTTGAACATGTCATAAACATTCAAAATACCTCGATTTGAGTTAAACTTGGTCAAACGAAAGAGGTTTTGTGTATAAAATGACCTAAGCACTTCGAATCGGACGATATGAGTCAATATAGGTCAAATAGGATCAATTGTGGGTAGAAAATGATGTATTTACCCTTGAACACATCATAAACACTTGAAAATACATCGATTTTAGTTAAACTCGCTCAAACGAAAGAGGTTCTTTGTATAAAATGACCTAAGCACTTCGAATCGGACGATATGAGTCAATATAGGTCAAATAGGATCAATTGTGGGTAAAAAAGGGCGTACTTACCCTTGAACATTTCGTAAACACTTAAAATACATCGATTTGAGTCAAACTCAGTCAAATAGGAGAGCATCTATGTATTAAATAACATAAAAACTTCGACTCAGACAATATGAGTCAATATAGGTCAAACAGGATCAATTTTGGGTAAAAAATGACGTATTTACCCTTGAACATGTCATAAACACTGAAAATACATTGATTTGAGTCAAACTCGGTTAAATGGAATTCGTTCTGTGTATACAATGACATAAACACTTTGAATTGAACGATATGAGTCAATATAGGTAAAATGGGATCAATTTTTGACAAAAAATGACGTATTTACCCTTGAACATGTCATAAACACTTAAAAACATCGATTTGAGTCGAATTTGGTTAAACGGGTGAGGTTTTGTGTATTTAATAAATTAAACAAATCAAATCGGACCATATGAGTCAATATAGGTTAAATGCGATCAGTTTTGGAAAGAAAATGACCTATTTACCCTTAAAGATGTCATAAAATACATCGAATTGAGTAAAACTCGATAAAAAAGAAGAGGTTATGTGTATTAAATGACCTGAACACTTCGAATCGGAAGATATTAGTAAATATAGGTGAAATAGGATCAATTTTGGGTAGAAAAATGACGTATTTATCCTTGTACATGTCATAAACACTTAAAATACATCAATTTGAGTAAAACTTGGTCAAACGAAAGAGGTTTTGTGTATAAAATGACCTAAACACTTCGAATTGAACAATATGAGACAAAATAGGACAAATAGGATCCATTGTGGGTAGAAAATGATGTATTTACCCTTGAACACATCATAAACACTTGAAATACATTAATTTTAGTTAAACTCGCTCAAACTAAAGAGGTTCTGTGTATAAAATGACCTAAGCACTTCGAATCGGACGATATGAGTCAATATAGGTCAAATAGGATCAATTGTGGGTAAAAAAGGGCGTACTTACCCTTGAACATGTCGTAAACACTTAAAATACATCGATTTAAGTCAAATTTGGTTAAACGGGTGAGGTTTTGTGTATTAAATAAATTAAACACATCGAATCGGACGATATGAGTCAATATAGGTTAAATGCGATCCGTTTTGGGGAGAAAATGACGTATTTATCCTTAAACATGTCATAAACACTTAAAATACATCAGATTGAGTCAAACTCAGTCAAAAAGAAGAGGTTATATGTATTTAATGACCTAAACGCTTCGAATCGGACGATATGAGTAAATATAGGTGAAATAGGATCAATTTTGGGTTGAAAAATGACGTATTTACCCTTGAACATGTCATAAACATTCAAAATACCTCGATTTGAGTTAAACTTGGTCAAACGAAAGAGGTTTTGAGTATAAAAAGACCTAAACACTTCGAATTGAACGATATGAGTCAATATAGGATAAATAAGATCGATTGTGGGTAGAAAATGACGTATTTATCCTTAAACATGTCGTAAACACTTGAGATACATCGATTTGAGTCAAACTTGGTCAAACGAAAGAGGTTTTGTCTATAAAATGACCTTAACACTTCGAATTTAACGATATAAGTCAATATAGGAAAAATAGAATCAATTGGGGGTAGAAAATGACGTATTTACCCTTGAACATGTCATAAACACTTAAAATACATCGATTTGAGTCAAATTTGGTTAAACGGGTGAGGTTTTGTGTATTTAATAAATTAAACACATCGAATCGGACGATATGAGTCAATATAGGTTAAATGCGATCAGTTTTGGGGAGAAAATGACGTATTTACCCTTAAACATGTCATAAAATACATCTAATTGAGTCAAACTCGATAAAAAAGAAGAGGTTATGTGTATTAAATGACCTAAACACTTCGAATCGGATGATATTAGTAAATATAGGTGAAATAGGATCAATTTTGGGTAGAAAAATGACGTATTTATCCTTGTACATGTCATAAACACTTGAAATACATCGATTTGAGTCAAACTTGGTCAAACGAAAGAGGTTTTGTGTATAAAATGACCTAAACACTTAGAATTGAACAATATGAGTCAAAATAGGACAAATATGATCCATTGTGGGTAGAAAATGATGTATTTACCCTTGAACACATCATAAACACATAAAATACATCGATTTTAGTTAAACTCGCTCAAACGAAAGAGGTTCTGTGTATAAAATGCCCTAAGCACTTTGAATCGGACGATATGAGTCAATATAGGTCAAATAGGATCAATTGTGGGTAAAAAAGGGCGTACTTACCCTTGAACATGTCGTAAACACTTAAAATACATCGATTTGTGTCAAACTCAGTCAAATAGGAGAGCATCTATGTATTAAATAACATAAACACTTCGACTCAGACAATATGAGTCAATATAGGACAAATGGGATCAGTTTTGGGTAAAAAATGACGTATTTACCCTTGAACATGTCATAAACACTGAAAATACATCGATTTGAGTCAAACTCGGTTAAATGGAATTCGTTCTGTGTATACAATGACATAAACACTTTGAATTGAATGATATGAGTCAATATAGGTAAAATGGGAACAATTTTGGACAAAAATTGATGTATTTACCCTTAAACATGTCATAAACACTTAAAATACATCGATTTGAGTCAAATTTGGTTAAACGGGTGAGGTTTTGTGTATTTAATAAATTAAACAAATCAAATCGGACCATATGAGTCAATATAGGTTAAATGCGATCAGTTTTGGAAAGAAAATGACCTATTTACCCTTAAAGATGTCATAAACACTTAAAATACATCGGATTGAGTTAAACTCAGTCAAAAAGAAGAGGTTATGTGTATTAAATGACCTAAACACTTCAAATCGGACGATATGAGTAAATATAGGTGAAATAGGATCAATTTTGGGTAGAAAAATGATGTATTTGCCCTTGAACATGTCATAAACACTTAAAATACCTCGATTTGAGTTAAACTTGGTCAAACGAAAGAGGTTTTGTGTATTAAATGACCTAAACACTTCGATTTGAACGATATGAGTCAATATACGATAAATAGGATCAATTGTGGGTAGAAAATGACGTTTTTATCCTTGAACATGTCGTAAACACTTGAGATACATCGATTTGAGTCAAACTTGGTCAAACAAAAGAGGTTTTGTGTATAAAATGACCTTAACACTTCGAATTGAACGATATAAGTCAATATAGGAAAAATAGGGTTAATTGTGGCTAGAAAATGACGTATTTGCTCTTGAACACGTCATATACACTAGAAATACATCTATTTGAGTCAAACTCGGTTAAACGGGTGAGGTTTTGTGAATTTAATGATTTAAACACTTCAAATCAGACAATATGAGTTAATATAGGTTAAATGCGATCAGTTTTGGGGAGAAAATGACGTATTTACCCAAAAACATGTCATAAACACTTAAAATACATCGAATTGAGTCAAATTCGATAAAAAAGAAGAGGTTTTGTGTATTAAATGACCTAAACACTTTGAATCGGATGATATGAGTAAATATAGGTGAAATAGGATTAATTTTGGGTAGAAAAATGACGTATGTATCCCTGAACATGTCAAACACACCTGATATACCTCAATTTAAGTCAAACTCAGTCAAATAGGAGAGCTTCTATGTATTAAATGACATAAACACTCCGAATCGGACGATATGAGTCAATATAGGTCAAATAGGATCAGTTTTGGATAAGAATGACGTAATTACCCTTGAACATGTCATAAATACTTAAAATACATCGATTTGAGTTAAACTCGGTCAAACAAAAGAGGTTTTATGTAGAAAATGACTTAAACACTTCGAATTGAATGCTATGAGTCAATATAGGACAAGTAGGATCAATTGTGGGTAGAAAATGACGTATTTATCCTTGAACATGACATAAACACTTGAAATTCATCGATTTGAGTCAAACTCGGTCAAACGAAAGAGGTTATGTGTATAAAATGACCTAAACACTTTGAATTGAATGATATGAGTCAATATAGGACAAATAGGATCAATTCTGGGTACAAAATGACGTATTTGCCCTTGAACATGTCATAAACACTTGAAATACATCGATTTGAGTAAAACTCGCTGAAACGGAAGAGGTTCTGTGCATAAATGGACCTAAACACTACGAATCTGACGATATGAGTCAATATAGGTGAAACAGGATAAATTTTGGGTTAGAAAATGACGTATTTAAAAACTAGAAATATATCGGTTTGAGTTAAACTCCGTCAAACGGGAGAGATTCTATGTATAAAGTTACATAAAAACTTAGAATAGGACGTGAAGAGTCACTATAGGTGAAATGGGATCATTTTTGGGTAGAAAATGACGTATTTACCCTTAAACATGTCACAAACATTTGAAATACATCGATTTGAGTCAAACTCGGTCAAACGAGAGAGGTTATGTGTGTAAAATGACCTAAACACTTCGAATCAGATGATATTAGTCAATATAGGTCAAATAAGATTAAGTTGGGTAGAAAATGACGTATTTACCCTTGAACATGTCTTAAAAACTTGAAATACATCGATTTGAAGCAAAATCTGATAAACGGGAGAAATTTTATTTATAAAATGACATAAACACTTCGAATAGGACGTTAATAGTCACTATAGGTCAAATGGGATTTGTTTTGGTTAGAAAATGATATATTTACGCTTGAACATGTCATAAACACTTGAAATACATCGATTTGAGTTAAACTCGGTCAAATGGAAGTGGTTTTGTGTATAAAATGACCTAAACACTTTGAATTGGACGATATGAGTCAATATAGGACAAATAGGATCAATTTTGGGTTGAAAATGACATATTTACCATTAAACATGTCATATAAATTCAAATGCATCGATTTGTGTCAAACTCGGTCTAACGAGAGAGGTTCTTTATTTTAAATGACCTTAACCCTTTGAATCGGACGATATAAGTCAATATAGGACAAATAGGCGCAATTTTGGGTAGAAAATGATGTATTTACCCTTAGATATGTCATAAACACTTGAAATACATCGATTTGAGTCAAACTCGGTCAAATGGGAGAAGTTTTATGTATAAAAGGACATAAACACTTTGAATCGAACAATATGAGTTCATATATGTAAAATGGGATCAATTTTGGACTAAAACTGACGTATTTACCCTTAAACATGTCATAAACAATTGAGATACATCGATTTGAGTAGAATTTGTTCAAACGGGTGAGGTTTTGTGTATTAAATGACCTAAACACTTCAAATCGGACGATCTGAGTCAATATAGGTCAAATGGGATCATTTTTGTGTAGAAAATGATGAATTTACCCTTAACCATGAAAAACACACTTGAAATACATCGAATTGAGTCAAACTCGGTCAAACAGGAGAGATTATGTGTATTAAATGAACAAAACAGTTCGAATCGAATGATATGAGTCAATATAGGTCAAATAGGATCAATTTTGGGTAAAAAATGACGTATTTCCCCTTGAACATGTCATAAAAACTTTAACTACACCGATTTGAGTAAAACTCGGTCAAATAGGAGAGAATCTGTGTATAAAATGATATAAACACTTTGAATCGGACGATATTAGTCAATATAGGTCAAATGGGATCACTATTGGGTAGAAAATGATGTATTTACCCAACATATAATAAACACTTGAACTACATCGATTTGAGTCAAATTTGGTCAAACAAGAGAGGTTGTGTATAAAATGACCTAAACACTTAGAATTGGACGATATGAGTCAATATAGGACAAATTGGATCAATTTTGGGTAGAAAATGACGTATTTACCCTTAAACATGTCATAAACACTTGAAATACATCGATTTGAGTCAAACTAGGTCAAACGGAAGAGGTTCTTTTTATAAAATGACCTAAACAGTTCGAATAGGACGATATGAGTTAATATAGGTCAAATAGGATCAATTGTGGGTAAAAAATGACGTATTTACCCTTGAACATGTCTGAAAAACTTGAAATACATCGATTTGAGTCAAACTTGGTCAAACGAGAGAAATTCTATGTAGAAAATGACAAAAGCACTTTGAATAGGACGTTAAGAGTCACTATAGGTCAAATGGGATTAGTTTTGGCTAGAAAATGACGTATTTACCCTTTAACATGTCATAAACACTTGAAATACATCGATTTGAGTCAAACTCGGTCAAACGGGAGAGGTTTTGTATAAAATGACCTAAACACTTTGAATTGGACGATATGAGTCAATATAGGACAAAAAAGAGGATCAATTTTGGGTTGAAAATGACATATTTTACCCTTAAACATGTCATATAAATTCAAATACTACGATTTGTGTCAAACTCGGTCAACCGAGAGAGGTTCTTTATTTTAAATGACCTAAACCCTTCGAATCAGACGATATAAGTCAAAATAAGACAAATAGGCGCAATTTTGTGTAGAAAATGATGTATTTACCCTTAGATATGTCATAAACACTTGAAATACATCGATTTGAGTCAAACTCGGTCAAATGGGAGAGGTTTTATGTATAAAATGACATAAATACTTCTAATCGAATAATATGAGTCAATATAGGTAAAATGGGATCAATTTTTGACTAAAATTGACGTATTTACCCTTAAACATGTCATAAAGACTTGAAATACATCAATTTGAGTAGAATTCGTTCAAACGGGTGAGGTTTTGTGTATTAAATGACCTAAACACTTCAAATCAAACGATAAGAGTCAATATAGGTCAAAAGGGATCATTTTTGGGTAGAAAATGACGAATTTAACCTTAAACATGTAATAAACACTTGAAATACATCGAATTGAGTCAAACTTGGTCAAACAGGACAAAATATGTGTATTAAATGAACCAAATAGTTTGAATCGAATGATATGAGTCAATATAGGTCAAATAGGATCAATTTTGGGTAAAAAATGACGTACTTACCCTTGAACATGTTATAAAAACTTTAACTACATCGATTTGAGTAAAATTCGGTCAATTAGGAGAGCATCTGTGTATTAAATGATATAAACACTTTGAATCGGATGATATGAGTCAATATAGGTCAAATAGGATCACTTTTGGGTGGAAAATGACGTATTTACCCTTAAACATGTAATAAACACTTGAACTACATTGATATGAGTCAAACTCGATCGAACAAGAGAGGTTTTGTGTATAAAATTACCTAAACACTTCGAATTAGACGATATGAGTCAATATAGGACAAATAGGATCAATTTTGGGTTGAAAATGATGTATTTACCCTTAAACATGTCATAAACACTTGAAATACATCGATTTGAGTCAAACTCGGTCAAACGGAAGAGGTTCTGTGTATAAAATGACCTAAACACTTCGAATCGAACGATATGAGTCAATATAGGTCAAATAGGATCCATTGTGGGTAAAAAATGAGGTATTTACCCTTGAACATGTCTTAAATGAAATACATCGATTTGAGTCAAACTCGGTCAAACGGGAGAAATTCTATATATAAAATGACATAAACACTTCGAATAGGACATTTAGAGTCACTATAGGGCAAGTGGGACCAGTTTTGGGTAGAAAATGATGTTTTTACTCTTAAACATGTAATAAACACTTAAAATACATTGATTGGAGTTAAACTCGATCAAATGGGAGAGGTTTTGTGTATAAAATGACCTAAACACTTTGAATTGGACGATATGAGTCAATATAGGACAAATAAGATCAATTTTGGGTAGAAAATGATGTATTTACCCTTAGACATGTCATAAACACTTGAAATACCTCGATTTGAGTCAAAATCAATCAAATGGGAGAGGTTTTGTGTATAAAATGACATAAACACTTCGAATCGAACGATATGAGTCAACATAGGTAAAATGGGATCAATTTTGGACAAAAATTGACGTATCTACCCTTGAACATGTCGTAAACACTTGAAATACATCAATTTGAGTCAAACTCGGTCAAACGGGTGAGGTTTTTTGTATTAAATGACCTAAACACTTCAAATCGAACGATATGAGTCAATATAGGTCAAATGGGATCAATTTTGGGTAGAAAATGTCAAATTTACCCTTGAACATGTCATAAACAC
Organism: Dysphania ambrosioides; assembly: GCA_026401315.1. Lineage (NCBI taxonomy): Eukaryota > Viridiplantae > Streptophyta > Magnoliopsida > Caryophyllales > Amaranthaceae > Dysphania > Dysphania ambrosioides. Next base: position 14,140,762 of record CM048665.1, on the reverse strand, counting down.
TTGAAATACATCGAATTGAGTCAAACTCGGTCAAATAGGAGAGATTATAAGTATTAACTGACCTAAACAGTTCGAATCGAACGATATAAGTCAATATAGGTCAAATAGGATCAGTTTTGGGTAGAAAATGACGTATTTACCCTTGAACATTGATAACTGGTCTTTTAGGTCGTTTAACTAAAAGAATAGTTATACAAACAAAATTTGTAAACACCCTAATACTACTACAACTAGTGTAGTGGTAAGTCGGGGATCGAACCACAAGGACAAGAGGCGATAGCTTTTAGACTTGATGCAAAGGGTTTATTTGGAGCTGTGAATGGATGAATCTAATGATAGAAAAATAAAGCAAGAACTAAAACGATGTTATGCTATGAAGGGAAAACGGGGACAGATCAATTCCACCCTAGGAAGGACAATCAAACTATCAATACGCTAAATTAGGAGAAATCAATCAACAATGAATCATGACACTCAAGATGACGACAGGAAGTTTGTGACCCTATAAATCACAAAAACAACCTATAATTGCCCTATATCTCCAAAGGTGTGGCAGGACAAGATTCGCATCGAATATCAATCAATCAATCATCAACAATCTCAAATCCTAACTCTACTCATGAAGAATGAGCCAACCTAGGGTTTCACCAATAAAACCCCTAAGAAAACTACTCACATATAGTAATAAAGACTAAGGCATAAACAATGAAAAAGAACATGATTGAAAGCACAAAATAATTGAATGAAATGAACAGGAGAACAAAAAACGAAATCCTATAACAAAACCGACAACTACTCTATCAAAATCGTAAAAGAAGTAACGATAATAGCAAGAGGAATGAAATAAAGAAAAACAATACTTGAAAGCATTAAACGAAATAAAACAGCAAAGAATCGATACCTTGCATAAATGAAATTGCGTGGACGAAAGAGAATCCGAAGCCAAAATACAAAGCTTGAAAACGAGAACAACGAAAGCTGTAAACCTAAACTAATGCATGAAGGAAATGAAAAGCTTTAAAGTGATGTTCTAGGTTGAGGCACAAAAGCTCTCAAAGTAGGCATGAGGATTATTTAAAGAGCAAGAGGGTATTTATACCCTAGGGACATAAGGGGTAAAACCCTAGAAAAAACCCTCGAGCGCCGGCTAAAGAAAGAACCAAAAACTGCGGTAAAGAAGACCATTTGGCCGAATGGAGTATGGATTCGGCCGAATGAGTGGCCATTCGGCTGAATGAGTATGTCATTTGCTTACAACAAGAGCAATGAGTTTCTGGGCTCTGTCCACCATTCGGCCGAATTCGGCCGAATGAGTGTTCATTTGGCTCATTTGGCTATTCGCGAGAGCTTGATTTATGTGCTTGAATCCCTGTCTTCCATTCGACCGAATGGATGTCAGATTCGGTCGAATCTTAACCTGAACCTTGCTGAACAGCTCCTTTGAAGTGTCTAATGGCTTCTAGAGTTTATGGGATCTTCGAGAATGACTTGGAACGCATGCCCAAACTATGATACGCACATCCAAACTCTTGATAAAAGTGTCAAAGCCTCGAACACGTCTCATTTTACTTCGAAATCACTTGAAATGACCTAAAAACAGCTCGAGGACAAGATCAAGGTAAAATTGAACGCAATGTGCATAACACCAATATAAAAGCACGAGACTCGACACTAAAATGGGGTTGTAAACGTGCTCTAAAACAAGCACATCAACTTCCCCCAAGCCAAAACTATGCTAATCCCTAGCAAATGAACTAGCAAGGCAACACCGTGAGCAAAGCTCATGAAAAGCAAGGTGAGCGGAAAACAAGACAATGCCGGCCGTACGCGCAAAACTCTTCCCTAGCCATGGGTGTGCAAGTGCAATGGGCTTAAAAGAGCATAATACCAAGATGAAAAGTGTTTTCCACAGACTTGGGATTACTGGAAAAGCTACAACACAGGCCATGCCACCCACTACCTAATGAGGTCACAAGTCCACGCTCCCCATGCTATTTCCCAAAAGATGTAGGAAATTTCTAATACGCTCGTGTGTTTAATATGGTATGTGTTTCACTCAGAATCATCCGACTTAAGATGACTTAAGATGTGTTTCACTCTCCAGCACAGAACTTGCTAATCAGGCCAAGTCGAACAGGTTTGGAAATGGTTGCAATGTAGGCTGGGATCAAGGTAGGGTAAAATTTGGGGATATGGAGTTCAATTAGAGGATAGTAAGCAATCCAAGGTAATCAAACCAAGGACGCCTACGACTTCCGACGACAATGCCACTTCCCAAAATTCTCTAGATACGCATAAATGAACTCATTACACCAACTTTATTCTCGAATTTCTCTTTTTCTATTTTTTCTGTTTCTTTTCTTTTTTCTTTTTTTTCTTTTTTTTGTTTTCATGCTAATGTTTCCGAAATAAACTAAGAGTAATGTAAAGAGTCATATCATATGACAATGATGTTTCAAACCAAAATCTTTCACCATAATGCAACGGGCACCACTTCACTGTGATCACTTGACTATCCTCTAGGTAAGAAGAGGGAATATTTGGCTCATGTGGAGTTAGGTGATGTAGCTACAAAGAAAAAGTAATGGCACAAAATTGGCTTACCCTAAAGTCAATCGATATTCATGGTAGGCAATTTGGCCATGTAGATGTAACTACAAATGTGTTATCATCCCTGGCCTTTAGAAAAGAAGACTATACTGGAGGAGAACAGACACAATACTTGGACTTTCTAACTAGCACTTAATAACATAGGACTCATAATGGAATTCTAGAAGGCTCAATCCTCCTAGGCTAGTCGAAATACGCCTCAATAGGTAGTCATCCAAGCCACAAACCAAGCAGGACCAGATCCCCCAAGTCAGGTGGAAAACAGTCAATCATTCGGTCCCAAAACAGGCACAAGGCTAGGAAAACATGAGTATGCATAAGACCACCATAATGTACACGTCAGGAGCTAGCATGTCAGTTTCACAACTCAAGCACATTAATCTTGACACACCTAGACATGCAAAGAAAAACTAAAACAAAAACCAAGGTAATAGTTTCAATAATGCTGATCTTTCGAAGTTTTGAAAACACAAGGACCCTCCCCCAAGCCAACTCAAGAGCCATCTCGGCACTTGGGAGAGGAGAAACAAAAGGGAGAAAGATCAGCATTATGGAAGCTATTTCTATACAAATAAACAAACAAAACAAACATCGGGTTATCTCCCGTAAGTACTTTTGTTTAACGTCGGTAAGTTCGACACATTTTGGCACAAGTTTATAAAGAAAAAGAAAAAAATGAAATCATACTTGCTGTAAGAGTGGATTCACTCCTAACATCACCATCCCTCCAGCATGGGGAGTCAAAACTCTCCACCAAGCCGCTGTGGTGGAAGTAAGCAATGGAGAACCAGGGTCATCTAGAGGTGGGTTATAATACGGGGCTCCACCAAGCCAGGGTGGAGCCATCGGTCTCTCTTTAGATTTTCTTTTTCTAGCCCTTTTCCGTTTGCGGGCTGGCTCGTTAGTTCCCTCAGAATTGTAATACATCTCTATTGGTAGAGTAATTTGCTTCGCAACCCCAAAAACAATACGCTCTTGCGCGTCCTCCTCATCCGACACCTCAACTATCATTGGGGCAGCAAAAGCATTACACCTCTCAACTCGCAGCTTCATTCTCGACCACCCCAAAGGAACAAATCCGCTCAACCATGGGTTCCTTTGAGGACTTAGAAAAGGCAAACACAACCTTCTCTTGGGCTACCCTAATGATTATAGTTTCTGATTCACAGTCGATCAGGGCACCCAAAGTCTTCAAAGCATCCCTCCCTAAGATGAGGGTAGTATATGGATTCTCGGCCATATCAAGCACCACGAAGTCACATGGTACCACTATGTTCCCTACTTGGATCGGAAGGTCCTCAAACTCCCTACATGACACTTTTATACTACGGTCAGCCAGCTGGATTATTTTCTTCGAAGGCTTAAGCTCACAGGTTAGCTGTTTAGCAATGGACATCGGCATTAGGCTAATGGAGGCCCCAAGGTCAGCAAGTGCTCCCTTAGAATTGAGTTTTCCAAGGGTGACTGGGAGCACAAAGGGTCCTCTAGCTTTTTCTTTCTTTGCCCATGTGCCTTGAATGATGGCACTTACCTGCTCTGGTAAACTGATAACCTCACCCTCAAGCTTTCTCTTATTCCTTAAGAGGGTTTTCATATATTAAGCATATTGTGGCATTTGCTCCATGGCCTCTAAAAATGGTATATTCATTTCAAGTTGCCTCATATGCTCTAGGAATTTAAGAAACTTTTCTTGCAATTGCTTCTCTACCTTCTTGTAAGGAAAAGGTAGAGGCGGAGCATGTTGACGCTCAAGTTTCCTCCGTTCTAGTATCTCCCTCCATCTCTCGTCCTCATCTTTCTTCTCCCTCTCATGCCCAATGACTTCACCACCCTCCTTTTCTTCTCTCCCCTCAAGGTTCTCCTTGTGCTCATTTTCTCTTAGACAACCACTACCCTTCGAGGAATCTTCCCCTAAATCATTTCTATTGGCTACAACTAGAGCAGGATATGAGGTTCCAAATCTTAGGAAGATCGCCTTACAGGTGTGATGCTTAGGGTTGGAGTCAGGAGAGTTTTGTGGTGGAGGTTGGGTGGATGGGTTTTGTTGAGGGTGAAAAGGAAGTAGCAATGGTGGGGGTGGACTAGCCATCTGCGCAAGCTGTGATTCAAATAACTTCTACTGCACTTGAAGTTGTTGCATTTGATTTATTAAAGTTTGATTGATTTGCGAGAGGGTTTGATTTTTCTGCGCAAGGGAGTTCACTTGGGTGGAAAGGAATTCATTAGATGGAGGCGGGTTTAGTTGAGGCTGTGTAGATGGATAGGGTAAGTTGGTGTTGGGTCTTGGCATTTGAGGGTATGGCCTATTCCCATTCGGCCTAGGAAAACTCCCATTCGCTTGATTAGTAGAGTTGTACCCTTGGTAGGAGTTCCCTTGGTTAGAATTTAGATTGAAGGGAGGTCTAAAGGGTTGATTGTTGTAAGGACCTTGCTGAGCAAATCCTTGATTTTGACCACCATACCCTACAGCTGCCACATAATCGGGATTATACCCATATCCATCATAGTTCATGACTGGGGTTCCTTCTTGGTTATACCCCCTATAGTTAACAACCGCTATGTGCTCAAAATTTGTACCCCCATAATATGATGTATCATGATTGGTGCCCCCACAAATTCTACATGAAAAGGGCGCCTCTTTAACATTATACATTGGAGCTACCTTAGGCGTATTTAAACTTGGACAACTTCTTATCCATGATAGCCTCTATTTTTGAACTAATCGTGTCCAAGTTGCTTGAATCCATCCCTCCTCTCGGTAATCCACTACCCCTTGCTCCTCCCTAAGAGCTATTTTTAGCAACCTCCTTAATCTTAGCCTTCACTTAATTGCATGGGACTTTCGAGAGTTGGCCACCAACAGTTGAGTCTAGGAGTGCCTTGGTGGAGTCATTTAGACCATCATAGAAGAATGTATTGAGATGGTTCTCCCCATACTCATGATGGGGGCATGCTCTTATAATTCTCTTAAACCGACTCCAAGTGGCACTAAGGTTCTCATCATCCTCTTGAGTGAATGACGTAATTTTCTTATGCCAATCCTGCGTTCGAACTATGGGATAGAACCTTTCTAGAAATGTTGTCTTTAATTGAGCCCAATTAATGATTGAATTGGGCTCTAGGCATTTATACCAATCCCGAGCATCACCAGATAAACTCAAGTGAAATAAATGCATCCGTACATAATCCAGGCTATTGGGATACAGAGGTATGAGACCGCAAATATCTGAGAATGCCTCCAAGTGTTGGAGAGGGCATTCATTTCTCAAACCACAAAAAGGGGTCTCCTTCACCATCCGAGTGAATTGAGGATGTATGTGATAAGGGTTCGGGGCTATGGGTAACACTACACTTCCTTGAAATTCTTCGGACCCAGGCGTCCCAAATTGACCAAATAGTTGTTGGTGGTTTTCGCCCATTGGTGGTGTAAGGGGATTGGAAGTATTTGGTTGTGAAGAGGTTTGGGTTGGAATTCTCCGTTTGCTGTGTTGAACCTCAGGGTCGTATGGTTCTAGTTGTTGATTTGATCTACGTGTGCTATATGGCATGCAAACAACACTAGAGACCAAGCGTAAGTACTGACAAGCAAACTAATAGACAATAATAAAAATAAAACAAAAATGACTTACACCAAGACTATAATCTAAATACAACACCTTGTTCCCCGACAACGGCGCCATTTTGATAACCGGTCTTGTAGGTCGTTTAACTAAAAGAATAGTTATGCAAACAAAATTTGTTAACACCCTAATACTACTACAACTAGTGTAGTGGTAAGTCGGGGATCAAACCACAAGGACAAGGGGCGATAGCTTTTAGACTTGATGCAAAGGGTTTATTTAGAGATGTGATTGGATGAATCTAATGACAGAAAAATAAAGCAAGAACTAAAACGATGTTATGCTACGAAGGGAAAACGGGGACAGATCAGTTCCACCCTAGGAAGGACAATCAAACTATCAATACGCTAAATTAGGAGAAATCAATCAACAATGAATCATGACACTCAAGATGACGAGAGGAAGTTTGTGACCCTATAAATCACACAAACAACCTATAATCGCCCTATGTCTCTAAAGGAGTGGCAGGACAAGATTCGCATCGAATATCAATCAATCAATCAATCAATCAATCAATCATAAACAATCTCAAATCCTAACTCTACTCATGAAGAATGAGCCAACCTAGGGTTTCACCAATCAAACCCTTAAGAAAACTACTCACACATAGTAATAAAGACTAAGGCATAAACAACAAAAAAGAACATGATTGAAAGCACAAACTAATTGAAAGAAATGAACAGGAGAACAAAAAACGAAATCCTATAACAAAACCGACAACTACTCTATCAAAACCGTAAAATAAGCAACGATAATAGCAAGAGGAATGAAATTAAGAAAAACAATACTTGAAAGCATTAAACGAAATAAAACAGAAAAGAATCGATACCTTGCATAAATGAAATTGCGTGGACGAAAGAGAATCCGAATCCGAAATACAAAGCTTAAAAATGAGACTAACAAAAGCTGTAAACCTAAACTAATGCATGAAGGAAATGAAAAGCTTTAAAGTGATGTTCTAGGTTGAGGCAGAAAAGCTCTCAAAGTAGGCATGAGGATTATTTACTAAGCAAGAGGGTATTTATACCCTAGGGACGTAAGGGGTAAAACCCTAGAAAAAACCCTCGAACGCCAGCTACAGAAAGAACCAAAAACTGTGGTAAAGAAGACCATTCGGCCGAATGAGTGGCCATTCGGACGAATGAGTATGTCATTCGCCTAAAACAGGAGCAATGAGTTTTTGGGCTCTGTCCACCATTCGGCCGAATGAGTGCAATCATTCGGCCGAATGGGCCTTGATTCGGCCAAATGAGTGTTCATTCGGCTATTCCCGAGAGCTTGATTTATGTGCTTGAATCCCTGTCTTCCATTCGACGGAATGGATGTCAGATTCGGTCGAATCTTAACCTGAACCTTGCTGAACAGCTCCTTTAAATTGTCTAATGGCTTCTAGAGTTTATGTGATCTTCGAGAATAACTTGGAACGCATGCCCAAACTATGATACGCGCATCTAAACTCTTGATAAAAGTGTCAAAGCCTCGAACACGTCTCATTTTACCTCGAAATCATCGAAATCACCTGAAATGACCTAAAAACAGCTCGAGGACAAGATCAAGGTAAAATTAAATTTAATGTGCATAAAACCAATATAAAAGCATGGGACTCGACACTGAAATTGGGTTGTAAATATGCTCTAAAACAAGCATATCAAACATGTCATAAAGACTTGAAATACATCAAATTAGACAATATGAGTCAATATAGGACAAATGGGAGAGGTTTTGTGTATAAAATGACCTAAACACTTTGAATTAGACAATATGAGTCAATATAGGACAAATAGGATAAATTTTGGGTTGAAAATGATGTATTTACCCTTGAACATGTCATAAACACTTGAAATACATCAATTTGTGTCAAACTCGGTCAAACGGGAGAGGTTCTGTGTATTAAATGACCTAAAATTTTCGTATCGGACGATATGAGTCAATATAGGACAAATAGGATCAATTTTGGGTAGAAAATGATGTATTACCCTTGAACTTGTCATAAACACTAGAAATACATTGATTTACGTCAAACTCTGTCAAATAGGAGAGCATTTGTGTATAAAGTGACATATACAATTTGAATCGAGCGATATGAGTCAATATAGGTAAAATGAGATTAATTTTGGACAAAAAATTACCCTTGAACATGTCATAAACACGTAAAACACATCGATTTGAGTCAAACTCGGTCAAACGGGTGAGGTTTTTGGTATTAAATGAGCTAAACACTCCCATTACCACGATATGAGTCAATATAGGTCAAATGGGATCAGTTTGGGTTAGAAAATGACGTATTTACCCTTGAACATGTCATACACACTTGAAATACATCGATTTGAGTCAAACTCGATTAAATAGAAGAGCATATGTGTATTAAATGAGATAAACACTTTGAATCGTACGATATGTGTCAATATAGGTCAAATGGGATTAGTTTTAGGTAGAAAATGATGTATTTACCCTTCAACATGTCATAATCACTTGAAATACATCAGTTTGAGTCAAACACGGTCAAACGGGAGAGGTTTTGTGTAATAAATGACCTAAACACTTTGAATAGTACAATATGAGTCAATATAGGTCAAATGGGATCAGTTTTCGGTAGATTAGGACATATTTACTGTTGAATATGTCATAAACACTTGAAATACATCGATTTGAGTCATACTTGGTCAAACTGGAGATGTTTTGTGTATTAAATTACCTAAACACTTAGTATTAGACGATATGAGTCAATATAGGTCAAATAGGATCAGTTTTTGGTAGAAAATGACGTATTTACCCTTGAACATGTCATAAACACTTGAAATACATCGATTTGAGTAAAACTCGGTCAAATTAAAGAGCATCTGTGTATTAAATGATATAAACACTTTAAATCGGAAGATATGAGTCAATATAGGTCAAATGGGGTCAGTTTTGGGTAGAAAATGACGTAGTTACCGTTGAACATGTCATAAAGACATGAAATACATCGATTTGATCAAACGCGATCCAACGGGAGAGGTTTTGTCTATAAAATGACCTAAACACTACAAAATAGGAACAATTTTGGGTAGAAAATGACTTATTTACCCTTGAACATGTCATAAACACTTGAAATACATTAATTTGTGTCAAACTCGGTCAAACGGGAGAGGTTAAGCAATATGTCATAGGACAACTAGGATCAATTTTGGGTAGAAAATGATGTATTTACCCTTGAACATGTCATAAACACTTGAAATACATCGATTTGAGTCAAACTCGGTCAAATAGGAGAGCATCTGTGTGTAAAATGACATATACAATTTGAATCGAACGATATGAGTCAATATAGGTAAAATGAGATTAATTTTGGACAAAAAATTATGTATTTACCCTTGAACATGTCATAAACACGTAAACTACATCGATTTGAGTCAAACTCGGTCAAAAGGGTAAGGTTTTAGGTATTAAATGACCTAAACACTTCAAATACAAGGATATGAGTCAAATGGGATCAGTTTTGGTTAGAAAATGACGTATTTACCCTTGAACATGTCATACACACTTGAAATACATCGATTTGAGTAAAACTCGGTCAAATAGGAGAGCATCTATGTATTAAATGATATAAACACTTTGAATCAGACGATATGAGTCAATATATGACAAATGGGATCAGTTTTTGGTAGAGAATGACGTCTTTACCCTTGAACATGTCATAAACACTTGAAATACATTGATTTGAGTCAAACGCGGTCAAACGGGAGAGGTTTTGCGTATAAAAAGACCTAAACACTTTGAATTGGACGATATGAGTCAATATAGGACATAAAGGATCAATTGTGGGTAGAAAATGATGTATTTTCCCTGGAACATGTCATAAACACTTGACATACATCAATTTGAGTCAAATTTTTCAAAGAGGAGAGCATTTGTGCATTAAATCACCTAAACAACTCGAATCGGGTGATATGTGTCAATATAGGTCAAATAGGATCAATTTTGGGTAGAAAATGACGTATTTACACTGGAACATGTCATCAACACTTGAAATAAATCGATTTGATTCAAATTTGACCAAAAGGCAGAAGTATTGTGTATTAAATGAGCTAAACACTTCGAATCAGACAATATAAGTCAATATAGGAAAAATAGGATCACTTTTGGGTAGAAAATGACGTATTTACTCTTGAACATGTCATACACACTTGAAATAAATCGATTTGACTTAAACTCGGTCAAATGCGAGATGTTCTATGTATTAAATGACCTAAAGACTTCAAATTGAGCGATATGTGTCAATATAGGTCAAATAGGATTAGGTAGAAAATGATGTATTTACCCTTGAACATGTCATAAAAACTTGAAATACATCGATTTGAATCAAACTCGGTCAATTGGAAGAGGTTTTGTGTATAAAATGACCTAAACACTTCGAATCGGACGATTTGAGTCAATATAGGTCAAACAGGATCTGTTTTGGGTAGAAAATAATGTATTTATTCTTGAACATGTCATAAACACTTGAAATACGTCGATTTGAGTAAACCTTGGTTAAATGGAAGAGGTTTTACGTATAAAATTACCTAAATAATTCGAATCGGACGATATGAGTCAATATAGGTCAAAAAGGATCATATTTGGGTAGAAAATGAAGAATTTACCCTTGAACATGTAATAAATACTTAAAATACATCGATTTGAGTCACACTCGGTCAAATAGGAGAGGTTTTGGGTATATAATGACTTAAACACTTCGAATCGGACAATATGAGATAATATAGATAAAATGGGATCAGTTTTAGGTAGAAAATGAGGTTTTGATAACCGGTTTTCTAGGGGTTAACTAAAAGACAGGTTATGCAAACAATATTTATTCCAACCTACAAACTATACGAGTATAGCGGAGTAGGGTGTCAAACCACGAAGACAAGGTATATCAAGACTTTGACTTTTAACACAACCGGACTATTTGGGGTTGGAAATTCAGTTAAAACTAATAGGTGGAAAATAGATGACGACAAATCACGAAGTAAAGCAAGTAGAGAAAAACGGGGACAAGATTGGATTCACCCTAGGAATGAAGCTTTAAAACCGAACATGATAGGTTAGAGAAAATCTGATAATAACTAGCATGGATATCCAAGAGTACGAGAGGAAGTTTGTGACCCTATAGATCACACAAACAAGTTTGTGACCCATAATCGCCCTATGTCTCCAAAGGAGTGGCAGGACAAGATTCGCATCGGAATCCGAAACTATTTATTAACATCGTTTCTACAACCTTAAGCAATAAAGATCATAGCTTTCCTAGGGTTTCACCGATCAAAACCCCTAAAGGATTTACTCACTCATATTCATGCTTAAAGACAAAGATATTAAAAGATGCAGCAGAAACGAACATGGAATGAAATCGCGAGAATGAAAACACAATCAGAATTAATAAACGAATAACTTAGAACTAAACATGCAATGAAATAAAGCAATGAATTAAGATTAAAGGAAGGAATTAAACTTACAAAAAGCTTCAAATTGATATCCACGAAAAGAATTCGAACTAAAAAGCGTTGAAGAAAAACTGAAAATCGAAAGCTAAAACTAAAAGAATTTGGAGGCTAAGAAATCTAAAAGTGCATAAAAGTATTAAACCTAGCTCTCCCCCTCCTCATCAGAGGAAGGGGGTATTTATAACAAAATAAGAAAAACCTACGAAAAACCCTAAAATGCATAGGAGCCGGCCCTAAAAAGAAGTAGTTGATCTGGAGGAAAACACTATCATTCGCCCGAATATAGGTATCATTCGGCCGAATGTGATCCCATTTGCCCGAATTGTCTTCCATTTGCCCATTCCAGAGGCTTCGGGGAATCGATCTCTGTTAAGAATTCGCCCGAATGTACAGGGTGATTCGGTCGAATGGAAGCTCATTCGCCCGAATGAGTTCCATTCGGCCTTTCCAGTAGCAAGACTCGAGAACTCTGAAGACTGCCTCTCATTCGACCGAATGAGTCTCAGATTCGGTCGAAACTGCAAGCATTCGGTCGAATGTCTCTCAGATTCGGTCGAATCTGAGAGCATTCTTTCCTCTTTTCACTTCCCTCTTTTCTGAACTCCGTGAAATCTTCATGAGTGACTTCAAACATTTTCCCAAACTAAGATACGTGTGTCAAAGGCTCGAATGTATCGCCTTTCACCTTGAAATCATCAAAGGTGCCTGAAATGAACTTAAGACAACTCGAAAACAAGACCAAGGTAAAATCAAGCATAATGTACATAAAACCAATACAAAACTATGAGACTTGACACTAAAATGAGTTAATAAATGTGCTCTAAAACGAGCACATCAACTTCCCCCAAGCTAGACCGTTGCTAGTCCCTAGCAAACGAAATAGAAAGGTGAAATGACAGCTTAAGGCAATATGAATGAAGAAATGAATGAAGAGACTAATGAAAAACATGGGAAGTGAAGCTCAAGTCAATGCAAGCCGTGCACGTGCGAAACTCCTCCCTAGCCATGGGTGTGCAAGTACAATGGGATTTAAAGAGCATAATCAACCTTTTACACTTACTCGGGATTACCGAGCAAGCGACATCATAATTCATTCCGCCCACTACCTAATGAGGTCGCAAGTCTACGCTCCCAAGGTTATTTCCCATGAGGTGTGGGAAATTTCCATTACGCTCATGTGTTTATGGGGTATGTGTTTCACTCGAAGTCATCCGACTAAAGGTGAGTCGGGAATTAAACACCTAAGCAGGGAGAAATCCCGTAAATCGTGTCTTATCTGCTCTCCAACACTGATCTTACTAATCAGGTTAAGTCGAACAGGTTTGGAAAAGGGTTGTAATATAGGTTTGGATCGAGGTATGGTAGAATTTGGGAATGTGGAGTTGAAATAGAGGATAGTAAGTGATCCAAGGAAGTAAAACCGAGGAAGATTACGCCTTCCGACAACCATGTCAATCCCAAAATTCCCAATAGTAGACTAATACACTATGTCAACTTTATTCTCAACTTTTTCTCTAATTTCTTTTGTTTATTTTCTTTTTTTTTTCTCTTTTTTTTTCTTTTGCGCTTTTCAAGCTTTTTCTGAACTTTCTATGTGCATACTTCTTTGAAATGCACTAAGACTAGTGTATGTAGTCAAATCATCCAATGATTATTTCCCCAAACCGAAATCCTATATTACAATGCTACAAATATCAACTTCACTATGATCACATGACTATCCTCTAGGTAAAAAGAGGGAGTATTTGGTTCATGTGGAGTTAGATAGCGTGGCTACAAAAGAAGGTAAAGGCACAAATTTGTCTCAACCTAGAGTAAATTGATTTTCATGGTAGGCACTTTGGCTATGTAGCTTTTAACTACAAACGTGTTATCATCCCTAACCTTTAGAAAAGTAGACTATGCTGGAGGAGAACAGACACAATTCTTAAGATTCCCTGACTAACACTCATCAATATAGGACTCATAATAGAGTCCTAAAGGCTCAATCCTTACTAGGTTAGTCGAAATGCACCTCAATAGGTAGTCATCCAAACCACATATCAATCAAGCTCAGATCCCTCCAAGCTAAGTGAAAAACAGTTGATAAACTCATACCCAAAACAGGCACAGGGCTATGGGAATACGAGTTTGCATAAAGTCGGTGCACAACAGAGGCTTGCATGCTTGTTTGGGATATATGATGGGAAAGGGGGCATGTGGTGCAAAGAAGGGTAAAAATATATATATATAAAAAAAAACTTAAATACATAAATTTGGATTTTCGTATAAGAAATCATACCTGAAAACAACACCAAAAAGCAAAGCGCAAAGCACAAAATAACACCTAGAAATAAAACACGAAGCAACGAAACGCTACACAACACTAAACTGACAACCAAGACCAAAGGACACGCGAAAGAATGAGTAGTGGACTATGGATATCCCCCCCTAGCCAGGATGAAGCCGTCCTCGGCGCTAAGGGAGGCCGTTAGGTCCACCACTACTCATCCCCCATACATTCCTCATCATCCCCTTGGTCATCCTCCGCATTAACCTCTTCCTCCCCACCCATGTAGTCCATCCCATAGTCGTCCGAGGCTCTTCTAGGAGCCGGCGGAGTGAAGTTATTAAACCTACGCCTACCCACCCGCAACTGGTCAAACCCATGACTTAGTGATATTTCGTTATAGTTGTCATGGCGAGGGTACCAAGAAGGGGTGGCCATGCTTTCGCCGACCATGTGGGAGCGGTAGGCCATATCATACCATGGGTAGTTCGCCCGCTCGAAGTTTTGTTCGAGGTGTTTGAGTTGGGCAGTGTGGTGGGCTTGGGTGGTGAGGACCTGGTCAAGCCTTCTCTCTATGCGTCCTAGGGAGGACATAATGTCAGATTCAGACTCATCGTCTGAATCGTCATGGTCTGGTAAGACTGAGGTAGAGGCTCTAGGTCGGTCACGCATAGAGAGGGTGTGAGGGCGAGGAGGTGGTACAAGTGGGGGCTCGACAGCGTATCTCGGCATATCGCCTTCTAAGAGATACGAGGCCCCAAACTGGACCAGGGGAGGTAAATGAGGGCAGGGAAGGGGGATGGTGCGATCTTTCAAGTACCGCCAACGCATAGGATCCGCAAAAATGAAGCCAGCCCGTACGAGACATTGCTCATGAAGGGTAGTGGAACTTGCATATCTTTTGCTGAATTTCACAGGATTCATGACGTTCAGGAATTCAGCAATACGGAATACGTGTCCCCCTAAACATAAGTCAGTAGTAGCATTTAGGGTGGCTGTGTTGTTTAGAAACTTCCACAGCGTCATTAGCAGGCTTAGTGCAGTGTCGTCATGTGGTGCAAGATAGCGGTGCAAGATGTGCACCTCGTGCGTTCGTACTAGGTGAGGGCTAGGGGAAGGGAACAAAGTCTCCCTAGCAAATTTAAAGAACATGCGCAAAACTGGGTGTTGCACATCAGAAGCATATATGTTCCTATTCGGATAAACAAGCCGGCCAGCTATTTTAGGCCATAGCTCAGAAACCCGAGAGTTGTCCGGTTGTTTATCCGGAATAGGCTCGTTATTGAAACCAAATACGGCACAAATTGCAGCATAATCAAGAAAATAGGTTGCATTCCTTAGCCTAAAAGATAAATGCAACCTACCATCCCGTTGGCACGGGGTTAGGGAACTAAGAAACTCATAAGTTAAGAGCTTATGAGTCGGGTGCCACATGTTTATCCAGTTTTCTAACCCACATGCAGTTAATAATGCAACAAATTGCTTGTATATACCCATTCGTTGCAAAATTGATAGGTCTAAATAACGAGTAGAGTTGATTTTTCGTACCTTAAGTCTTTGGAAACGCTCATATTGCTCCAAAGATACGAAAATAACCGTAGGGTGGTCCTCATCGAACCATAGTTCCTGGCCAGGAAGCCTTTGTTGACCCTCCGGTTGTTGGGAACCGGTTTGTTGAGCTTCCTGAGCCGCACCCGAAGAGGAACCCTCTCCATGCTTCTTGGACCTTTTGAAGGGGTTCCTTAAAGTTCTCCTTGGACCCATGGTAATTGAAGATGATTTGGAGGGGAGTAGAGGGATTTGAGAAAGAGCAAGAATGTGGGAGAGGAAATCGGCCGAGTGAAAGAAGTAGAAAAGATTCGGTGCGATTTTACGTGGAATGAGCTGATATTTATAGAACTGACTTCCATTCGGTCGAATGGCTCTTACATTCGGTCGAATGGCTCTTACATTCGGTCGAATGGTGTCCTATTCGGCCGAATGGATAACCTGTTCGGTCGAATGGAGTAATGTTACGAAGAAATCTTCGCTCCCATTTGACCGAATAGGTTTCGTAATTCGGTCGAATGTAACTACATTCGACCGAATGTTGGCTTCATTTGGTGTTATCAGCAACCTCGTAAATGTTCCCAAGTAGATCTATTCGACCGAATAGAACACTACATTCGGTCGAATTAGATTCATTCGGCCGAAGTGAAGCTTCATTCGGCATTATCAGGAACTTGGCCAAAATTGGGTTAAGCTCCATCTTCAATTTCATTCGGCCGAATGGACGTATCACTCAGCCGAATGGGCAGCGATTTCGCTCTTTTTAGATCAAATCACTTGTGCCCTCTCAAAATCAATCAATATACTATGATTAAGTTGTTTGAAAATCCAAATAAACCGGGTTACCTCTCGTAAGTGCTTTGTTTAACGTCGTTTAGCTCGACGTAGCTCGGGTAATTAAACAAAGACAAAAGTGAAACTAAGCATTTAAAACCTAAAAAAAAACGCTAAAGAACGATGATTCAAAGTAGGGATATTCGATAAGGGTCAATGATTATACCAATCCTTCGACTTTGACATCATCTAACTTTATAAGCTCAATGGTGTAGTCATTGTGAAGGCTGCTCTCATGGAAGAGTTTTAACCGATGTCCATTAACAACAAAACATCCTCCACAATGGTCTTTCAGCTCTACCGTTCCATATGGAAAAACTTGTGAAATCTCGAATGGCCCAGACCACCGTGATTTTAACTTTCCGGGGAATAACTTAGCTCTTGAATTAAAGAGCAGCACTTTATCTCCTACAAGGAACTCTCTTTGGATGATACGTTGGTCGTGCCAACGCTTAGTACGTTCCTTGTAGATGTGCATGTTATGGAATGCATCGAGCCGTAGTTCTTCCAATTCTCGTAATTGGGCGGCTCGCTTCTCGCAGAATAAGGTAGGGTCCAAATTTAGAGTTTGGATCGCCCACCAAGATTTGCATTCCAGTTCCACCGGTAGGTGACAGGATTTCCCATATAAAAGCCGGAACGGGGTGGTGCCAATAGGGGTTTTGTAACACGTCCGGTGGGCCTAAAGAGCATCATCTAACTTTAGAGACCAATCTTTCCTATTTGGGTTTACCACCTTCTCGAGAATTCTCTTGATTTCCCTATTAGTTACTTCCACCTGTCCTTGAGTTTGGGGGTGTTAGGGCAATCCGACTTTGTGCACGACTCCATAATTTTTCAATAATTTATTTAGTTCGTGCTTAGCAAAGTGTGATCCCCCATCACTTATGACTATTTTGGGAACACCGAATCGAGGAAAGATTATGCTTTTAAAAAGCTTAATAGCCACTTTGTGATCATTCGTAGGTGAGGCGATGGCTTCCACCCACTTAGACACATAATCAATTCCTACTAAAATATATTGGTTCCCATGAGATGAAACAAATGGGCCCATAAAGTGAATTCCCCAACAGTCGAACACTTCACACTCAAGGATGTAGTTTTGAGGCATCTCATTTCGCAATGAGATGTTACCAACCCTTTGGCACCTCTCACAGCTTTTCACAAAAGTTTCAACATCCTTATGTAACGTTGGCCAATAGAAACCTGCGGTGGCAACCTTAGCAGCAGTGTTCATTATACCATGGTGACCGCCACACGCGTATGAATGACAGTGAGTTAGGATTTTTGGAACTTCCTCTTTAGTGACGCAGCGGCGGATTATGCCGTCTGCGCAAGCATGAAATAAGTAGGGATCATCCCAAAAGAAGTTCCCGACTTTACCAAAGAAAGCCTTTTTCATAGCCCTTGATTCGAACTCTGGAAGTTCTCCACAAGCTAAATAATTCGCAATATCTGCGAACCAAGAGGCTTTCCCAACTACTATTACTGTCATTAGGGTTTCTTCGACCATTTCGTCTTGGATAGGTACGGCGTCATTATCAAGCTCGGGTAGCCTAGACAAATGGTCAGCTACCACATTTTCGCTACCTTTCCTATCTCTCAACTCAAAGTTAAACTCCTGTAATAGGAGCACCCAACGGATCAACCTCGGCTTTGCATCTCTCTTGGTCATTAAAAACTTCAGAGCCGAGTGATCAGTGAATACTACAACTTTTGATTAGATTAGATATTGGCGCAGTCTCTCAAAAGCATAGACTACTGCCAGCATTTCTTTTTCGGTTGTAGTGTAGCTACATTGTGCAGGGTCCAGTGTTTTACTGATATAACATATAACATGGTGCTTTCCCTCCTTTTTCTGCCCAAGGACAGCACCAACAGAAATATCACTGGCATCGCACATCAATTCAAATGGCAAAGTCCAATCCGGAGCTTGCACGATGGGCGCAGAAATTAGAGCCTCTTTTAGCTTGTTAAAGGCATTCATGCATCTCTCATCAAAGTGAAATTCGACATCTTTCTGAAGAAGTTCATTCAAGGGTTTTGCTAGAGTCGAAAATCCTAGGATGAGACGCCTATAGAATCCTGCGTGTCCAAGAAAGTATCGTACTCCTGTAACTAAGGTAGGTACAAGAAGATTCCTTATCACATCAATTTTGGCAGGATCCACCTCTATTCCTTTGTAAGACACTTTTTGGCCTAGGACGATGCCTTCTTGAACTAAAAAGTGACATTTCTCCCAATTTAGTACAAGATTCGTTTCTTGACACCTTAATAGTACTTTCTCAAGATGTGTCAAGCACGTGTCAAGAGAGGACCCTCCAACAGAAAAATCATCCATGAACACTTCCATAAAGTCCTCTAACATATCGGCAAATATAGCCGACATGCACCTCTGGAAGGTGGATGGAGCATTGCATAAACCGAAGGGCATTCTCCTGTAGGCAAAAGTCCCAAAAGGGCAGGTGAAAGTTGTTTTCTGTTGGTCCTCGGGGTGGATTGGGATTTGAAAGAAACCCGAGTAACCATCTAGAAAACAATAGTATTGTGCCTGGCCAGTCTTTCAAGCATCTCATTGATGAAGGGTAAGGGAAAGTGATCTTTTCTGGTTGCCTTATTGAGTTTGCGATAGTCAATGCAAACTCGTCATCCCGTGGTGGCTCTTGTGGGGATCATCTCTCCTCTGTCATTCTCGACGATGGTTATTCCTCCCTTTTTAGGAACAACATGAACTGGGCTAACCCATCTACTATCTGAAATTGAGTAGATGATGCCGGCCTGGAGGAGTTTGAGGATTTCATCCTTAACAACCTCTTTCATGTTGGGATTCAGCCGTCTTTGAGGCTCAACGGAGGAAAATTGTTCATCATCAAGATGAATCCGGTGCATAACAAGGGATGGACTAATCCCTTTTAAATCACCTAGTGAATACCCGATGACATCTCGATATTTCCTTAATAAAACAAGTAATTTTTCCAAAGAAATGTCATCGAGCTCAGAATTCACTATGACAGGGCTTCCTTCATCTTCATCGAGATAGGCATATTTTAAGCTAGGAGGTAGAGGTTTCAAAGTCACTTTGGGGAAAGGTTTAGGACCTTCCCTTTTGTGCGTAATACTTTCCTCTACCTCGTAAAGGTGCTCATACTCTGCTTCTTTTTCAGAATCCTGGGCCGTATCTAACCGGCCTTCCAACAGCTCATTTATAGTAGGGGTATCCTCATCCCAACCTTCTTTGACACCCAACCTCTACTTCCTTGTTCCCATAACGAACCTCACTCTCCCTTTCACCTTCTTCAAGGCGACAGACCTGCTCAACCATAGGCTTCTTTAAAAGGGGAGAGATTTTGAAAACTACCTTTACTTGGGCAACTTCTACCGTTATGGTATCATCATGGCAATTAATAACTGCCCAAAGCATTTTCAGAACGGCTCTGCCCAAGATAAGTGGAGTATAAGGGTCCTCTTCCATTTCCATTACCACAAAATCACAAGGGACCACTAGTTCTCCTACTTGTATAGGTATGTCGTCGAGCTCTCCACATGGCACTTTAATGCTCCTATCAGCCAGTTGGATTGTTTTCCTTGAAGGTCGGAGGGCAAAGGGGAGCTTTTTGGCGATCGATAGAGGCATAAGACTGATCGAAGCCCCTAAATCGGCGAGCGCCCCTTTAGGATCAAGGTTTCCCAACTTCACAGGGAGGTTATAAGGACCGGGATCTCGCTCCTTCATAGGCATTTTCCCCTGCAGTATAGAGCTAACTTGATGGGGCAGACTGATTACCTCTTCCTCAAGCTTTTTCTTGTTGGACAGTAAGTCTTTCAAGAACTTAGCATACTTTGGCATTTGTGCCATAGCATCGAGGAATGGGATTTTCATCTCCATCTTCTGAAGATGTTCAAGAAACTTCTTGAACTTATCATCAAGTTGCTTCTCAACTTTCCTGTAGGGAAAAGGAAGCGGTGGTGCATATAACCGTTCTAACCTCTTTCTTTCCTCAGCTTTTTTCCTCCTCTCCTCCTCACTCTCTACTGGCTTCTCACTCCCTGTCTTAGCATTGACGTCCTCCCTACCTCTTTCATCTTCAACCTCTGGTATTTTACTATGTTCCTCCTCTTTTTCATCTTTGTGTACTCTCGTCTCATCACTCACCCGCACCAAAGGTGTATCAACCGGATATGAAGGACTGTTATACTGAGTCCCTGATCTCAGGTGGATAGCTTTAGCAGTGTGCTAGTTTGGGTTCGGTTGCTGAGGTGGAGGTTGAATAGAGGGGTTAGGTTGAGGGTGAGATGGGAATAGCGGTGGTGTAGGAGGATTAGCCATTTGGGCCAGTTGAGTTTCAAACAACTTTTGCTGAGTTTGAAGTTGCTGCATTTGTTGGATGAGAGTCTAATTAATTTGCGTCAGACTCTGGTTCTGTTGAGCAAGAGTTGTTACTTGGGAGGCTAAATGGTCATTGGTTGAAGTGTGACCATGTTGTGGTTGAGGAGCCACATGATGAGGCTGACTAGGGGGAAAAGGCAGGTTTGAACTATTTCTAGGTCCTTGGTGAAACCCTGGGGGTCTATACACATTGGCCCTAGGTACGTTCCCATTAGTCTGGTTCCCCTGGAAACTTTGGTTATTAAATCCACCTTGACCATTTCTGTTGTATCCCGCGTGGAAGTTTCCCTGGTTTTGGTTGGAGTTAAAGGGAGGTTTGTACTGTTGGTTGTTCGGGAAAGGTTGCTGCCCATACCCTACTCCTTGGCCCTGTCCACTATAGTTAAGGGCTGCCACATGATCAGGGTTATACCCATAACCGTCATAGTTCATCACCTACGGTTCTGGGTTATACCCTCCATAGTCAACTGCAACTACATGCTCGGAGTGTGAACCACCACAATAAGATGTATCATGGTTGGTACCCCCACATATGGCACATGCAAAGTGCTTTTCACGCACTGGGGGGTTGTTCGAACTACCGGCTAGGCTTAGCTTGGACAACTTTTTATCAATAACGGCTTCTATTTTGGCGCTAATGTTGTCCAATTTAGTTGTGTCTATCATCCCTCTAGGTAATCCCTGACTCCTAGTTCCTCCCCAGGCACTATTCTTAGCAACTTCCTCTATTTTGGCCTTTACCTGGGTGCAAGGAATTTTGGAAAGCTGGCCACCTACAGCTGAGTCTAGAAGTGCTTTGGTGGAGTCATTAAGACCATTGTAAAAGAATGTGTTGAGATGGTTTTCCCCGTACTCATGGTTGGGACATGCTCTAATCATTCTTTTAAACCTACTCCATGTAGCACTAAGGTTCTCATCATCCTCTTGGGTGAATGACGCAATTTTCTTATGCCAATCCTGCGTTCAAACCGTAGGATAGAACCTTTCTAGAAATGCGTTTTTAGTTGAGCCCAATTAACAATTGAATTGGGTTCTAAGCATTTATACCAATCCTTGGCATCTCCCGCTAGACTCAGATGGACAAGGTGCATTCGCACATAATCAGGGCTATTAGGACAAGGAGGGATAAGTCCACAAATATTTGAGAATGCCTCTAGGTGTTGAAGAGGACATTCATTTCTTAAGCCACTGAATGGTGTTTCCTTAACCATTCTTGTGAACTGAGGGTGAATTAGGTAAGGTGTAGTAGCAATAGGAAGTACTACACCCCCTTTGAACTCTTGTGAGCCAGGAGTTCCGAATTGGCCAAACAATTGATGTTCTTCGGCCATTATGGATATGGTAGGGTTTTGGACAGATTGTAAGGTATACTTTGAAGGGCGTTGTCTACTAACACGTTGGATTTCAGGATTCAAGGGTGTAATTGGCTGGTTTGACCTACGCGTGCTATGGGGCATGCAAACACCTAAGTCAAAGACAACCACACACAGAAAGGAAAATAAAAATAGAAACAAAATAAATAAAGTTATGCTAAAATAAGTTAAGTCTAAATATTACGCCTTGTCCCCGACAACGGCGCCATTTTGATAACCGGTTTTCTAGGTCGTTAACTAAAAGACAGGTTATGCAAACAATATTTATTCCAACCTACAAACTATACGAGTATAGCGGAGTAGGGGGTCGAACCACGAAGATAAGGTATATCAAGACTTTGACTTTTAACACAACCGGACTATTTGGGGTTGGAAATTCAGTTAAAACTAATAGGTGGAAAATAGATGACGACAAATCACGAAGTAAAGCAAGTAGAGAAAAACGGGGACAAGATTGGATTCGCCCTAGGAATAAAGCTTTAAAAACGAACATGATAGGTTAGAGAAAATCTGATAATAACTAGCATGGATATCCAAGAGTACGAGAGGAAGTTTGTGACCCTATAGATCACACGAACAAGTTTGTGACCCATAATCGCCCTATGTCTCCAAAGGAGTGACAGGACAAGATTCGCATCGGAATCCGAAACTATTTATTAACATCGTTTCTACAACCTTAAGCAATAAAGATCATAGCTTTCCTAGGGTTTCACCGATCAAAACCCCTAAAGGATTTACTCACTCATATTCATGCTTAAAGACATAAAGATATTAAAAGATGCAGTAGAAACGAACATGGAATGAAATCGCGAGAATGAAAACACAATCAGAATTAATAACGAATAACTTAGAACTAAACATGCAATGAAATAAAGCAATGAATTAAGATTAAAGGAAGGAATTAAACTTACAAAAATCTTCAAATTGATATCCACGAAAAGAATTCGAACTAAAAAGCGTTGAAGAAAAACTGAAAATCAAAAGCTAAAACTAAAAGAATTTGGAGGCTAAGAAATCTAAAAGTGCATAAAAGTATTAAACCTAGCTCTCCCCCTCCTCATCAGAGGAAGGGGGTATTTATTACAAAATAAGAAAAACCTACGAAAAACCCTAAAATGCATAAGAGCCGGCCCTAAAAAGAAGTAGTTGATCCGGAGGAAAACACTGTCATTCGCCCGAATATAGGTATCATTCGGCCGAATGTGATCCCATTCGCCCGAATTGTCTTCCATTCGCCCATTCCAGAGGCTTCGGGGAATCGATCTCTGTTAAGAATTCGCCCGAATATACAGGGTGATTCGGCCGAATGGAAGCTCATTCGCCCGAATGAGTTCCATTCGGCCTTTCCAGTAGCAAGACTCGAGAACTCTGAAGAGTGCCTCTCATTCGACCGAATGAGTCTCAGATTCGGTCGAAACTGCAAGCATTCGGTCGAATGTCTCTCAGATTCGGTCGAATCTGAGACTATTCTTTCCTCTTTTCACTTCCCTCTTTTCTGAACTCCGTGAAATCTTCATGAGTGACTTCAAACACTTTCCCAAACTAAGATACGTGTGTCAAAGGCTCGAATGTATCGCCTTTCACCTTAAAATCATCAAAGGTGCCTGAAATGAACTTAAGACAACTCGAAAACAAGACCAAGGTAAAATCAAGCATAATGTACATAAAACCAATACAAAACTATGAGACTTGACACTAAAATGAGTTAATAAATGTGCTCTAAAACGAGCACATCAGGTATTTACCCTTGAATATGTCATCAACACTTGAAATACATCAATTTAACTCAAATACGGTCAAATGGAAGCGGTTTGTGTATAAAATGACCTAAACACTTCGAATCGGACGATATGAGTCAATATAGGTTAAACAGGATCAATTTTGGGTAGAAAATGAAGTATTTACCCCTGAACATGTCATAAACACTTGAAATAAATCGATTTGATTCAAACTTGGCCAAACGGGTGAGGTTTTGTGTATTAAATGAGCTAAACACTTTGAATCGGATGATATGAGTCAGTATAGGACAAATAGGATCACTTTCGGGTAGAAAATGATGTATATACCCTTTAACATGTCTTAAAAACTTTAAATACATCTATTTGAGTCAATCTCAGTCAAACGAGAGAGGTTCTATGTATAAAATGTCATAAACAATTCGAATCGGACGTTATGAGTCCATATAGGTCAAATGGGATCAGTTTTTTGTAGAAAATCACGTATTTACCCTTGAACATGTCATAAACACTTGAAATACATCGATTTGAGTCAAACTCGGTCAAAACAAAGAGGTTTTGTGTATTAAATAACCTAAACACTTCGAATCGAACGATATATGTCAATAGAGGTTAAATGGGATCAGTTTTGGGTATAAAATGACGTATTAATCCACGAACATGTCTTAAAAACTTTAACGACATCGATTTGAGTAAAACTCGATCAAATAGGAGAGCATCTATGTATTAAATGATATAAACACTTTGAATGAGACGATATGAGTCAATATAGGTCAAATGGGATCAGTTTTTGGTAGAAAATGACGTATTTACTCTTGAACATGTCATAAACACTTGAAATACATGGATTTAAGTCAAACACGGTCAAACGGGAGAAGTTTTACGTATAAAAAGACCTAAACACTTCGAATTGGACTATATGAGTCAATATAAGACATATAAGACCAATTGTGGGTAGAAAATGATGTATTTACCCTGGAACATGTCATAAACACTTGATATACATCAATTTGAGTCAAAATTTTCAAAGAGGAGAGCATTTGCGCATTAAATGACCTAAATAACTTGAATCGGGCGATATGTGTCAACATAGGTCAAATAGGATCTATTTTGGGTAGAAAATGACGTATTTACCCTAGAACATGTCATTAACACTTGAAATAAATCGATTTGATTCAAATTTGACCAAAAGGAAGAGGTTTTGTGTATTAAATGAGTTACACACTTCGAATCAGACGATATATGTCAATATAGGAAAAATAGGATCAATTTTGGGTAGAAAATGACGTATTTACCCTTGAACATGTCATACACACTTGAAATAAATCGATTTGACTTAAACTCGGTCAAATGGGAGATGTTCTATGTATTAAATGACCTAAAGACTTCGAATTGGGTGATATGTGTCAATATAGATCAAATAGGATTTGGTGGAAAATGACGTATTTACCCTTGAACATGTCATAAAAACTTGAAATACATCGATTTGAATCAAACTCGGTCAATTGGAAGAGGTTTTGTGTATAAAATGACCTAAACACTTTGAATCGGACGATTTGAGTAAATATAGGTCAAAAAGGATCAGTTTAGGGTAGAAAATGATGTATTTACCCTTGAACATTACATAAACACTTGAAATACATCGATTTGAGTCAAACTTAGTCAAATGGGAGAGGTTCTATGTATAAAATGACATAAACACTTCGAATTGGACGTTATAAGTCAATATAGGTCAAACGGGATCTCTTTTGGGTAGAAAATAACGTATTTATTCCTGAACATGTCATAAAAACTTAAAATACGTCGATTTGAGTAAACCTCGGTTAAACGGAAGAGGATTTACCTATAAAATTACCTAAACAATTCGAATCGGACGATATGAGTCAATATAGGTCAAAAAGGATCAATTTTGGGTAGAAAATGAAGAAATTACCCATGAACATGTAATAAATACTTAAAATACATCGATTAGAGTCACACCCGGTCAAATAGGAGAGGTTTTGGGTATATAATGACTTAAACACTTCGAATCGGACAATATGAGATAATATAGATAAAATGGGATCAGTTTTAGGTAGAAAATGACGTATTTACCCTCGAATATGTCATCAACACTTGAAATACATCAATTCAAGTCAAATGCGGTCAAATGGAAGCAGTTTGTGTATAAAATGACCTAAACACTTCAAATCGGACGATATGAGTCAATAGAGGTTAAACAGGATCAATTTTGGGTAGAAAATGAAGTATTTACCCCTGAACATGTCATCAACACTTAAAATAAATCGATTTGATTCAAACTTGGCCAAACGGGAGAGGTTTTGTGTATTAAATGAGCTAAATACTTTGAATCAAACGATATGAGTCAATATAGGACAAATATGATCACTTTTGGGTAGAAAATGATGTGTTTACCCTTGAACATGTCTTAAAAACTTTAAATACATCGAGTTGAGTCAAACTCGATCAAATGAGAGAGGTTCTATGTATAAAATGTCATAAACACTTCGAATCGGACGTTATGAGTCCATATAGGTCAAATGGGATCAATTTTTTCTAGAAAATGACGTATTTACCCTTCAACATGTCATAAACACTTGAAATACATCGATTTGAGTCAAACTCGGTCAAAACGAAAAGGTTTTGTGTATTAAATAACCTAAACACTTCGAACCGAATGATATACGTCAATAGAGGTTTAATGGGATCAGTTTTGGGTATAAAATGACGTATTAATCCTCGAACATGTCATACACACCTGAAATACATCGATTTGAGTAAAACTCGGTCAAAGAGGAGAGCATCTGTGTATTAAATGATATAAACACTTTGAATCAGACGATATGAGTCAATATAGGTCAAATGGGATCAGTTTTTTGGTAGAAAATGACGTATTTACCCTTGAACATGTCATAAACACTTGAAATACATGGATTTGAGTCAAACGCGGTCAAACGGGAGAGGTTTTACGTATAAAAAGATCTAAACACTTCGAATTGGACGATATGAGTCAATATAGGACATATAGGATCAATTGTGGGTAGAAAATGATGTATTTTCCCTAAAACATGTAATAAACACTTGACATACATCAATTTGAGTCAAATTTTTCAAAGAGGAGAGCATTTGTGCATTAAATGACCTAAACAACTCGAATCGGGCGATATGTGTCAATATAGGTCCAATAGGATCAATTTTGGGTAGAAAATGACATATTTACCCTGGAACATGTCATCAACACTTGAAATAAATCGATTTGATTCAAATTTGACCAAAAGGCAGAGGTTTTGTGTATTAAATGAGCTAAACACTTCGAATCAGACGATATAAGTTAATATAGGAAAAATAGGATCAATTTTGGGTAGAAAATGACGTATTTACCCTTGAACATGTCATATACACTTGAAATAAATCGATTTGACTTAAACTCGGTCAAATGTGAGATGTTCTATGTATTAAATGACCTAAAGACTTCGAATTGGGCGATAGGTGTCAATATAGGTCAAATAGGATTCGGTAGAAAATGACGTATTTACCCTTGAACATGTCATTAAAACTTGAAATACATCGATTTGAATCAAACTCGGTCAATTGGAAGAGGTTTTGTGTATAAAATGACCTAAACACGTTGAATCGGACGATTTGAGTCAATATAGGTAAAAAAGGATCAGTTTAGGGTAGAAAATGATGTATTTACCCTTGAACATGAAATAAACACTTGAAATACATCGATTTGAGTCAAACTCAGTCAAATGGGGGAGGTTCTATGTATAAAATGACATAAACACTTCGAATTGGACGTTATAAGTCAATATAGGTCAAACGGGATCAGTTTTGGGTAGAAAATAATGTATTTATTCTTGAACATGTCATAAACACTTGAAATACGTCGATTTGAGTAAACCTCGGTTAAACAGAAGAGGTTGTACGTATAAAATTACCTAAACAATTCGAATCGGACGATATGAGTCAATATAGGTCAAAAAGGATCAATTTTGGGTAGAAAATAAAGAATTTACCCTTTAACATGTAATAAATACTTAAAATACATAGATTTGAGTCATACTCGGTCAAATAGGAGAGGTTTTGGGTATATAATGACTTAAACACTTCGAATCGGACAATATGAGATAATATAGATAAAATGGGATCAGTTTTAGGTAGAAAATGACATTTTTACCCTCGAATATGTCATCAACACTTGAAATACATCAATTCAAGTCAAATGCGATCAAATAGAAGCGGTTTGTGTATAAAATGACCTAAACACTTCGAATCGGACGATATGAGTCAATATAGGTCAAACAAGATCAATTTTGGGTAGAAAATGATGTATTTACCCCTAAACATGTCATCAACACTTGAAATAAATCGATTTGATTCAAACTTGGCCAAAGGGAGAGGTTTTGTGTATTAAATGAGCTAAACACTTTGAATCGGACGATATGAGTCAGTATAGAACAAATAGGATCACTTTTGGGTAGAAAATGACGTATTTACCCTTAAACATGTCTTAAAAACGTTAAATACATCGATTTGAGTCAAACTCGGTCAAACGAGAGAGATCCTATGTATAAAATGTCATAAAGACTTCGAATCGGACGTTATGAGTCCATATAGGTCAAATGGGATCAGTTTTTTGTAGAAAATGACGTATTTACCCTTGAACATGTCATAAACACTTGAAATACATTGATTTGAGTCAAACTCAGTCATAACGAAGAGTTTTTGTGTATTAAATAACCTAAACTCTTCGAATCGAATGATATACGTCAATAGAGGTTAAATGGGATCAGTTTTGGGTACAAAATGGCGTATTAATCCTCGAACATGTCATAAAAACTTTCACGACATCGATTTGAGTCAAACGCGGTCAAACGGGAGAGGTTTTAAGTATAAAAAGACCTAAATTTTTTGAATTGGACGATATGAGTCAATATAGGACATATAGGATCAATTGTGGGTAGAAAATGATGTATTTTCCCTTGAACATGTCATAAACACTTGACATACATCAATTTGAGTCAAATTTTTCAAAGAGGAGAGCATTTGCGCATTAAATGACCTAAACAACTCGAATCGGGCGATATGTGTCAATATAGGTCAAATAGGAACAATTTTGGGTAGAAAATGACGTATTTACCCTTGAACATGTCTTAAAAAATTAAAATACATTAACTTGAGTCTAACTTAGTCAAACGAGAGAGGTTTTATGTATAAATATCATAAACACTTCGAATCGGATGTTATGACTCCATATAGGTCAAATGGGATCAGTTTTTGGTAGAAGATGATGTATTTACCCCTGAACATGACATAAACACTTGAAACACATCGATTTGAGTCAAACTCAATCAAATAGGAGAGTATCTGTCTATAAAAGGACATATACAATTTGAATCGAACGATATGAGTCAATATAGGTAAAATGAGATTAATTTTGGACAAAAACTATTCTATTTACCCTTGAACATGTCCTACACACGTAAAATACATAGATTTGAGTCAAACTTAGTCAAACGGGTGAGGTTTTGGGATTTAAATGACGTAAACACTTCAAATACAACGATATGAGTCAATATAGGTCAAATGGGATAAGTTTTGGTTAGAAAATGACGTATTTACCCTTGAACATGTTATACACACTTGAAATACATCGATTTGAGTCAAACTCGGTTAAATAGGAGAGCATTTGTGTATTAAATGACCTAAACACTTTGAATTGGACGATATGACTCAATATAGGTCGAATAGGATCAATTTTGGGTAGAAAATGACGTATTTACCCCGGAACATGTAATCAACACTAGAAATAAATCGATTTGATTCAAACTTGGCCAAACGGGAGAGGTTTTGTGTATTAAATGAGCTAAACACATCGAATCAGACGATATAAGTCAATATAGGAAAAATAGGATCAATTTTGGGTAGAAAATGACGTATTTACCCTTGAACATGTCATACACACTTGAAATACATCGATTTGAGTTAAATTCGGTCAAATGAGAGATGTTCTATGTATTAACTGACCTAAAGACTTCGAATCGGGCAATATGTGTCAATATAGGTCAAATAGGATTAGGTAGAAAATGATGTATTTACCCTTAGACATGTCATAAACACTTGAAATACATCGATTTGAGTCAAACTCAGTCAAATGGGAGAGGTTCTATGTATAAAATGACATAAACACTTCGAATTAGACGTTATAAGTCAATATAGGTCAAACGGGATCTGTTTTGGGTAGTAAATGACGTATTTATTCTTGAACATTTCATAGACACTTGAAATACATCGATTTGAGTAAACCTCGGTTAAACGGAAGAGGTTTTACGTATAAAATTACCTAAACAATTCGAATCGGACAATTTAAGTCAATATAGGTCAAATTGATCATTTTTGGGTAGAAAATGAAGAATTTACCCTTGAACATGTAATAAATACTTGAAATACATCGATTTGAGTCAAACTTGATCAAATATGAGAGGTTTTGGGTATAAAATGACTTAAACATTTCGAATTAGACAAAATGAGATATTATAAGTAAAATGGGATAAGTTTTAGGTAGAAAATGACGTATTTACCCTTGAACATGTCATCAACACTTGAAATACATCAATTTGAGTCAAATACGGTCAAATGGAAGAGGTTTTGTGTATAAAATGACCTAAACATTTCGAATCGGATGATATGAGTCAATATAGGTCAAACAGGATCAATTTTGGGTAGAAAATGATGTATTTACCCCTGAACATGTCATCAACACTTGAAATAAATCGATTTGATTCAAACATGGCCAAACGGGAGAGGTTTTGTGCATTAAATGAGCTAAACACTTCGAATCGGACGATACGAGTCAATATAGGACAAATAGGATCACTTTTGGGTAGAAAATGACGTATTTACCCTTGAACACGTGATACACACTTGAAATACATCGATTTGAGTTAATCTCGGTCAAATAGGAGAGCATCTGTGTATTAAATTACATAAACACGTCGAATCAGATGATATGAGTCATTATAGGTCAAATGGGATCAGTTTTGGGTAGAAAATGATGTATTTACCCTTGAACATGTCATAAACACTTGAAATACATCGAGTTTAGTCAAACTCGATCAAACGGAAGCGGTTTTGTAAACACTTCGAATCGGATGATACGAGTCAATAGGGGATAAATGAGATCAGTTAAGTGTAGAAAATGATGTATTAATCCTTGAACATCTCATAAACACTTAAAATACGTTGATTTGAGTCAAACACGGTCAAACGGGAAAGGTTCTAGGTAGAAAATGACTTAAACACTTTGAATCGGACGATAAGAGTCAATATAGGATAAATAAGATCAATTTTGGGTAGAAAATGACGTATTTACCCTTGAACATGTCATAAAAACTTGAAATACAATGATTTGAGTCAAACTCGGTCAAACGAGATAGGTTCTATGTATAGAATGTCATAAACACTTCGAATTAGACGTTATGAGTCCATATAGGTCAAATGGGATCAGTTTTTGGTAGAAAATGACGTATTTACCCCTGTACATGTCATAAACACTTGAAATACATCAATTTGAGTCAAACTCGGTCAAATAGGAGAGTATCTTTGTATAAAATGACATATACAATTTGAATCGAACGATATGAGTCAATAAAGGTAAAATGAGATTAATTTTGGACAAAAACTGATGTATTTACCCTTGAACATGTCCTAAAGACGTAAAATCCATCGATTTGAGTCAAACTCAGTCAAACGGGTGAGGTTTTGGGTATAAATGATCTAAACACTTCAAATACGACGATATGAGTCACTATAGGTCAAATGGGTTTAGTTTTGGTTAGAAAATCACGTATTTACCCTTGAACATGTCATACACACTTGAAATACATCGATTTGAGTCAAACTCGGTTAAATAAGAGAGCATTTATGTATTAAATGACCTAAAAGCATTGTGTCTATTCTCCTCCAGCATAGTCTTCTTTTCTAAAGGCCAGGGATGATAACACGTTTGTAGTTACAGCTACATGGCCAAATTGCCTACCATGAATATTGATTGACTTTAGGGTAAGCCAATTTTGTGCCTTTACTTTTTCTTCGTAGATACATCACCTAACTCCACATGAGCCAAATATTCCCTCTTCTTACCTAGAGGATAGTCAAGTGATTACAGTGAAGTGGTGCCCGTTGTATTGTGGTGAAAGATTTTGGTTGGAAAAATCGTTGTCGTATGATATGACTCTTTACATTACTCTTAGTTTATTTCAGAAGCATTTTCTTGAAAAAAAAAGGAAAAAAAGAAAGAAAAAAATAAAAAGAAAAGAAAAAAATAGAAAAAGAAAAATTCGAGAATAAAGTTGGTGTAATGAGTTCATTTATGCGTATCCAGAAAATTTTGGGAAGTGGCATGGTTTTCGGAAGTCAAAGCCATCCTTGGTTTGATTACCTTGGATTGCTTACTATCCTCTATTTAAACTCCACATCTCTAAATTTTACCCTACCTTAATCCCAGCCTACATTGCAACCGTTTCCAAACCTGTTCGACTTGGCCTGATTAGCAAGTTCTGTGCTGGAGAGTAGATAGGATGCAATCCCTAAGATTTCTCCTTGATTGAGTGTTTAATTCCCGACTCATCTTAAGTCGGACGATTATGAGCGAAACACGTACCATATTAAACACACGAGCGTACTAGAAATTTCCCACATCTTTTGGGAAATAACATGGGGAGCGTGGACTTGTGACCTCATTAGGTAGTGGGTGGCATGGCTTGTGTTGTAGCTTTTCCAGTGATCCCGAGTATGTGGAAAACGTTGTTTATCTTGGTATTATGCTTTTTTTGAGCCCATTGTACTTGCACACCCATGGCTAGGGAAGAGTTTTGCGCGTACACGACTGGCATTGTCCTGTTTTCCGCTCACCTTGCTTTTCATGAGTTTTGCTCACGGTGCTGCCTTGCTAGTTCATTTGCTAGGGACTAGCAAAGGTTTGGCTTGGGGGAAGTTGATGTGCTCATTTTAGAGCACGTTTACAACCTCATTTTAGTGTCGAGTCTCGTGCTTTTATATTGGTTTTATGCACGTTACATTCAATTTTACCTTGATCTTGTCCTCGAGCTGTTTTTAGGTCATTTCAGGTGATCTCGATGATTTCGAGGTAAAATGAGACGTGTTCGAGGCTTTGACACTTCTATCAAGAGTTTGGATGCGCGTATCATAGCTTGGGCATGCGTTCCAAGTCACTCTCGAAGATCCCATAAACTTTAGAAGCCACTAGGCACTTCAAAGGAACTTTTTCAAACGGGAGAGGTTTTGTGTATTAGATTACCTAAATACCTCCTACTGGACGATATGAGTCAAAATAGGTCAAATAAGATTAATTTTGGGTAGAAAATTACGTATTTACCATTAAACATATCGTAAACACTTAACATACATCGATTTGAGACAAACTTGGTCAACTGAGAGAGGTTCTAGGTACAAAATGACTCAAACACTTCGAATCGATTGATATTAGAAATATAGGTCAAATAGGATCAATTTTGGGTAGAAAATGATGTATATACCCTGGAACATGTCATAAACACTTGAAATATATCGATTTGAGTCAAACTTAGTCAAATCCGAGAGCTTTTGTGTAAAAAATGACTTAAACACTTCGAATCGGACGATATTAGTAAATATAGGTCAAATAGGATAAGTTTTAGGGCGAAAATGACGTATTTAACCTTGAACATGTCATAAACACTTGAAATATATCGATTTGAGTCAAGTTCGGTCAAATGAGAAAGGTTCTAGGTATAAAATGACCTAAATACTTTGGATCGGACGATATGAGTTAATATAGGTCAAATGGGATCAGTTTTGGGTAGAAAATGTTGTATTTACCCTTGAACATATCATAAAAATTTGAACTACATCGATTTGAGTTAAACTCGGTTCAATGGGAGAGGTTCTAGGTATAAAATGACTTAAATACCTCGAATCGGACGATATTAGTTAATATACATAAAATGGGATTAGTTTTTGGGTTGAAAATGACGTATTTACCCTTGAACATGTCATGAAGCTTGAAATACATCGATTTGAGTCAAACTCACTCAAACGGGAGATATTTTTGGTATAAAATGACTTAAACACTTCGAATCGGACAATATGAGATAATATAGATAAAATGGGATTAGTTTTAGGTAGGAAATGACGTATTTACCGTCGAACATGTCATAAACACTTGAAATACATCGATTTTAGTCAAATACGGTCAAATGGGAGAGGTTTTGTGTATTAAATGTCGTGAAAACTTTACATACATTGATTTAAGTCAAACTCAGTCAAATAAGAGAGGTTCTAGGTACAAAATGACTTAAACACTTTGAATTAGACGATATGAGACAATATAGGTCAAATAAGATCAATTTTGGGTAGAAAATGACGCATATACCCAAAAACATGTGAGTCAAACTCGATCAAATAGGATAGGTTCTGGGTGTAAATTGACTTAAACACTTCAAATAGGATGATATGAGTAAATATAGGTCAAATAGGATCAATTTTGGGTATAAAATGACGTATTTAACCTTGAACATGTCATAAACACTTGAAATAAATCGATTTGAGTCAAATTCGGTCAAATGGTAGAGGTTCTAGGTATAAAATGACCTAAACTCTTTTAATCGGGTGATATGAGTTAATATAGGTCAAATAGGATATAATTTGGGTATAAAATAAAGTATTTACCCTTAACCATGTCATAAAAACTTGAAATACATCTATTTGAGTCAAACTCGGTCAAATGGGAGAGGTTCTAGGTATAAAATGACTTAAATACTTCGAATTGGACGATACGAGTTTGAATAGGTAAAATGGGATCTGTTTTGGGTAGAAAATGATGTATTTACCCTTGAACATGTCATAAACACTTGACATATATCGATTTGAATCAAACTCGGTCAAAGGGGAGATCTAGGTAATAAATAACTTAAACACTTCAAATCGGACGATATGAGACAATATAAGTCAAAACGGATTATATTTGGGTAGAAAATGACGTATTTACCCTCGAACATGTCATAAACACTTGAAATATTTCGATTTGAGTCAAATGCGGTCAAATGGGAGAGATTTTGTGTATTAATTGACTTAATTACTTCGAATCAGACGATATAAGTCAATATAGGTGAAATAGGATCAATTTTGGATAGGAAATGATGTATTTACCCTTGAACATGTCGTAAACACTTGATATACATTGATTTAAGTCAAACTCAGTCAAATGGGAGAGGTTCTGGGTACAAAATGACTTAAACACTTCGAATCGGACGATATGAGACAATCTAGGTCAAATGGGAACAGTTTTTGGTAGAAAATGACGTATTTACCCTTGAACATGTCATAAACACTTTAAATAAATCGATTTAAGTCAAACTTTGTCAAACGGGAGTGGTTTTATGTATTAAATGACCTAAAGACTTCGAATCGGACTATATGAGACAATATAGGTCAAATAGGATCAATTTTGGGTAGAAAATGACGTATATACACATAAACATGTCGTAAACACTTGATATATTTCGATTTGAGTCAAACTTGGTCAAATAAGAGAGGTTTTGGGTACAAAATGACTTAAACACTTCGAATCGAACGATATGAGACAATATAGGTCAAATAGATTCAATTTTGGGTAGAAAATGACGTATATACCGTTGAACGTGTCATAAACACTTGAAATATATCGATTTGGGTCAATTTCGGTCAAATGGGAGAGGTTTTGGGTATAAAATCACTTAAAGACTTCGAATAGGACGATATGAGTAAATATAGGTCGAATAGGATCAGTTTTGGGTAGAAAATGACGTATTTAACCTTGAACATGTCATAAACACGTGAAATAAATCGATCTCGATCAAATGGAAGAGGTTCTAGGTATAAAATGACCCAAACACTTGGAATCAAATGATATGTTTTAATATAGGTCAAATAGGATATATTTTGGTTAGAAACTGACGTATTTACCCTTTTACATGTCATAAAATATTGAAATACATCGATTTGAGTCAAAGTTGGTGAAGTGGGAGAGGTTCTAGGTATAAAATAACTTAAATACTTCGAATCGGACGATTTGAGTTAATATAGGTAAAATCGGATCAATTTTGGGTAGAAAATGACGTATTTACCCTTGAACATGTCATAAACACTTGAAATACATCGATTTTTTAGTCAAACTCGGTCAAAGGGGAGAGGTTCTGGGTATAAAATGATTTAAACACTTCGAATCGGACAATATGAGACAATATAGGTCAAATGGGATCAATTTTGGGTGGTAAATGACGTATTTACCCTCGAACATGTCATAAACACTTGAAGTATAACGATTTGAGTCAAATACACTCAAATGGGAGAGGTTTTGTGTATTAAATGACCTAAACACTTCGAATCGGATAATATGAGTCAATATAGGTCAAGTAGTTTTGGGTAGAAAATGACGTATTTACCCTTGAACATGTCGTAAACACTTGACATACATCGATTTAAGTCAAACTCGGTCAAATGGGAGAGATTCAGGGTACGAAATGACTTAAACACTTTGAATCGGACGATATGAGACAATCTAGGTCAAATGGGAAAAGTTTTGGGTAGAGAATGACGTATTAAACCTTGAACATGTCATTAACACTTGAAGAAAATCGATTTGAATCAAACTCAGTCAAATGGTAGAGGTTCTAGTTATAAAATGACCTAAACACTTCGAATTGGACGATATGAGTTAATATAGGTCAAATAGGATATAGTTTGGGTAGAAAATGACGTATTTACCCTTGAACATGTCATGAAGCTTGAAATACATCGATTTGAGTCAAACTAGCTCAAACGGGAGATATTTTTGGTATAAAATGACTTAAACACTTCGAATCGGACAATATGAGATAATATAGATAAAATGGGATTAGTTTTAGGTAGGAAATAACGTATTTACCGTCGAACATGTCATAAACACTTGAAATACATCGAGTTTAGTCAAATATGGTCAAAAGGGAGAGGTTTTGTGTATTAAATGACCTAAACACTTCGAATCGGACGATATAAGTAATTATAGGTCAAATAAGATCAAGTTTGAGTAGAAAATGACGTATTTACACTTGAAAATGTCGTGAAAACTTTACATACATCGATTTAAGTCAAACTCAGTCAAATAAGAGAGGTTCTAGGTACAAAACGACTTAAACACTTTGAATTAGACGATATGAGACAATATAGGTCAAATAAGATCAATTTTGGGTAGAAAATGACGCATATACACAAAAACATGTGAGTCAAACTCGATCAAATAGGATAGGGTCTGGGTGTAAATTGACTTAAACACTTCGAATAGGATGATATGAGTAAATATAGGTCAAATAGGATCAATTTTGGGTATAAAATGACGTATTTAACCTTGAACATGTCATAAACACTTGAAATAAATCGATTTGAGTCAAATTCGGTCAAATGGGAGAGGTTCTGGGTATAAAATGACCTAAACACTTTGAATCGGGCGATATGAGTTAATATAGGTCAAATAGGATATAATTTGGGTATAAAATGAAGTATTTACCCTTAACCATGTCATAAAAACTTGAAATACATCTATTTGAGTCAAACTCGGTCAAATGGGAGAGGTTCTAGGTATAAAATGACTTAAATACTTCGAATTGGACGATACGAGTTTGAATAGGTAAAATGGGATCTGTTTTGGGTAGAAAATGATGTATTTACCCTTGAACATGTCATAAACACTTGACATATATCGATTTGAATCAAACTCGGTCAAAGGGGAGATCTAGGTAATAAATAACTTAAACACTTCAAATCGGACGATATGAGACAATATAAGTCAAAAGGGATTAGATTTGGGTAGAAAATGACGTATTTACCCTCGAACATGTCATAAACACTTGAAATATTTCGATTTGAGTCAAATGCGGTCAAATGGGAGAGACTTTGTGTATTAATTGACTTAATTACTTCGAATCAGACGATATAAGTCAATATAGGTGAAATAGGATCAATTTTGGATAGGAAATGATGTATTTACCCTTGAACATGTCGTAAACACTTGATATACATTGATTTAAGTCAAACTCAGTCAAATGGGAGAGGTTCTCGGTACAAAATGACTTAAACACTTCGAATCGGACGATATGAGACAATCTAGGTCAAATGGGAACAGTTTTTGGTAGAAAATGACGTATTTACCCTTGAACATGTCATAAACACTTTAAATAAATCGATTTAAGTCAAACTTTGTCAAACGGGAGTGGTTTTATGTATTAAATGACCTAAAGACTTCGAATCGGACTATATGAGACAATATAGGTCAAATAGGATCAATTTTGGGTAGAAAATGACGTATATACACATAAACATGTCGTAAACACTTGATATATTTCGATTTGAGTCAAACTTGGTCAAATAAGAGAGGTTTTGGGTACAAAATGACTTAAACACTTCGAATCGAACGATATGAGACAATATAGGTCAAATAGATTCAATTTTGGGAAGAAAATGACGTATATACCATTGAACGTGTCATAAACACTTGAAATATATCGATTTGGGTCAATTTCGGTCAAATGGGAGAGGTTTTGGGTATAAAATCACTTAAAGACTTCGAATAGGACGATATGAGTAAATATAGGTAGAATAGGATCAGTTTTGGGTAGAAAATGACGTATTTAACCTTGAACATGTCATAAACACGTGAAATAAATCGATCTCGATCAAATGGAAGAGGTTCTAGGTATAAAATGACCCAAACACTTGGAATCAAATGATATGTTTTAATATAGGTCAAATAGGATATATTTTGGTTAGAAACTGACGTATTTACCCTTTTACATGTCATAAAATATTGAAATACATCGATTTGAGTCAAAGTTGGTGAAGTGGGAGAGGTTCTAGGTATAAAATAACTTAAATACTTCGAATCGGACGATTTGAGTTAATATAGGTAAAATCGGATCAATTTTGGGTAGAAAATGACGTATTTACCCTTGAACATGTCATAAACACTTGAAATACATCGATTTTTTAGTCAAACTCGGTCAAAGGGGAGAGGTTCTGGGTATAAAATGATTTAAACACTTCGAATCGGACAATATGAGACAATATAGGTCAAATGGGATCAATTTTGGGTGGTAAATGACGTATTTACCCTCGAACATGTCATAAACACTTGAAGTATAACGATTTGAGTCAAATACACTCAAATGGGAGAGGTTTTGTGTATTAAATGACCTAAACACTTCGAATCGGATAATATGAGTCAATATAGGTCAAGTAGGATCAATTTTGGGTAGAAAATGACGTATTTACCCTTGAACATGTCGTAAACACTTGACATACATCGATTTAAGTCAAACTCGGTCAAATGGGAGAGATTCAGGGTACGAAATGACTTAAACACTTTGAATCGGACGATATGAGACAATCTAGGTTAAATGGGAAAAGTTTTGGGTAGAGAATGACGTATTAAACCTTGAACATGTCATAAACACTTGAAGAAAATCGATTTGAATCAAACTCAGTCAAATGGTAGAGGTTCTGGTTATAAAATGACCTAAACACTTCGAATTGGACGATATGAGTTAATATAGGTCAAATAGGATATAGTTTGCGTAGAAAATGACGTATTTACCCTTGAACATGTCATGAAGCTTGAAATACATCGATTTGAGTCAAACTAGCTCAAACGGGAGATATTTTTGGTATAAAATGACTTAAACACTTCGAATCGGACAATATGAGATAATATAGATAAAATGGGATTAGTTTTAGGTAGGAAATAACGTATTTACCGTCGAACATGTCATAAACACTTGAAATACATCGAGTTTAGTCAAATACGGTCAAAAGGGAGAGGTTTTGTGTATTAAATGACCTAAACACTTCGAATCGGACGATATAAGTAAATATAGGTCAAATAAGATCAACTTTGAGTAGAAAATGACGTATTTACACTTGAAAATGTCGTGAAAACTTTACATACATCGATTTAAGTCAAACTCAGTCAAATAAGAGAGGTTCTAGGTACAAAACGACTTTAACACTTTGAATTAGACGATATGAGACAATATAGGTCAAATAAGATCAATTTTGGGTAGAAAATGACGCATATACACAAAAACATGTGAGTCAAACTCGATCAAATAGGATAGGGTCTGGGTGTAAATTGACTTAAACACTTCGAATAGGATGATATGAGTAAATATAGGTCAAATAGGATCAATTTTGGGTATAAAATGACGTATTTAACCTTGAACATGTCATAAACACTTGAAATAAATCGATTTGAGTCAAATTCGGTCAAATGGGAGAGGTTCTGGGTATAAAATGACCTAAACACTTTGAATCGGGCGATATGAGTTAATATAGGTCAAATAGGATATAATTTGGGTATAAAATAAAGTATTTAGCCTTAACCATGTCATAAAAACTTGAAATACATCTATTTGAGTCAAACTCGGTCAAATGGGAGAGGTTCTAGGTATAAAATGACTTAAATACTTCGAATTGGACGATACGAGTTTGAATAGGTAAAATGGGATCTGTTTTGGGTAGAAAATGATGTATTTACCCTTGAACATGTCATAAACACTTGACATATATCGATTTGAATCAAACTCGGTCAAAGGGGAGATCTAGGTAATAAATAACTTAAACACTTCAAATCGGACGATATGAGACAATATAAGTCAAAAGGGATTAGATTTGGGTAGAAAATGACGTATTTACCCTCGAACATGTCATAAACACTTGAAATATTTCGATTTGAGTCAAATGCGGTCAAATGGGAGAGATTTTGTGTATTAATTGACTTATGTACTTCGAATCAGACGATATAAGTCAATATAGGTGAAATAGGATCAATTTTGGATAGGAAATGATGTATTTACCCTTGAACATGTCGTAAACACTTGATATACATTGATTTAAGTCAAACTCGGTCAAATGAGAGAGGTTCTGGGTACAAAATGACTTAAACACTTCGAATCGAACGATATGAGACAATCTAGGTCAAATGGGAACAGTTTTTGGTAGAAAATGACGTATTTACCCTTGAACATGTCATAAACACTTTAAATAAATCGATTTAAGTCAAACTTTGTCAAACGGGAGTGGTTTTATGTATTAAATGACCTAAAGACTTCGAATCGGACTATATGAGACAATATAGGTCAAATAGGGTCAATTTTGGGTAGAAAATGACGTATATACACATAAACATGTCGTAAACACTTGATATATTTCGATTTGAGTCAAACTTGGTCAAATAAGAGAGGTTTTGGGTACAAAATGACTTAAACACTTCGAATCGAACGATATGAGACAATATAGGTCAAATAGATTCAATTTTGGGAAGAAAATGACGTATATACCATTGAACGTGTCATAAACACTTGAAATATATCGATTTGGGTCAATTTCGGTCAAATGGGAGAGGTTTTGGGTATAAAATCACTTAAAGACTTCGAATAGGACGATATGAGTAAATATAGGTAGAATAGGATCAGTTTTGGGTAGAAAATGACGTATTTAACCTTGAACATGTCATAAACACGTGAAATAAATCGATCTCGATCAAATGGAAGAGGTTCTAGGTATAAAATGACCCAAACACTTGGAATCAAATGATATGTTTTAATATAGGTCAAATAGGATATATTTTGGTTAGAAACTGACGTATTTACCCTTTTACATGTCATAAAATATTGAAATACATCGATTTGAGTCAAAGTTGGTGAAGTGGGAGAGGTTCTAGGTATAAAATAACTTAAATACTTCGAATCGGACGATTTGAGTTAATATAGGTAAAATCGGATCAATTTTGGGTAGAAAATGACGTATTTACCCTTGAACATGTCATAAACACTTGAAATACATCGATTTTTTAGTCAAACTCGGTCAAAGGGGAGAGGTTCTGGGTATAAAATGATTTAAACACTTCGAATCGGACAATATGAGACAATATAGGTCAAATGGGATCAATTTTGGGTGGTAAATGACGTATTTACCCTCGAACATGTCATAAACACTTGAAGTATAACGATTTGAGTCAAATACACTCAAATGGGAGAGGTTTTGTGTATTAAATGACCTAAACACTTCGAATCGGATAATATGAGTCAATATAGGTCAAGTAGGATCAATTTTGGGTAGAAAATGACGTATTTACCCTTGAACATGTCGTAAACACTTGACATACATCGATTTAAGTCAAACTCGGTCAAATGGGAGAGATTCAGGGTACGAAATGACTTAAACACTTTGAATCGGACGATATGAGACAATCTAGGTTAAATGGGAAAAGTTTTGGGTAGAGAATGACGTATTAAACCTTGAACATGTCATAAACACTTGAAGAAAATCGATTTGAATCAAACTCAGTCAAATGGTAGAGGTTCTGGTTATAAAATGACCTAAACACTTCGAATTGGACGATATGAGTTAATATAGGTCAAATAGGATATAGTTTGCGTAGAAAATGACGTATTTACCCTTGAACATGTCATGAAGCTTGAAATACATCGATTTGAGTCAAACTAGCTCAAACGGGAGATATTTTTGGTATAAAATGACTTAAACACTTCGAATCGGACAATATGAGATAATATAGATAAAATGGGATTAGTTTTAGGTAGGAAATAACGTATTTACCGTCGAACATGTCATAAACACTTGAAATACATCGAGTTTAGTCAAATACGGTCAAAAGGGAGAGGTTTTGTGTATTAAATGACCTAAACACTTCGAATCGGACGATATAAGTAAATATAGGTCAAATAAGATCAACTTTGAGTAGAAAATGACGTATTTACACTTGAAAATGTCGTGAAAACTTTACATACATCGATTTAAGTCAAACTCAGTCAAATAAGAGAGGTTCTAGGTACAAAACGACTTTAACACTTTGAATTAGACGATATGAGACAATATAGGTCAAATAAGATCAATTTTGGGTAGAAAATGACGCATATACACAAAAACATGTGAGTCAAACTCGATCAAATAGGATAGGGTCTGGGTGTAAATTGACTTAAACACTTCGAATAGGATGATATGAGTAAATATAGGTCAAATAGGATCAATTTTGGGTATAAAATGACGTATTTAACCTTGAACATGTCATAAACACTTGAAATAAATCGATTTGAGTCAAATTCGGTCAAATGGGAGAGGTTCTGGGTATAAAATGACCTAAACACTTTGAATCGGGCGATATGAGTTAATATAGGTCAAATAGGATATAATTTGGGTATAAAATAAAGTATTTAGCCTTAACCATGTCATAAAAACTTGAAATACATCTATTTGAGTCAAACTCGGTCAAATGGGAGAGGTTCTAGGTATAAAATGACTTAAATACTTCGAATTGGACGATACGAGTTTGAATAGGTAAAATGGGATCTGTTTTGGGTAGAAAATGATGTATTTACCCTTGAACATGTCATAAACACTTGACATATATCGATTTGAATCAAACTCGGTCAAAGGGGAGATCTAGGTAATAAATAACTTAAACACTTCAAATCGGACGATATGAGACAATATAAGTCAAAAGGGATTAGATTTGGGTAGAAAATGACGTATTTACCCTCGAACATGTCATAAACACTTGAAATATTTCGATTTGAGTCAAATGCGGTCAAATGGGAGAGATTTTGTGTATTAATTGACTTATGTACTTCGAATCAGACGATATAAGTCAATATAGGTGAAATAGGATCAATTT
The DNA here is from genome assembly GCA_026401315.1 of Dysphania ambrosioides. Taxonomy (NCBI): domain Eukaryota; kingdom Viridiplantae; phylum Streptophyta; class Magnoliopsida; order Caryophyllales; family Amaranthaceae; genus Dysphania; species Dysphania ambrosioides. Next base: position 14,097,158 of record CM048665.1, on the reverse strand, counting down.
TGGATAGGAAATGATGTATTTACCCTTGAACATGTCGTAAACACTTGATATACATTGATTTAAGTCAAACTCGGTCAAATGAGAGAGGTTCTGGGTACAAAATGACTTAAACACTTCGAATCGAACGATATGAGACAATCTAGGTCAAATGGGAACAGTTTTTGGTAGAAAATGACGTATTTACCCTTGAACATGTCATAAACACTTTAAATAAATCGATTTAAGTCAAACTTTGTCAAACGGGAGTGGTTTTATGTATTAAATGACCTAAAGACTTCGAATCGGACTATATGAGACAATATAGGTCAAATAGGATCAATTTTGGGTAGAAAATGACGTATATACACATAAACATGTCGTAAACACTTGATATATTTCGATTTGAGTCAAACTTGGTCAAATAAGAGAGGTTTTGGGTACAAAATGACTTAAACACTTCGAATCGAACGATATGAGACAATATAGGTCAAATAGATTCAATTTTGGGAAGAAAATGACGTATATACCATTGAACGTGTCATAAACACTTGAAATATATCGATTTGGGTCAATTTCGGTCAAATGGGAGAGGTTTTGGGTATAAAATCACTTAAAGACTTCGAATAGGACGATATGAGTAAATATAGGTAGAATAGGATCAGTTTTGGGTAGAAAATGACGTATTTAACCTTGAACATGTCATAAACACGTGAAATAAATCGATCTCGATCAAATGGAAGAGGTTCTAGGTATAAAATGACCCAAACACTTGGAATCAAATGATATGTTTTAATATAGGTCAAATAGGATATATTTTGGTTAGAAACTGACGTATTTACCCTTTTACATGTCATAAAATATTGAAATACATCGATTTGAGTCAAAGTTGGTGAAGTGGGAGAGGTTCTAGGTATAAAATAACTTAAATACTTCGAATCGGACGATTTGAGTTAATATAGGTAAAATCGGATCAATTTTGGGTAGAAAATGACGTATTTACCCTTGAACATGTCATAAACACTTGAAATACATCGATTTTTTAGTCAAACTCGGTCAAAGGGGAGAGGTTCTGGGTATAAAATGATTTAAACACTTCGAATCGGACAATATGAGACAATATAGGTCAAATGGGATCAATTTTGGGTGGTAAATGACGTATTTACCCTCGAACATGTCATAAACACTTGAAGTATAACGATTTGAGTCAAATACACTCAAATGGGAGAGGTTTTGTGTATTAAATGACCTAAACACTTCGAATCGGATAATATGAGTCAATATAGGTCAAGTAGGATCAATTTTGGGTAGAAAATGACGTATTTACCCTTGAACATGTCGTAAACACTTGACATACATCGATTTAAGTCAAACTCGGTCAAATGGGAGAGATTCAGGGTACGAAATGACTTAAACACTTTGAATCGGACGATATGAGACAATCTAGGTTAAATGGGAAAAGTTTTGGGTAGAGAATGACGTATTAAACCTTGAACATGTCATAAACACTTGAAGAAAATCGATTTGAATCAAACTCAGTCAAATGGTAGAGGTTCTGGTTATAAAATGACCTAAACACTTCGAATTGGACGATATGAGTTAATATAGGTCAAATAGGATATAGTTTGCGTAGAAAATGACGTATTTACCCTTGAACATGTCATGAAGCTTGAAATACATCGATTTGAGTCAAACTAGCTCAAACGGGAGATATTTTTGGTATAAAATGACTTAAACACTTCGAATCGGACAATATGAGATAATATAGATAAAATGGGATTAGTTTTAGGTAGGAAATAACGTATTTACCGTCGAACATGTCATAAACACTTGAAATACATCGAGTTTAGTCAAATACGGTCAAAAGGGAGAGGTTTTGTGTATTAAATGACCTAAACACTTCGAATCGGACGATATAAGTAAATATAGGTCAAATAAGATCAACTTTGAGTAGAAAATGACGTATTTACACTTGAAAATGTCGTGAAAACTTTACATACATCGATTTAAGTCAAACTCAGTCAAATAAGAGAGGTTCTAGGTACAAAACGACTTTAACACTTTGAATTAGACGATATGAGACAATATAGGTCAAATAAGATCAATTTTGGGTAGAAAATGACGCATATACACAAAAACATGTGAGTCAAACTCGATCAAATAGGATAGGGTCTGGGTGTAAATTGACTTAAACACTTCGAATAGGATGATATGAGTAAATATAGGTCAAATAGGATCAATTTTGGGTATAAAATGACGTATTTAACCTTGAACATGTCATAAACACTTGAAATAAATCGATTTGAGTCAAATTCGGTCAAATGGGAGAGGTTCTGGGTATAAAATGACCTAAACACTTTGAATCGGGCGATATGAGTTAATATAGGTCAAATAGGATATAATTTGGGTATAAAATAAAGTATTTAGCCTTAACCATGTCATAAAAACTTGAAATACATCTATTTGAGTCAAACTCGGTCAAATGGGAGAGGTTCTAGGTATAAAATGACTTAAATACTTCGAATTGGACGATACGAGTTTGAATAGGTAAAATGGGATCTGTTTTGGGTAGAAAATGATGTATTTACCCTTGAACATGTCATAAACACTTGACATATATCGATTTGAATCAAACTCGGTCAAAGGGGAGATCTAGGTAATAAATAACTTAAACACTTCAAATCGGACGATATGAGACAATATAAGTCAAAAGGGATTAGATTTGGGTAGAAAATGACGTATTTACCCTCGAACATGTCATAAACACTTGAAATATTTCGATTTGAGTCAAATGCGGTCAAATGGGAGAGATTTTGTGTATTAATTGACTTATGTACTTCGAATCAGACGATATAAGTCAATATAGGTGAAATAGGATCAATTTTGGATAGGAAATGATGTATTTACCCTTGAACATGTCGTAAACACTTGATATACATTGATTTAAGTCAAACTCGGTCAAATGAGAGAGGTTCTGGGTACAAAATGACTTAAACACTTCGAATCGAACGATATGAGACAATCTAGGTCAAATGGGAACAGTTTTTGGTAGAAAATGACGTATTTACCCTTGAACATGTCATAAACACTTTAAATAAATCGATTTAAGTCAAACTTTGTCAAACGGGAGTGGTTTTATGTATTAAATGACCTAAAGACTTCGAATCGGACTATATGAGACAATATAGGTCAAATAGGATCAATTTTGGGTAGAAAATGACGTATATACACATAAACATGTCGTAAACACTTGATATATTTCGATTTGAGTCAAACTTGGTCAAATAAGAGAGGTTTTGGGTACAAAATGACTTAAACACTTCGAATCGAACGATATGAGACAATATAGGTCAAATAGATTCAATTTTGGGAAGAAAATGACGTATATACCATTGAACGTGTCATAAACACTTGAAATATATCGATTTGGGTCAATTTCGGTCAAATGGGAGAGGTTTTGGGTATAAAATCACTTAAAGACTTCGAATAGGACGATATGAGTAAATATAGGTAGAATAGGATCAGTTTTGGGTAGAAAATGACGTATTTAACCTTGAACATGTCATAAACACGTGAAATAAATCGATCTCGATCAAATGGAAGAGGTTCTAGGTATAAAATGACCCAAACACTTGGAATCAAATGATATGTTTTAATATAGGTCAAATAGGATATATTTTGGTTAGAAACTGACGTATTTACCCTTTTACATGTCATAAAATATTGAAATACATCGATTTGAGTCAAAGTTGGTGAAGTGGGAGAGGTTCTAGGTATAAAATAACTTAAATACTTCGAATCGGACGATTTGAGTTAATATAGGTAAAATCGGATCAATTTTGGGTAGAAAATGACGTATTTACCCTTGAACATGTCATAAACACTTGAAATACATCGATTTTTTAGTCAAACTCGGTCAAAGGGGAGAGGTTCTGGGTATAAAATGATTTAAACACTTCGAATCGGACAATATGAGACAATATAGGTCAAATGGGATCAATTTTGGGTGGTAAATGACGTATTTACCCTCGAACATGTCATAAACACTTGAAGTATAACGATTTGAGTCAAATACACTCAAATGGGAGAGGTTTTGTGTATTAAATGACCTAAACACTTCGAATCGGATAATATGAGTCAATATAGGTCAAGTAGGATCAATTTTGGGTAGAAAATGACGTATTTACCCTTGAACATGTCGTAAACACTTGACATACATCGATTTAAGTCAAACTCGGTCAAATGGGAGAGATTCAGGGTACGAAATGACTTAAACACTTTGAATCGGACGATATGAGACAATCTAGGTTAAATGGGAAAAGTTTTGGGTAGAGAATGACGTATTAAACCTTGAACATGTCATAAACACTTGAAGAAAATCGATTTGAATCAAACTCAGTCAAATGGTAGAGGTTCTGGTTATAAAATGACCTAAACACTTCGAATTGGACGATATGAGTTAATATAGGTCAAATAGGATATAGTTTGCGTAGAAAATGACGTATTTACCCTTGAACATGTCATGAAGCTTGAAATACATCGATTTGAGTCAAACTAGCTCAAACGGGAGATATTTTTGGTATAAAATGACTTAAACACTTCGAATCGGACAATATGAGATAATATAGATAAAATGGGATTAGTTTTAGGTAGGAAATAACGTATTTACCGTCGAACATGTCATAAACACTTGAAATACATCGAGTTTAGTCAAATACGGTCAAAAGGGAGAGGTTTTGTGTATTAAATGACCTAAACACTTCGAATCGGACGATATAAGTAAATATAGGTCAAATAAGATCAACTTTGAGTAGAAAATGACGTATTTACACTTGAAAATGTCGTGAAAACTTTACATACATCGATTTAAGTCAAACTCAGTCAAATAAGAGAGGTTCTAGGTACAAAACGACTTTAACACTTTGAATTAGACGATATGAGACAATATAGGTCAAATAAGATCAATTTTGGGTAGAAAATGACGCATATACACAAAAACATGTGAGTCAAACTCGATCAAATAGGATAGGGTCTGGGTGTAAATTGACTTAAACACTTCGAATAGGATGATATGAGTAAATATAGGTCAAATAGGATCAATTTTGGGTATAAAATGACGTATTTAACCTTGAACATGTCATAAACACTTGAAATAAATCGATTTGAGTCAAATTCGGTCAAATGGGAGAGGTTCTGGGTATAAAATGACCTAAACACTTTGAATCGGGCGATATGAGTTAATATAGGTCAAATAGGATATAATTTGGGTATAAAATAAAGTATTTAGCCTTAACCATGTCATAAAAACTTGAAATACATCTATTTGAGTCAAACTCGGTCAAATGGGAGAGGTTCTAGGTATAAAATGACTTAAATACTTCGAATTGGACGATACGAGTTTGAATAGGTAAAATGGGATCTGTTTTGGGTAGAAAATGATGTATTTACCCTTGAACATGTCATAAACACTTGACATATATCGATTTGAATCAAACTCGGTCAAAGGGGAGATCTAGGTAATAAATAACTTAAACACTTCAAATCGGACGATATGAGACAATATAAGTCAAAAGGGATTAGATTTGGGTAGAAAATGACGTATTTACCCTCGAACATGTCATAAACACTTGAAATATTTCGATTTGAGTCAAATGCGGTCAAATGGGAGAGATTTTGTGTATTAATTGACTTATGTACTTCGAATCAGACGATATAAGTCAATATAGGTGAAATAGGATCAATTTTGGATAGGAAATGATGTATTTACCCTTGAACATGTCGTAAACACTTGATATACATTGATTTAAGTCAAACTCGGTCAAATGAGAGAGGTTCTGGGTACAAAATGACTTAAACACTTCGAATCGAACGATATGAGACAATCTAGGTCAAATGGGAACAGTTTTTGGTAGAAAATGACGTATTTACCCTTGAACATGTCATAAACACTTTAAATAAATCGATTTAAGTCAAACTTTGTCAAACGGGAGTGGTTTTATGTATTAAATGACCTAAAGACTTCGAATCGGACTATATGAGACAATATAGGTCAAATAGGATCAATTTTGGGTAGAAAATGACGTATATACACATAAACATGTCGTAAACACTTGATATATTTCGATTTGAGTCAAACTTGGTCAAATAAGAGAGGTTTTGGGTACAAAATGACTTAAACACTTCGAATCGAACGATATGAGACAATATAGGTCAAATAGATTCAATTTTGGGAAGAAAATGACGTATATACCATTGAACGTGTCATAAACACTTGAAATATATCGATTTGGGTCAATTTCGGTCAAATGGGAGAGGTTTTGGGTATAAAATCACTTAAAGACTTCGAATAGGACGATATGAGTAAATATAGGTAGAATAGGATCAGTTTTGGGTAGAAAATGACGTATTTAACCTTGAACATGTCATAAACACGTGAAATAAATCGATCTCGATCAAATGGAAGAGGTTCTAGGTATAAAATGACCCAAACACTTGGAATCAAATGATATGTTTTAATATAGGTCAAATAGGATATATTTTGGTTAGAAACTGACGTATTTACCCTTTTACATGTCATAAAATATTGAAATACATCGATTTGAGTCAAAGTTGGTGAAGTGGGAGAGGTTCTAGGTATAAAATAACTTAAATACTTCGAATCGGACGATTTGAGTTAATATAGGTAAAATCGGATCAATTTTGGGTAGAAAATGACGTATTTACCCTTGAACATGTCATAAACACTTGAAATACATCGATTTTTTAGTCAAACTCGGTCAAAGGGGAGAGGTTCTGGGTATAAAATGATTTAAACACTTCGAATCGGACAATATGAGACAATATAGGTCAAATGGGATCAATTTTGGGTGGTAAATGACGTATTTACCCTCGAACATGTCATAAACACTTGAAGTATAACGATTTGAGTCAAATACACTCAAATGGGAGAGGTTTTGTGTATTAAATGACCTAAACACTTCGAATCGGATAATATGAGTCAATATAGGTCAAGTAGGATCAATTTTGGGTAGAAAATGACGTATTTACCCTTGAACATGTCGTAAACACTTGACATACATCGATTTAAGTCAAACTCGGTCAAATGGGAGAGATTCAGGGTACGAAATGACTTAAACACTTTGAATCGGACGATATGAGACAATCTAGGTTAAATGGGAAAAGTTTTGGGTAGAGAATGACGTATTAAACCTTGAACATGTCATAAACACTTGAAGAAAATCGATTTGAATCAAACTCAGTCAAATGGTAGAGGTTCTGGTTATAAAATGACCTAAACACTTCGAATTGGACGATATGAGTTAATATAGGTCAAATAGGATATAGTTTGCGTAGAAAATGACGTATTTACCCTTGAACATGTCATGAAGCTTGAAATACATCGATTTGAGTCAAACTAGCTCAAACGGGAGATATTTTTGGTATAAAATGACTTAAACACTTCGAATCGGACAATATGAGATAATATAGATAAAATGGGATTAGTTTTAGGTAGGAAATAACGTATTTACCGTCGAACATGTCATAAACACTTGAAATACATCGAGTTTAGTCAAATACGGTCAAAAGGGAGAGGTTTTGTGTATTAAATGACCTAAACACTTCGAATCGGACGATATAAGTAAATATAGGTCAAATAAGATCAACTTTGAGTAGAAAATGACGTATTTACACTTGAAAATGTCGTGAAAACTTTACATACATCGATTTAAGTCAAACTCAGTCAAATAAGAGAGGTTCTAGGTACAAAACGACTTTAACACTTTGAATTAGACGATATGAGACAATATAGGTCAAATAAGATCAATTTTGGGTAGAAAATGACGCATATACACAAAAACATGTGAGTCAAACTCGATCAAATAGGATAGGGTCTGGGTGTAAATTGACTTAAACACTTCGAATAGGATGATATGAGTAAATATAGGTCAAATAGGATCAATTTTGGGTATAAAATGACGTATTTAACCTTGAACATGTCATAAACACTTGAAATAAATCGATTTGAGTCAAATTCGGTCAAATGGGAGAGGTTCTGGGTATAAAATGACCTAAACACTTTGAATCGGGCGATATGAGTTAATATAGGTCAAATAGGATATAATTTGGGTATAAAATAAAGTATTTAGCCTTAACCATGTCATAAAAACTTGAAATACATCTATTTGAGTCAAACTCGGTCAAATGGGAGAGGTTCTAGGTATAAAATGACTTAAATACTTCGAATTGGACGATACGAGTTTGAATAGGTAAAATGGGATCTGTTTTGGGTAGAAAATGATGTATTTACCCTTGAACATGTCATAAACACTTGACATATATCGATTTGAATCAAACTCGGTCAAAGGGGAGATCTAGGTAATAAATAACTTAAACACTTCAAATCGGACGATATGAGACAATATAAGTCAAAAGGGATTAGATTTGGGTAGAAAATGACGTATTTACCCTCGAACATGTCATAAACACTTGAAATATTTCGATTTGAGTCAAATGCGGTCAAATGGGAGAGATTTTGTGTATTAATTGACTTATGTACTTCGAATCAGACGATATAAGTCAATATAGGTGAAATAGGATCAATTTTGGATAGGAAATGATGTATTTACCCTTGAACATGTCGTAAACACTTGATATACATTGATTTAAGTCAAACTCGGTCAAATGAGAGAGGTTCTGGGTACAAAATGACTTAAACACTTCGAATCGAACGATATGAGACAATCTAGGTCAAATGGGAACAGTTTTTGGTAGAAAATGACGTATTTACCCTTGAACATGTCATAAACACTTTAAATAAATCGATTTAAGTCAAACTTTGTCAAACGGGAGTGGTTTTATGTATTAAATGACCTAAAGACTTCGAATCGGACTATATGAGACAATATAGGTCAAATAGGATCAATTTTGGGTAGAAAATGACGTATATACACATAAACATGTCGTAAACACTTGATATATTTCGATTTGAGTCAAACTTGGTCAAATAAGAGAGGTTTTGGGTACAAAATGACTTAAACACTTCGAATCGAACGATATGAGACAATATAGGTCAAATAGATTCAATTTTGGGTAGAAAATGACGTATATACCGTTGAACGTGTGATGTGAATCTAGGTATTGAAACCTTAATCCACACAAAAGGGATAGAACTAGATAGAAAACCCTCTAAAGCTACGCACCAAAGGTTTAAAATCTAGGGCGAAAGTTTAAGAATTGATTAAAGCAAAGCACCCTCAATTCCTACACTTCCTCACGTGAATCTAAAGCTTTAAGCACCAATTCACAACTCTTTGTTACACACAAAGAAAAACAACAAACTCTCTAAGTTTATTGAAAAATATATAGAAAAGAATCTCCAAATCTGATTTTTCCAAGCTTGGGTGCACATCTATTTATACCCATAGCTTGAGAGTTTCAATCATATTATGACTAGGCCTCCTACTTCTAAAAGGACTCCTAATAACCAATAGGATAATGCCACCTATTTATTACATAATCCTACTAAAACTCTAACACTATCTTATCTTAATTAGAATCTTATCCTACCTAAAAAGATAATATTACAATTTAACTACTCTAATCCTATTTTATTTAAAGTAAAACACTAAATATCCAATGCCATGTGTGTAGCCACGTCCATACCCATGCCATGTCACTTGCCATGTCACTTAAGTCGTAATAAAGCACCGATAAGATGTAATAAGCACATCTCATTGTAACAAGCACCTCCCCTTGTCTTAAAATTTTCCTCCTTGGTCAAAATTTTCAATCTTCGAAAATTACTCCAAGATTTTAGCTTTTGATCAAGGCCTTCCATCAATCATCACCTCCATGGCTTCCACACATTATAGAATCATAAAATCTGAAAATGGAAAGTTCAAAACACACCTATGCCTAAAATGAGAAAAACCCTATCAAATGAAATGGGAGAAAACTCATAGGCAAAACCAACTTATTCCCTATGTCCACCAATCCTCATTTACATTTGCATGTTATCATGCACATGCAAATGTTCCCCTTTGATGGCTAGAAGATTCGTGTCTTCATAAGCCAACAACTCTCCCATGGTAGCATTCTTCTTTAAAGCTTCAACCAATCCTTCGAATTTGGCATCCTCTATCATATCATCCTCCTCTTCTTCAAAAGAGTTTGTCCTCAAACTTCGAAGTTGATCATCAGGCACATAAGGTGCTAAGTTGCCTATATTGAATGTGGCATGAACTCCATAGTCTCCAGGCAACTGAAGCTTATATGCATAATCACCCACCTTACTGATGATTTTGAATGGACCATCACACCTAGGCATAAGCTTGTTCTTACGTCGATTAGGAAATCTTTCCTTCCTCAAGTGTAACCAAACCAAGTCTCCCTCCTTGTAAGTATGTTGAGTCTTGTGTTTGTTAGCTCTAGCCTTATAGATATCATTGACCTTCTCAATTCTTGCTCTCACTTGGGTGTGAAGCTTTTGCATATAGTCAACCTTGGCGTTCGCATCCTTCTCTAATTCCCTTCCATCCACCAATAACACTCCCTTGCCATTATCTTTGTTAGAACGAGTTTTTAGAGCCATAAAAGGCTTCAAAACAAATGCTTTGGCTTGTGCATTCTTCCTCACAACATATATGTTTGTCCTTCCATCAAACTTCACAAATCTGTCATATTGCCAAGGTCTTCCCAAGAGAATATGACACGCATCCATGGGACAAACATCACAAAGCACTTGATCTTCATAATTGCCAATTTTGAACGAAATCAATGCTTGTTTACTAACCTTTACGTCACTTGACTTGGTAAGCCAATGGAGCTTATATGGTTGAGGATGGATTTGAGTAGGCACCTCCAACTTGTCCACCAAGAGTGTAGAAACCACGTTAGTGCAGCTCCCTGAATCTATAATCACATCACATAGTCTTCCATGGACATTGCATCTTGTGAGGAAGATTTTCTCCCTTTGGCTCTCCTCTAATGGTAAGGACTTGGATTGCAATGCCCTTCGCAATACTAGGCTAGATCCCCTAGTTTCTGGCATCACCTCCTCCACATCCTCCTCTAGGACTTCAAAAGATGTGTTACCTTCTTCCTCTTCAAGCTCATGCTCCTCTTCTTCAAAGGTTTCATCTTCCTCCCAATTCCGAGTAGTAGCAATCCTAGCATGGGGACAATCCCGTTGGATATGGCCTTGTCCCTTACATTTGAAGCAAGTTCGTTGATCTCCCATAGGGGGCCTCGAACTTCCTCCCTTATCTCTCCCAAAAGATTGTGGCTTTATGGAATTCTCAAGATTAGGCTTCATATTAGACATCTCACGCACCCCTTTAGCTTCAAATGATCGAAAGATCCCTCTAGGTTTATGTGTTTGCCTTTCAACCCTAGTTGCTATTGTACACACCTCATCAAAGCTCCAATAGGGTTGTAATTCCACCTTTTCCTTGATTGGGTCATTTAACCCAGCCACAAAACGAGCCACCTTGTGGTCTTCTTTCTCCTCTAGCCCACACACCATGGCTAGATTTTCGAATTCCATCAAGTATTCCTCCACAGACCTCCTTTCTTGCTTCAAAGTATGCATTTTTATAAAATTGTTTTGTTCAAAGTCTTGAGGAACAAACCTTTTTTGCATGTACTTCTTTAGTTTTGTCCAAGATGAGATCTTGGAACGCCCCTCCTTTCTCCTCTTCTTTTGCAAACCTTCAAGCCACAAACTTGCATAAGAAGTGAGTTTGAGTTCAGCAACCTTAAAGGATCTATGATCATCATAGTCCTTATATCTGAAAATTCGTTCAACTCTACGGATCCAATCTAGGAACTTGTCTGGGTCCAAACTGCCATTGAACTCAGGGATTTCAAGTCTCAAGCTTTGATCCTCTTTCCCCCTTAAACTCTTTCTCCTACGCCCTTTATATGATTCCTCATCATCACCTGAAGAGGATGGGTCCCTCTTGCTAGGCCTCCTTGAGCTTCTAACACTGGATTCACCATCACTTTCGCTAGAGTTAGATTCATGAGAAGAGAGTTTACCTTTGCTTGAGGACTTTTCCTTCTTCCCCACGATTTGCAACAGCTCATTCATACGTTCCTTCAGTTCCTTCAACTCGCGTTCCATGCACAAGGCTTTGGCTTCTTGCAAGGTCAAACCTTTTTTGAAGCCTGGTGGCATCTCGTGTGCATCATCACCACTAGAATCCATATTTCTTGAGTATGCTTCGAATTCTCTCAACGAGAGCACCAAAAGTTGATGTGAATCTAGGTATTGAAACCTTAATCCACACAAAAGGGATAGAACTAGATAGAAAACCCTCTAAAGCTACGCACGAAAGGTTTAAAATCTAGGGCGAAAGTTTAAGAATTGATTAAAGCAAAGCACCCTCAATTCCTACACTTCCTCACGTGAATCTAAAGCTTTAAGCACCAATTCACAACTCTTTGTTACACACAAAGAAAAACAACAAACTCTCTAAGTTTATTGAAAAATATATAGAAAAGAATCTCCAAATCTGATTTTTCCAAGCTTGGGTGCACATCTATTTATACCCATAGCTTGAGAGTTTCAATCATATTATGACTAGGCCTCCTACTTCTAAAAGGACTCCTAATAACCAATAGGATAATGCCACCTATTTATTACATAATCCTACTAAAACTCTAACACTATCTTATCTTAATTAGAATCTTATCCTACCTAAAAAGATAATATTACAATTTAACTACTCTAATCCTATTTTATTTAAAGTTAAACACTAAATATCCAATGCCATGTGTGTAGCCATGTCCATACCCATGCCATGTCACTTGCCATGTCACTTAAGTCGTAATAAAGCACCGATAAGATGTAATAAGCACATCTCATTGTAACAAGCACCTCCCCTTGTCTTAAAATTTTCCTCCTTGGTCAAAATTTTCAATCTTCGAAAATTACTCCAAGATTTTAGCTTTTGATCAAGGCCTTCCATCAATCATCACCTCCATGGCTTCCACACATTATAGAATCATAAAATCTGAAAATGGAAAGTTCAAAACACACCTATGCCTAAAATGAGAAAAACCCTATCAAATGAAATGGGAGAAAACTCATAGGCAAAACCAACTTATTCCCTATGTCCACCAATCCTCATTTACATTTGCATGTTATCATGCACATGCAAATGTTCCCCTTTGATGGCTAGAAGATTCGTGTCTCCATAAGCCAACAACTCTACCATGGTAGCATTCTTCTTTAAAGCTTCAACCAATCCTTCGAATTTGGCATCCTCTATCATATCAACGTGTCATAAACACTTGAAATATATCGATTTGGGTCAATTTCGGTCAAATGGGAGAGGTTTTGGGTATAAAATCACTTAAAGACTTCGAATAGGATGATATGAGTAAATATAGGTCGAATAGGATCAGTTTTGGGTAGAAAATGACGTATTTAACCTTGAACATGTCATAAACACGTGAAATAAATCGATCTCGATCAAATGGAAGAGGTTCTAGGTATAAAATGACCCAAACACTTGGAATCAAATGATATGTTTTAATATAGGTCAAATAGGATATATTTTGGTTAGAAACTGACGTATTTACCCTTTTACATGTCATAAAATATTGAAATACATCGATTTGAGTCAAAGTTGGTGAAGTGGGAGAGGTTCTAGGTATAAAATAACTTAAATACTTCGAATCGGACGATTTGAGTTAATATAGGTAAAATCGGATCAATTTTGGGTAGAAAATGACGTATTTACCCTTGAACATGTCATAAACACTTGAAATACATCGATTTTTTAGTCAAACTCGGTCAAAGGGGAGAGGTTCTGGGTATAAAATGATTTAAGCACTTCGAATCGGACAATATAGGTCAAATGGGATCAATTTTGGTTGGTAAATGATGTATTTACCCTCGAACATGTCATAAACACTTGAAGTATAACGATTTGAGTCAAATACAGTCAAATGGGAGAGGTTTTGTGTATTAAATGACCTAAACACTTCGAATCGGATAATATGAGTCAATATAGGTCAAGTAGGATCAATTTTGGGTAGAAAATGACGTATTTACCCTTGAACATGTCGTAAACACTTGACATACATCGATTTAAGTCAAACTCGGTCAAATGGGAGAGATTCACGGTACGAAATGACTTAAACACTTTGAATCGGACGATATGAGACAATCTAGGTCAAATGGGAAAAGTTTTGGGTAGAGAATGACGTATTAAACCTTGAACATGTCATAAACACTTGAAGACAATCGATGTGAATCAAACTCAGTCAAATGGTAGATGTTCTGGTTATAAAATGACCTAAACACTTCGAATTGGACGATATGAGTTAATATAGGTCAAATAGGATATAGTTTGGGTAGAAAAGGACGTATTTACCCTTGAACATGTCATGAAGCTTGAAATACATCGATTTGAGTCAAACTAGCTCAAACGGGAGATATTTTTGGTATAAAATGACTTAAACACTTCGAATCGGACAATATGAGATAATATAGATAAAATGGGATTAGTTTTAGGTAGGAAATAACGTATTTACCGTCGAACATGTCATAAACACTTGAAATACATCGAGTTTTGTCAAATACGGTCAAATGGGAGAGGTTTTGTGTATTAAATGACCTAAACACTTCGAATCGGACGATATAAGTAAATATAGGTCAAATAGGATCAATTTTGAGTAGAAAATGACGTATTTACACTTGAAAATGTCGTGAAAACTTTACATACATCGATTTAAGTCAAACTCAGTCAAGTAAGAGAGGTTCTAGGTACAAAATGACTTAAACACTTTGAATTAGACGATATGAGACAATATAGGTCAAATAAGATTAATTTTGGGTAGAAAATGACGCATATACCCAAAAACATGTGAGTCAAACTCGATCAAATAGGATAGGGTCTGGGTGTAAATTGACTTAAACACTTCGAATAGGATGATATGAGTAAATATAGGTCAAATAGGATCAATTTTGGGTATAAAATGACGTATTTAACCTTGAACATGTCATAAACACTTGAAATAAATCGAATTGAGTCAAATTCGGTCAAATGGGAGAGTTTCTAGGTATAAAATGACCTAAACACTTTGAATCGGGCGATATGAGTTAATATAGGTCAAATAGGATAGAATTTGGGTATAAAATGACGTATTTACCCTTAACCATGTCACAAAAACTTGAAATACATCTATTTGAGTCAAACTCGGTCAAATGAGAGAGGTTCTAGGTATAAAATGACGTAAATACTTCGAATTGGACTATACGAGTTTCAATAGGTAATATGGGATCTGTTTTGGGTAGAAAATGATGTATTTACCCTTGAACATGTCATAAACACTTGACATATATCGATTTGAATCAAACTCGGTCAAAGGGGAGATCTAGGTAATAAATAACTTAAACACATCAAATCGGACGATATGAGACAATATAAGTCAAAAGGGATTAGATTTGGGTAGAAAATGACGTATTTACCCTCGAACATGTCATAAACACTTGAAATATTTCGATTTGATTCAAATGCGGTCAAATGGGAGAGATTTTGTGTATTAATTGACTTAATTACTTCGAATCAGACGATATAAGTCAATATAGGTGAAATAGGATCAATTTTGGACAGGAAATGATGTATTTACCCTTGAACATGCCGTAAACACTTGATATACATTGATTTAAGTCAAACTCAGTCAAATGGGAGAGGTTCTGGGTATAAAATGACTTAAACACTTCGAATCGGACGATATGAGACAATCTAGGTCAAATGGGAACAGTTTTTGGTAGAAAATGACGTATTTACCCTTGAACATGTCATAAACACTTTAAATAAATCGATTTAAGTCAAACTTTGTCAAACGGGAGTGGTTTTATGTATTAAATGACCTAAAGACTTCGAATCGGACTATATGAGACAATATAGGTCAAATAGGATCAATTTTGGGTAGAAAATGATGTATATACACATAAACATGTCGTAAACACTTGATATATTTCGATTTGAGTCAAACTTGGTCAAATAAGAGAGGTTTTGGGTACAAAATGACTTAAACACTTCGAATCGAACGATATGAGACAATATAGGTCAAATAGATTCAATTTTGGGTAGAAAATGACGTATATACCGTTGAACGTGTCATAAACACTTGAAATATATCGATTTGGGTCAATTTCGGTCAAATGGGAGAGGTTTTGGGTATAAAATCACTTAAAGACTTCGAATAGGACGATATGAGTAAATATAGGTCGAATAGGACGATATGAGTAAATATAGGTCGAATAGGATCAGTTTTGGGTAGAAATGACGTATTTAACCTTAAACATGTCATAAACATGTGAAATAAATCGATCTCGATCAAATGGAATAGGTTCTAGGTATAAAATGACCCAAACACTTGGAATCAAATGATATGTTTTAATATAGGTCAAATAGGATATATTTTGGTTAGAAAATGACGTATTTACCCTTTTACATGTCATAAAATATTGAAATACATCGATTTGAGTCAAAGTTGGTCAAATGGAGAGGTTCTA
Source organism: Dysphania ambrosioides (assembly GCA_026401315.1). NCBI lineage: Eukaryota > Viridiplantae > Streptophyta > Magnoliopsida > Caryophyllales > Amaranthaceae > Dysphania > Dysphania ambrosioides. The sequence continues at coordinate 14,080,648 of CM048665.1, read as the reverse complement.
GGTATAAAATAATTTAAATACTTCGAATCGGATGATATGAGTTAATATAGGTAAAATCGGATCAATTTTGGGTAGAAAATGACGTATTTACCCTTGAACATGTCATAAACACTTGAAATACATCGATTTTTTAGTCAAACTCAGTCAAAGGGGAGAGGTTCTGGGTATAAAATGATTTAAACACTTCGAATTGGACAATATGAGACAATATAGGTCAAATGGGATCAATTTTGGGTGGTAAATGACGTATTTACCCTTGAACATGTCATAAACACTTGAAATATAACGATTTGAGTCAAATACAGTCAAATGGGAGAGGTTTTGTGTATTAAATGACCTAAACACTTCGAATCGGATAATATGAGTCAATATAGGTCAAGTAGGATCAATTTTGGGTAGAAAATGACGTATTTACCCTTGAACATGTCGTAAACACTTGACATACATCGATTTAAGTCAAACTCGGTCAAATAGGAGAGATTCAGGGTACGAAATGACTTAAACACTTTGAATCGGACGATATGAGACAATCTAGGTCAAATGGGAAAAGTTTTGGGGTAGAGAATTACGTATTAAACCTTGAACATGTCATAAACACTTGAAAAAAATCGATTTGAGTCAAACTCAGTCAAATAGTAGAGGTTCTGGTTATAAAATGACCTAAACACTTCAAATCGGACGATATGAGTTAATATAGGTCAAATAGGATATAGTTTGGGTAGAAAATGACGTATTTACCCTTGAACATGTCATAAAACTTGAAAAACATCGATTTGAGTCAAACTCGGTCAAATGGGAGAGGTTCTAGGTATAAAATGATTTAAATACTTCGAATCGAATGATATGAGTTAATATAGGTTAAATGGGATCAGAGTTGGGTTGAAAATGACGTATTTACCCTTAAACATGTCATAAACACTTGAGGATAAAACAATATTTATACCAACCTACGAACCACACGAGTATAGTGGGGTAGGGGGTCGAACCACGAGGACAAAGGATATCAGGACACTCCTCTTCTTAACACAACTAAACTTTTTGGATTTAAAATCAACTAAAACTAATTATACGAAAATATAGATCATGATGAATTAAGAGGAAAATCAAATGGAGAAAAATGGTGACGAGATTAGATTCACCCTAGGAATGATGCTTTCAAAAGAGAACATGATAGGTTAGAGAAAATCGAACAAGAACTAGCATGGACACCCAAGTATGCGAGAGGAAGTTGATGATTCCACAAATCACATCGAACGATCTATAATCGTTCTATGTGTCCAAAGGAGTTGCAGGACAAGATTCGCATTGGGTTTCAGGAGATACTTATTGTTATCACTCCTATAACCTTAAATAATGAAGAACATAGCTTTTCCTAGGGTTTTACTAATCAAACCCCCAAGAGAACTACTCACACATATTCAAGATATACGACATGATGATATTAGGCCAATCATTGAAAAAAAAATTAACGAGAGAAAAAATAAATCAGAAACTATTCTAGATGAGCGAGAAACATTAGGCCAATCATTGACTGAAATAAAACGAATGAATTCAAAAGTAAAGAAGAGATTGATACTCACAATAAAGCTTCAATGCAATATCCATGATCAGAATCCAAACAATAAAATCGAAAACTTGGAGTACATATGTTGAGAAAATAGAAAATGGAAAACTAGAACTAAAATAAATTTAGAGGCTAAGCTAGGCTAAAACTCATAAAACTAGGGTTTCCCCTCTCTTCAGAAAGAGGGGTATTTATAACAAAAAATAAAAGAAATCCCAAAACCCTAAAATGTCTTTGGGCTAGCCTAAAGAAGAAATAAAATTTTCGGAGAAAACAGGTCCATTCGCCCGAATGCTACTCTGTTCGCCCGAATTAATGACCCATTCACCCATTCCAATAGCTCTGTTGAATTGCTCTCTGTGCACGATTTGCCCAAATGGAGACATCCATTCGTCCAAATGGATGATGATTCACCCAAATATGTGCCATTCGGCCTTTCCAGTGACAATGGAACACAAGCCTCTATACTAAAGTGCCATTCGACCGAATAGATGTCAGATTCGGTTGAATCTGACACTGCATTCCTCTTTTCACCTTCTTCAAGTGACTTAATGTTTTCTGAACTTTGTGGGATCTTCATGAGTGACTTGAAATGTGTGCCCAAGCTATGATACGCGTGTCTAATCTTGATAAGAGTGTCAAAGCCTCGAATATGTTGCATTTCACCTTGAAATCATCAAAAACACCTGAAATGACCTTAAAACAACTCGAAATCAAGATCAAGGTGAAATCAAGTATAATATGTATAAAATCAATCTAAAAGCGCGAGACTTAACACTAAAACGAGGTATTAAACGTGCTCTAAAACGAGCACATCAACTCCCCTCAAGCCAAACCTTTGCTAGTTCCTAGCAAATGAACTAGCACGATGACATGAAAGCTTAGGGAAATAGCTATAGAAGCGAATGAAGAACAAGGAGAGTGAAAAACAAGACAATGCAAGCGGTGCATGGGCAAAACTCTTCCCTAGCCATGGGTGTGCAAGTACAATAGGGTTAGAAGAGCATAACAACGTTTTCCACATACTCGAGATCACCAAGAAAGCTACATCATAGTTCATTCCGCCCACTACCTAATGAGGTCGCAAGTCTACGCTCCCGAGGTTATTTTCCAAGAGATGTGGGAAATTTCTAATACGCTCATGTGTTTATAGGGTATATGTTTCGCTCAAAATCATCCGAATAAAGATGAGTCGGGAATTAAACACCTAAACAGGGAGAAATCTTGGGGATTGTGTCTTATCTGCTCTCCAACACAGATCTTACTAATCAGGTTAAGTCGAACAGGTTTGGAAAGGGTTGCAATGTAGGCTAGGATCAAGGTAGGGTAAAATTTGGGGATGTGGAGTTAAAATAGAGGATAGTAAGTGATCCAAGGTAATAAAACCAAAGACAACTACGACTTCCGACAACCATGCCACTCCTAAAATCCGCGATAATGAACTCTAATACATTATGTCAACCTTATTCTCAAATTTTTCTCTTCTTTTTTTTTCTTTTCTTCTTTTTCTCTTTTTTTCCTTTTTCTCTTTTTTTCTTTTTCTTTTCTTTTTGTGCTTTTCATGCTTTTTCCTTTTGTTTTAACTTTTCATGTAAATAGTTTTGAAATACACTAAGAGTAATTTATAGAGTCATATCATCCAATAATCATTTTTCAAACTGAAATCGTACACCACAATGCAACGAACACCAATTTCACTATGATCACATGACTATCCTCTAGGTAAAGAGAGGGGACATTTGGCTCATGTGGAGCTAATTAGTGTGGCTACAAAGAAAAAGGAAAAGGCACAAACTTGGCTTAACCTAAAGTAAATTAATATTCATGGTAGGCAATTTGGCTATACAGTTGTAACTATAAATGTGTTATCATCCCTAACCTTTAGAAAAGAAGACTATGCTAGAGGAGAACAGACACAATTCTTAAGATTCCGTGACTAACACTCAATAATATAGGGCTCACGATGGAGTCCTACAAGGTTCAATCCTAACTAGGCTAGTCAAAATGCGCCTCAATAGGTAGTCATCCAAACCACATACCAAGCAAGCTCAGATCCACCAAGTTAAGTGAAAAGCAGTCGATAAACTCAGACCCAAAATAGGCACAAGGCTAAGGGAATACGAGTTTGCAAATAATCACTATAAAGTGCATGACAGAAGCTTGCATGTTTGTTTAGATCATATGATGGAAAAAAGGAAGCAAACAAAAATATAAATAAATAAACAACTTTGGATTTTTAAGCGAGAGCAATCATACTAGTGCATAGGTGAAGCAGCACATGAAACTTATTGCAAGGACCTGAAAACAACACCAAAAAGCAAAACCAAAACACAAAAAAACACAAAACAATGCAAAACTACACAATAATAAAACCAATAGCCAAACAGGGCAAAAGACCAAAAGACACGTAACAAAATAATGAGTAGTGGACAATGGATATCCCCCCCAAGCTAGGCTGAAGCCATCCTCGGCGCTAAGGGAGGCCTTTAGATCTAGCACTACTCATCCCCTATGAAACCCTCATCTCCCTGGTCATCATCCTCATTGTCCTCTTCCTCCCCACCCGTATAGTCTATCCCATAGTCATCAAAGGCCCTTCTAGGAGTCAGTGGCGTGAAGTTGTTGAACCTACGCCTACCCACCCGCAACCGGTCAAACCTATGACTTAAGGATATTTCATTATAGTTGTCATGGCGGGGGTACCAAGAAGGGGTGACCATGCTTTCGCTGACCATGTGTGAGCGGTAGGCCATGTCATACCATGGGTAATTGGCCCGCTAAAATTTTGCTCAAGGTGATCGAGCCAGGCGGTGTGATGGGCCTCGGTGGTAAGGACCTGGTCAAGCCTGGCCTCTATGCAACCAAGGGAGGAAATAATATTAGATTCATCATCTGAATTGTCATGGTCCGGTAAAACTAAAGTGGAGGCTCTAAGTCGATCATGCATGGATACGGTGTGAGGACGAGGAGGGGGTCTAAGTGGGGGCTCGACAGTGTATCTCGACACATTGCCTGTAAAAGGTACGAGTCTCTAAACTGCAAGAGGGGAGGCAAGTTTGGACAGGAAAGGGGAATGACACGGTCTTTAAGGTACCGCCATCGCATAGGGTCAATGAAGATAAAGTCAGCCCTTATGAGACACGACTCGTGGAGGGTGGTGGTAGTGGAAAATCTATCATAAATTCTATAGGATTCATCATATTAAGGAACTCAGTGATGCGATATACATGCCCCCCCCCACTAACACAAAGGTCAGTTTTAACGTCAAGGGTGGCTGTGGTGTTTAAAAACTACTAAAGTGTCATTGGAATGCTTATTGATGTGTCATTGTGCAGTGTAATGTAACGGTGCAGTATGTGCACTTTAGGGGTTCTAACTAGGTGAGGGCTAGGGGAAGGGAACAATGTCTCCCTAGAAAATTTGAAAAATATACGAAGAACAGGATGATGTACATCAAAGGCATATATATTCCTATTCAGATAAATAAGCCAGCCGGTAATCTTAGGCCATAATTTAGAAACTCGAGAGTTATCTGATTGTTTATCTAGAATAGATTCATTAGTAAAACCAAAAATGGTACAAAATTCAGCATAGTCAAGAAAATAGGTTGCATTCCTTAACCGGAAAGACAAATGCAACCTATTTTCATGCTGACATGGGCTTAAAGAAGTGAGAAACTCAAAAGTTAAGAGCTTATGAGTTAGGTGCCACATATTAATCCAGTTCTCAAGGCCACACGCCATCAACAATTCAACAAATTATTCATATATACCCATATGTTGTATAATAGAAAGATCTAAGTATTGAGTAGAGTTGATTTTACGTACCTTTAACCGTTGAAAGAGTTCAAATTGCTCCAACAATACGAACACCACTATGCTATACTCTTCGTCGAACCGTAGTTCTTGACCTGGGAGACGTTGGCACTCTAATTGTTGTTGAAAACTGGTTGGTTTTTCTTCCTGTGCAGCACCCGAAGATGATCCTTTACCATGTTTGTTGGATCATTTGAAAGGATTTCTTAAACTTCTTCAGGGTCCCATGGTGATTGATTGGAGTTTATGAAGGAGAAGTAGGATTTGTATTGAGAATGAGTGAGTGAGGGTGAGAGTTGAAGCTTGGGCGTGTTTTAAGGTTTAAAATGAAATGTGAGAAAACCCATAGAAATGGAGGGGTATTTATAGAACTAGCGCTCTATTCGCCCGAATGGAGCTTCATTTGGCCAAATGGAGCTGTATTCGCCTGAATGAAAGGCCCTGTTTGGTCAAATTTTGAAGAATTTCTCAGAATTCTTCGCTACCATTCGCCCGAATCACTTATGTATTCGGCCAAATGGACCTTCATTCGCCCGAATGGAGTGTCCAATTGGCATTCTTAAGAAGCCTTGCCCAGTTCTCTCTGTACCTCCATTCATCCAAATAGGACTTCTATTCGGCCGAAAGGACTTCCTTCGCCCAATTTTTTACTCATTCGACATTCTTAGAAACTCCTTAAATCTTAAGCTTGTGTTCATAGTCCAAGTCCATTCAGATGAATAGAACTCTAATTCGGCCGAATGGATTGCTTATTCAATAATTTTAAGCTCGAAAGGATATGTACTCTCCCAAACCAAAAATGGTACAATGATTACTTAGCAAGAAAATTCAAAGAAGATCAAGTTACCTCCCGTAAGTGGTTTGTTTAACGTCATTTAGCTTGACGTAGCTAGGGTCATCAATCAAAAACAACACAAACCGAAACCAAAGTGAAACTAACTACCCAAAACTTAACAAAACTAAAAATAATAATGATTCAAAGATTAGATACTTGTTATATGCCAATTATTACACTAATCATTCAACTTCAACATCATCTAACCTTATTCGCTCGACGGTGTTGACTTCGTGAAGGCTAATTTCATGGAAGAGTTTTAGCCGATGTCTATTCATAATGAAACTACCTCTATGATAATCTTTTAACTATACCATTACACAAGGAAATACTTGCAAGATCTCGAATGGCCCAGACCACCTCGATTTCAATTTCCCGGGGAATAACTTTGTTCTTGAATTGAAGAGTAGCACCTTATCTCCTACAAGGAATTCTCGTTGAATGATCCATTGTTCATGCCAACGCTTAGTTTGTTCCTTGTAAATATGCATGTTATGGAATGCGTCTAGCCTTAGTTCTTCCAATTTCCATAATTGTGCGTCTCGATTCTCGTAGAATAAAGTAGGGTCCAAATTAAGGGTTTGGATCACCCACCAAGACCTACATTCTAATTCCATCGGTAAATGACAAGACTTCCCATACAGTAGTCGAAACGGGGTGGTGCCAATTGGGGTTTTGTAACATGTACGGTGGGCCCAAAGAGCGTTGTCTAACTTGAGAGACTAATCTTTCTTGTTTGGGTTAACCACCTTTTCTAGTATTTGCTTTATTTCCTTGTTGGCTACTTCCACCTGTCCTTGAGTTTGGGGATGGTAGGGTGAACCAACTTTGTGCACGACTCCATATTTCTTTAATAGTTTGTTCAGTTTGTTTTTTGCAAAGTGGGAACCCCCATCCCTTATAACTATCTTGGGAACACAAATCGAGGAAAGATTATGCTTTTAAAACGCTTCATAACTACTTTATGATCATTTGTAGGTGAGGCGATGCCTTCCACCCACTTAGACACATAATATATCCCTACCAAAATATATTGGTTCCCATGAGATAACACATAAGGGCCCATGAAGTCAATACCCCAACAATCAAAAACTTCACACTCAAGGATGTAATTTTGAGGTATCTCATTCCTCATTGAGATATATTACCAACTTTTTGGCATCTCTCACAATATCCTTATGCAAGGTTAGCCAATAGAAACCCGTGGTGGTGACCTTAGCATTAGTGTTCATTATACCATGGTGGCCACCACACGCATATGAGTGACAGTGAGTTAAAACCTTAGGGACCTCCTCTTTAGTGATACAATGGTGGATTATGTCGTTGGCACAAGCATGAAACAAATAGGGGTCATCCCAAAAGAAATTTTCGACTTTCCCAAAGAAAGCCTTTTTCATTGCCCTTGATTCAAACTCTGGAAGTTCCCCACAAGCTAAATAATTCACAATATCTATGAACCAAGTCGCTTTCCCAACGACTAACGCTGTCATCAAGTTCTTCAATCATTTCATCTTGGATAAGGAAGGATTCATTATTAATTTTAGGTAACCTAGACAAATGGTCAGCTACCATATTATCACTTCCCTTCCTATCCTTACATTCAAAATCAAACTCCTACAATAGGAGCACCCAACGGATTAACCTTGGCTTTGCATCTCTCTTTATCATTAAAAATTTCAGGGCTGAGTGATCCATGAAAACTACAACCTTTGAACATATCATATAATAGCACAGTCTCTCAAAAGCATAGACTACCGCCAGCATTTCCTTTTCCACTGTAGAGTAGTTATGCTGTGCTGGATCTAGTGTTTTACGGATATAGCATATGACGTGGTGCTTTCCTTCCTTTTTTGTCTAAGGACAGCACCTAAAGAGATATCACTAGCATCGCACATTAATTCAAATGGCAAACTCCAATCAGGAGCTTGCACAATGGGCGGAGATATCAGAGCTTGCTTTAGACGGTTAAAGGCGTTAATACATCTCTCATCAATGTTAAATTTGACATTATTCTGAAGCAATTCATTCAAGGGTTTAGCTAAAGTCAAAAATTCTAAGATGAGACGCTTATAGAACCCTGCATGTCCAACAAAGGACCGTACTCATGTAACCAAGGTAGGTACAGGAAGGTTCCTTATCACATCTATCTTACTAGGGTCTACCTCTATGCCTTTGAAAGACACTTTATGACCTAGGACAATGCCTTCTTGGACTAAAAAGTGACACTTCTCCCAATTCAGCATAAGATTCATTTCTTGACACCATAATAAAACTTTCTTGAAATGTGTCAAGCAAGTGTCAAAAGAAGAACCTCTAACAGAAAAATCATCCATGAACACTTCCATGAAGTCCTCTAGTATATCAGCAAATATAGCAGATATGCACCTCTAGAAAGTGGATGGGGTATTGCATAATCCGAAAGGCATTCTCCTATAAGCAAAAATCCCAAAAGGATAAGTGAACGTTGTTTTCTATTGATCCTCAGGGTGGATTGGGATTTGAAAGAAACCTGAGTAAACATCCAGAAAACAATAGTACTTGTGCCTTGCCAATCTCTCAAGCATCTCGTCGATGAAGGGTAAAAGGATGTGATCCTTTCTTATAGACTTGTTGAGTTTGCGATAATTGATACAAACTCGTCATCTTGTAGTGGCTCTAGTTGGGATCATCTCACCTTTGTCATTCTCAACAATGGTCATTCCTCCCTTTTTCGAAATAACATGAATAGGGCTAACCCACCTACTATCTGAAATTGAGTAGATGATGTCGGCCTTTAGGAGTTTGAGGATTTTATCCTTAACTACCTCTTTCATGTTGGGGTTCAGCCTTCTTTGTGGCTCAATTAAGGAGAAATTCTCATCATCAAGATAAATTCGGTGCATAACAAGTGTTGGACTAATCCCTTTTAAATCACCAAGGGAGTATCCAATGAAACCTCGATATTTCCTTAATAAAACAAGTAATTTTTCCAATGAGGTGTCATCAAGCTCAGAATTCACTATGATTGGAGGTAGAGGTTTCAAACTTACTTGGGAAGAAAGCTTAGGACTCTCCCCCTTATAGATAATACCTTCCTCAACCTCACACAGTTGCTCAGATTCTGCTTCTTTGCTCTTATATTCCTGTGCCCTATCCAATTGGCTTTCCAACTGCTCATCTTCTATACAGGTATCCTCATCATTCATTGAATACCCTATTTCTCTTTCCCTTCGATAATCCTTAATTCCCCTATCATCCACTTTAAGGCGAAAGACTTGTTCAACCATATGTTTCTTTAAGAGTGGGGAAATTTTGAAGACTACCTTCACATGGGCTACTTCTACTATTATGGTGTCATTATGGCAATTAGTAACTGCCCAGAGTGATTTTAGAATGGCACTTCCCAAGATGAGTGGATTATAAGGGTCCTCTTCTATTTCCATCACTACAAAATTGCAAGGGACCACTAGTTCTCCCACTTGGATAGGTATATCATCAAGCTCTCCACACGGCACTTTTATACTCCTATCTACTAGTTGGATCATTTTCCTAGAAGGTTTGAGGCTAAAGGGTAGCTTCTTGGCGATGGATAGAGGCATAAGCCTAATCGAAGCCCCTAGATCGGCGAGCACTCCTTTGGGATCAAGATTCCCCAACTTTACTGGGAGGTTATATGGATCGGGATCTCAGTCTTTTATAAGTATTTTCCCTTATAAAATGGAGCTAACTTGATGGGGAAGACTAATTACTTCTTCCTCAAGCTTTTTCTTGTTGGACAATAAGTCCTTTAAGAACTTAGCATACTTAGGCATTTGTGCCATTGCATCAAGGAATGGAATCTTCATCTCCATCTTTTGTAAGTGTTCTAGAAACTTGTTGAACTTCTCATCAAGCTGCTTCTCAACTCTCCTATAGGGAAAAGGAAGTGGAGGTGCATAAAAGCGATCTAACCTCTTTCTTTCCTCAATCCTCTTCTTCCCCTCTTCCTCACTCTCTACCAACTTCTCACTCCTTATCTTATCATCCTCTTTTCTTTCACTGTCAACTCTTGATCCCTTACCTTGTTCCTCTTCTTTTTCATTTACATCCACTCTCGTCTCACCACTCACCCGTACCAAAGGTGCATCAACCAGATATGAAGGGCCGTCATACTGAGTCCCTGATCTCAAGTGGATAGCTTTTGCAGTGTGTTGGTTTGGGTTTGGGTGTTGAGGTGGAGGTTATGTGGAATGGTTAGGTTGAGGGTGAGATGGGAATAGTAGTGGTGGAGGAGGACTAGCCATTTGGGCGAGTTGAGTTTTAAACAAATTTTGCTGATCTTGGAGTTGTTGCATCTACTAGATGAGAGTTTGATTTATTTGAGTGAGACTCTGGTTTTGCTGAGCAAGAGATGTTACTTGGGAGGCTAAATGGTCACTATTTGAGGTGTGACTTTGTTATGGTTGAGAAGTCCCATGATGAGGTTGACTAGGTGGGAAAGGCAGATTGAAACCATTTCTAGGCCCTTATTAAACCCCGGTGGTCTATATAAATTTGACCTTAGTGCATTTCCGCTCCATTGGTTCCCCTAAAAACCCTGGTTGTTGAACCCACTCTGTGCATTTCTATTATATCCCGGGTGGAAGTTTCCTTGGTTTTGATTCGAATTGAAAGGAGGTTTGTAAGGTTGATTGGGGAAAGGTTGTTGCCCATACCCTACTCCTTGTCCTTGTCCACCATAGTTAACGGCTGCAACATGATCAGGATTATACCCATAACCGTCATAACTCATCACTTGTGTCTCTGGGTTGTAACCTCCATAATCAACTGTAGCAACATGCTTGGAGTGTGAACCACCACAATAGGAAGTATCATGGTTGGTACCCCCACATGTGGCACACGCAAAGTGCTTTTCACACACTGGAGGGGTGTTCAAACTACCGACTAGGCTTAATTTAGACAGCTTCTTATCGATAACTGCTTCAATTTTAGCATTGATGGTGTCCAAGTTGGTTATGCCAATCATCCCCCTTGGTAATCCCTGACTCCTTGTTCCTCCCCAGGCACTATTCTTAGCAACTTCCTCAATTTTGGCTTTTAATTGGGTGCATGGAATTTTAGAGAGTTGGCCACCTACTGGTGAGTCTAGAAGTGCCTTGGTTGAGTCATTGAGACCATCATAAAAAAATGTGTTAAGATTGTTCTCCCCGTACTCATGGTAGGGGCATGCTCTAATCATTCTCTTAAATTGACTCTAAGTAGCACTAAGGTTCTCATCATCCTCTTGAGTGAAGGACGCAATTTTCTTACGCCAATCTTGCATTCGAACCGTAGGATAGAACCTCTCTAGAAAAGTCATTTTCAGTTGAGCCCAATTAATAATTGAGTTGGGTTCTAAGCATTTATAACAATCTTTAGCGTCCCCAGCTAGACTCAAGTGAAGTAGGTGTATTGGGGTGAGGGATAAGTCCATAAATATTAGAGAATGCCTAGAGATGTTGAAGAGAACATTCATTTCTTAATCCACTAAAAGGGGTTTCCTTAACCATCCTTGTGAACCGGGGGTGTATTTGGTATGGTGTAGTAGCAATAGGAAGTACTACACCTCCTTGGAACTCTTGTGAGCCAGGAGTCCCGAACTAACCGAACAACTGATGTTCGTCGGCCATTATGGATGTGGGTGGACTTTGAACAGAAAGTAAGGTTGTTTTGTTAAAGGTTGTTTCCTTAAACGTTGGACCTTAGGATTATATGGTACTATTGGTTGGCTTGACCTATGCGTGCTATGGGGCATGCAAATAGCAAACTCAAAGGTAATTACTAAATAAAAAATAAACAACAAAAACGAAATAAAATAAAGCTATATCAAGAACAGCAAGAGTCTAAATATAACGCCTTGTCCCCGACAACGGCGCCATTTTGATAGCAAGGTTTTAACAGTCATTTATGCTAAGCCTTGAACCAAACAATATTTATAACAACCTACAAACCACACGAGTATAGTGTGTTATGATAGAGGATGCCAACTTCGAAGGATTGATTGAAGCTTCAAAGAAGGATGCTACCATGGGAGAGTTATTGGCTTATGGAGACACGAATCTTCTAGGTGCATCAAAGGGGAACATTTGCATGTGCATGATAACATGCAAATATGAATGAGGATTGGTGGACATGGGGAATAAGTTGGTTTTGCCTATGAGTTTTCTCCCATTTCATTTGATAGGGTTTTTCTCATTTTAGGCATAGGTGTGTTTTTGAACTTTCCTTTTTCAGGTTTTATGATTCTATAATGTGTAGAAGCCATGGAGGTGATGATTGATGGAAGGCCTTGATCTAAAGCTAAAATCTTGGAGTAATTTTCAAAGATTGAAAATTTTGACCAAGGAGGAAAAATTTTAAGACAAGGGGAGGTGCTTGTTACATTCACCGGTGCTTATTACATCTTGTAGGTGCTTTATTATAACTTAAGTGATGTGGCAAGTGACATGGCATGGGTATGGATGTGGCTACACACATGTGATTGGATATTTAGTGTTTTACTTTAAATAAAATAGGTTTAGAGTAGTTAATTTGTAATTTTATCTTTTTAGGTAGGATAGAATTCTAATTAAGATAAGATAGTGTTAGATTTTTGGTAGGATTATATAATAAATAGGTGGCATTATCCTATTGGTTATAAGGAGTCCTTTTAGAAGTAGAAGGCCTAGTCATAATTTGATTGAAACTCTCAAGCTATGGGTATAAATAGATGTGCACCCAAGCTTGGAAATCATGGGGAAGAAGGAAAAGTCCTTAAGCAAAGGTAAACTCTCTTCCCATGAATCTAACTCTAGTGAAAGTGATGGTGAATCCAGTGTTAGAAGCTCAATGAGGCCTAACAAGAGGGACCCATCCTCTTCAAGTGATGATGAGGAATCATATAAAGGGCGTAGGAGAAAGAGTTTAAGGGGGAAAGAGGATCAAAGCTTAAGATTTGAAATCCCTGAGTTCAATGGTAGTTTGGACCCAGACAAGTTCCTAGATTAGATCCGTAGAGTTGAAAAAATTTTAGATATAAGGACTATTATGATCATAGATCCTCTAAGGTTGCTGAACTCAAACTCACTTCTTATGCAAGTTTGTGGCTTGAAGGTTTACAAAAGAAGAGGAGAAAGGAGAGGCGTTCCAAGATCATATCTTGGACAAAACTAAAGAAGTACATGCAAAAAAGGTTTATTCCTCAAGACTTTGAACAAAACAATTTTATAAAAATGCATACTTTGAAGCAAGAAAGGAGGTCTGTGGAGGAATACTTGATGGAATTCGAAAATCTAGCCATGGTGTTTGGGCTAGAGAAGAAAGAAGACCACAAGGTGGCTCGTTTTGTGGCTGGGTTAAATGACCCAATCAAGGAAAAGGTGGAATTATAACTCTATTATAGCTTTGATGAGGTGTGTACAATAGCAACTAGGGTTGAAAGGCAAACACGTAAACTTAGAGGGATCTTTTGATCATTTGAAGCTAAAGGGGTGCGTGAGATGTCTAATGTGAAGCCTAATCTTGAGAAAGCCATAAAGCCCCAACCTTTTGGGAGAGATAAGGGAGGAAGTTCCAGGCCTCCTATGGGAGATCAACGAACTTGCTTCAAATGTAAGGGACAAGGTCATATCCAAAGGGATTGTCCCCATGCTAGGGTTGCTACTACTCGGACTTGGGAGGAAGATGAAACCTTTGAAGAAGAGGAGCATGAGCTTGAAGAGGAAGAAGGTAACACATCTTTTGAAGTCCAAGAGGAGAATGTGGAGGAGGTGGTGGCAGAAACTAGGGGATCTAGCCTAGTGTTGCGAAGGGAATTGTAATCCAAGTCTATACCATTAGAGGAGAGACAAAGGGAGAAAATCTTCCTTATAAGATGCAATGTCCAAGGAAGACTATGGGATGTGATTATAGATTCAGGGAGTTACACTAAAGTGGTTTCTACACTCTTGGTGGATAAGTTGGAGGTGCCTACTCAAATCCATCCTCAACCATATAAGCTCCATTAGCTTAGCAATTCAAGTGACATAAAGGTTAGTAAACAAGCCATGATTTCGTTCAAAATTGGCAATTATGAAGATCAAGTATTTTGTGATGTTTGTCCCATGGATGCGTGTCATATTCTCTTGGGAAGACCTTGGAAATATGACAGATTTGTAAAGTTTGATGGGAGGACAAACATATATGTTATGAGGAAGAATGCGCAAGCCAAAGAATTTGCTTTGAAGCCTTTAATGGCTCCAAAAACTCGTTCCAACAAAGATGATGGCAAGGGAGTGTTATTGGTGGATGGAAGGGAATTGGAGAAGGATGTGAAGGCCAAGGTTGACTATATGCAGAAGCTTCATGCCCAGGTGAGAGCAAGGATTGAGAAGGTTAATGATATCTATAAGGCTAGAGCTAACAAACACAAGACTCGATATACTTACAAGGAGGGAGACTTGGTTTGGTTGCACTTGAGGAAAGTAAGATTTCCTAATCGACGTAAGAACAAGCTTATGCCTAGGTGTGATGGTCCATTCAAAATCATCAGTAAGGTGGGTGATAATGCAAATAAGCTTGAGTTGCCTAGAGACTATGGAGTTCATGCCACATTCAATATAGGCGACTTAGCACCTTATGTGCCTGATGATCAACTTCGAGGTTTGAGGATAAAATCTTTTGAAGAAGAGGAGGATGATATGATAGAGGATTGATCGGTCCCCTAGGTGTCGTTAGTTCCTAAAGGTCGAGTCAAGAATAAAAACCCATGTCCTAAACTAACCAATGGTAGTATAGTGGAAGAGGGGTCGAATCCACAGGGAAGGTCAAATGTCTCTTGCTTAGGTCACTTATAAACCAATTGAAGAGGGAGAGTAACTTTTGGATGGTTTTTCTATAACTACTAGGTGCGTAAATAAATTAAGAACTAAATTAACAAGTAACAAGTAAATGAGTAAAATTACGAAAATCAAGGAATAACAAACACTAGGGGATAGGGGGAAAAATCCTAACTAACAATGACTTCAACAATTAGAGGCAACAAGAATGGAGCAATCGGTCAGAAAAGTAATTGGGGCCTATGGTCCAACATCTAGGATTCCCTCTCGGGCTCACCTAAACACAGCCTACCCAACCCCGCCTCGGTGGTCGTGGTCATCCCTAACCTAGTCATCATCACATACAAGCTCACTCTCGCGCAACTAATATGCAACACAAAATCGGGTCTTAGAGGTGATCAATCTCTAATTCCTAACAACAAAAACCTAGGTTGGAATCAATTGCAAAACTTCTCAATCTAATCAATCTTGAAGCCTAAATCAATTATTTCATCATTAGTTCATCATTTCCCCCTCCCCTAGCTAGAAACCTAGCCTAGAAAGGGGAGAGTCATACCCAAACACACAAGAACATCAACAAAATCAAAAACTAAGTTTAATGAGATAAACATGGCTAAATCAGAAAATAAAATGATTAAACTTTACTAAAGATGCTAACTTTAAAGAGAATAAGTTAAGTCTACTTGTAATCTATTCTAAATAGCATGAAACAACAACTAAAGATAAGATAAAACTAATTAAAATAGATAAATAAAGCAATAAATAAAGAGTAGGGATAGAAATAATACCAAAAGATTGAATCTTGGATTGAAAATAAAAGAGAGTGACAAAAGAAGTGTTTTTGATCTAATGAGGAACTAAACCCTAACTAATCTAATGTGCTGAAGAAAATGAAAGCAAATAAAACTAAGCTGAAATCTGATTTTTCTCTCTCCCAATGAAGTCCCCCTTTTAATTACAAGGCAATAGGGTATTTATACCCTCCTTAAAAACCTAACCCAAAGCAAGGCCCAAAAATTTAAATAACACGTGCAGGGGAATACCTCGCAGCTGAGTTCAGAAGAATCAGGTGAAGCACGGGGCGGCCGCTCTAAGGCCAGAGCGCCCGCTCCCAACTCTCGCAGAAATGCTCTGAAAAATTCTGTAGGCTAGAGTGCCCGCTTCAAACATAGAGCGCTCGCTCTGAAGTTGGGTTTCTGCAACAATATCAACTGAGGACTTCAGAGCGCCCGCTTCAGACTTAGAGCGCCCGCTCTGAGCTCTTCTTTCCTTCATAACTTGGGCTCTATTGCTCCAATCTCTTTGATTCCAAAGCATGCCTAATCCTTGCATCCAATCCTCGCCTTCTCACCCATAGGAGGACCTGAAAGATGGAGAACACAAATCATAGGGGAGGTTCTAATAGGAGCAAATCGAAATGGGTTAAAGGAGAGGGAATAAAACCTTAGGAAATGAGCTAAAAATGACTCAAAACCACTCCAAGTAACAAATAGGCTCAAAAATAATGAAACTAAGCTAAAATAGAGGAAAAAGGGCAAACAAAGGGCTCAATTGGGGAAGAAACGAAGTGGAAAAGTGGGCCTAACGGCCACTGATCAAGGATGCCAACTTTGAAGGATTGATTAAAGCTTCAAAGAAGGATGCTACCATGGGAGAGTTGTTGGCTTATGGAGACACAAATCTTCTAGGTGCATCAAAGGGGAACATTTGCATGTGCTTGATAACATGCAAATGTGAATGAGGATTGGTGGACATGGGGAATAATTTGGTTTTGCCTATGAGTTTTCACCCATTTCATTTGATAAGTTTTTTCTCATTTTAGGCATAGGTGTGTTTTTTAACTTTCCTTTTTCAGGTTTTATGATTCTATAATGTGTGGAAGCCATGGAGGGGATGATTAATGGAAGGCCTTAATCAAAAGCTAAAATCTTAGAGTAATTTTCAAAGATTGAAAATTTTGACCAAGGAGGAAAAATTTTAAGACAAGGGGAGGTGCTTGTTACATTCACCGGTGCTTATTACGTCTTATAGGTGCTTTAGTATAACTTAAGTGACATGGCAAGTGACATGGCATGGGTATGAACGTGGCTACACACATGTGATTGGATATTTAGTGTTTTACTTTAAATCAAATAGGTTTAGAGTAGTTATTTTGTAATTTTATCTTTTTAGGTAGGATAGAATTCTAATTAAGATAAGATAGTGTTAGAGTTTTGGTAGGATTATGTAATAAATAGGTGGCATTATCCTATTGGTTATAAGGAGTCCTTTTAGAAGTAGGAGGCCTAGTCATAATATGATTTAAACTCTCAAGATATGGGTATAAATAGATGTGCGCACAAGCTTGGAAAAAGGAGATTTTGAGATTCTTTTCTTTATATTCTTCAATAAACTTATAGAGTTTGTTGTTTTTCTATGTGTGTAACAAAGAGTTGTAAATTGGTGCTTAAATCTTTAGATTCACGTGAGAAAGTGTGGGAATTGAGGGTGCTTTGCTTTAATCAATTCTTAAACTTTCGCCCTAGATTTTAAACCTTTATTGCATAGCTTTAGAGGGTTTTATATCTAGTTCTATCCTTTTTGTGGATTATGGTTTCAATACCTAGTTCAAATCGGACGTTATGAGTCAATATAGGTCTAACGGGAGAAGTTTTGTGCATTAAATGACCTAAACACTTTGAATTGGATGATGTGAGTAAATAGAGTTCAAATGGGATCAGTTTTGAGTAGAAAATGACGTATTTATCCTTAACATGTCATAAACTTTTGAAATACATCGATTTTAGTCAAACTCGCCAAATAGGAGAGATTTTGTGTATTAAATGACCTTAGCACTTCGAATCGGACGATATGAGTCAATATATGTCAAATGGGATCAGTTTTGGGTAAAAAATGACGTATTTACCATTGAACATGTCATAAACACTTGATATACGTTGGTTTTAGTCAAACTCGGTCAAGCGGGAGAGGTTTTGTGTATTAAATGACCTAAACACTTTGAATCAGACGATATGAGTCAATATAGGTCAAATGGGACCAATTTTGGGTAGAAAATGACATATTTACCCTTGAATATGTCACAAATACTTAAAATATATCAATTTGATTAAACTCGGTCAATTAGGAGAGTTTCTAGGTATAAAATGACCTAAACACTTCAAATCGGACAATAAGAGTCAATATAGGTCAAATGGGATCTGTTTTGGGTAGAAAATGACGTATTTTCCCTTGAACATGTCAAAAACACTTGAAATAAATCGATTTGAGTCAAACAAGTTCAAACAGGAGAGGTTTTGTGTATTAAATGACCTAAACACTTTGAATTAGAAGATATAAGTCAATAGAGGTTAAATAGGGTCAATTTTGGGTAGAAAAAGACATATTTACCATTGAACATGTCATAATCACTTGAATTACATCGATATGAAACAAACTCGGTCAAATTGGAGAAGTTTTATGTATTAAAGGACCTAAACACTTCGAATTAGACAATATGAGACAATATAGTTCAAATAGGATCAGTTTTTGGTAAAAAATGACGTATTTATCCTTGAAAATGTTATAAACCCTTGAAATACATCAATTTGAGTCAAAGTAGCTCAAATGGGAGAGTTTTTGTGTTTTAAATGACCTAAACACTTCAAATCAGACGAGATGAGTCAATATAGGTCAAATGAGATAAGTTTTGGGTAGAAAATTACATATTTACCCTTGAACATGTAATAAACACTTGAAATAGATCGATTTGAGTCAAATTCGATCAAATGGGAGAGTTTTTGTGTATTAAATGACCTAACCACTTTTAATCGGACAATATGAGTCAATATAGGTCAAATAGGATCAATTTTACGGAGAAAAAGAAGTATTTTCCCTTGGACATGTTATAAAAACTTGAAATACATTGATTTGAGTCAAACTCAGTCAAATGGGAGAGGTTTTGTGTATTAAATGACCTAAAGAGTTTGAAACGGACGATATGAGTCAATATAGGTCAAATATGATCAATTTTGGGTAGAAAAAAGACGTACTTACCCTTGAACATGTCATAAACACTTAAAACACATTGATTTGAGTCAAACTTGGTCAAACGAGAGAGGTTCTAGGTATGAAATGACTTAAACACTTCAAATCGGAAGATATGACTCAATATAGGTCAAATGAGATCAGTTTTGGGTAGAAAATGACGTATTTACCCTTGAACATGTCATATTAACTTGAAATCCATCGATTTGAGTCAAACACGGTCAAATGAGAGAGGTTTAGTGTATAAAATGACCTAAACACTTCGAATCAAAAAATATGAGTCAATATAGGTCAAATGGGATCAATTTTGGGTACAAAATGACGTATTACCCTTGAACATGTCATAAACACTTGAAATACATCGATTTGAGTCAAACTCGGTTAAATGGGAGAGGTTCTAGGTATAAAATGACTTAAATACTTCGAATCGAACGATATGAGTCAATATAGGTCAAATGGGATTAGTTTTAGGTAGAAAATGATGTATTTACCCTTCAACGTGTCATAAACACTTGAAATACATCGATTTGAGTCAAACACGATCAAACGGGAGAGGTTTTTTGTAATAAATGACCTAAACACTTTGAATAGTACAATATGAGTCAATATAGGTCCAATGGGATCAGTTTTCGGTAGATTAGAACATATTTACCGTTGAATATGTCATAAACACTTGAAATACATCAATTTGAGTCATACTTGGTCAAACTGGGGAGGTTTTGTGTATTAAATGACCTTAACACTTAGTATTAGAAGATATGAGTCAATATAGGTCAAATAGGATCAGTTTTTGGTAGAAAATGACGTATTAACCCTTGAACATGTCATAAACACTTGAAATACGTCGATTTGAGTGAAACTCAGTCAAACAGGAGAGGATCTTGGTAGGAAACGACTTAAACACTTAGAATCGTACGATAGTAATCAATAAAGGTCAAACGGGATCAGTTTTGGGTAGAAATTACATATTTACCCTTGAACATGTCATAAACACATGAAATACATCAATTTGAGTCAAACTCGGTTAAAAGGGAGAGGTTTTGTGTATTAAATGACCTAAACACTTCTGATGTGCTCGTTTTAGAGCACATTTATTAACTCATTTTAGTGTCAAGTCTCGTAGTTTTGTAATGGTTTTATGTATATTATGCTTGATTTTACCTTGATCTTGTTTTCAAGTTGTCTTAAGTTTATTTCAGGCAATTTTGATGATTTCAAGGTGAAAGGCGATACATTCAAGCCTTTGACACACATATCTTAGCTTGGGCAAGCGTTTGAAGTCATCGATGAAGATTTCACGGAGTTCAGAAAAGAGGGAAGTGAAAAGAGGGAAGAATGCTCTCAGATTCGACCGAATCTGAGAGACATTCGACCGAATGGCTGCAGATTCGACCGAATCTGAGACTCATTCGGTCGAATGAGAGGCAGTTTCAGAGTTCTCGAGCCTTTCTACTGGAAAGGCCGAATGGAACTCATTCGGGCGAATGAGCTTCCATTCGGCCGAATCAGACTATACATTCGGGCGAATGCTTGACAGAGATCGATTCCCCGAAGCCTCTGGAATGGGCGAATGGAAGACAATTCGGGCGAATGGGATTACATTCGGCCGAATGATACATAGATTCGGGCGAATGACAGTGTTTTCCTCCGGATCAACTACTTCTTTTTAGGGCCGGCTCCTATGCACTTTAGGGTTTTTCGTAGGTTTTTCTTATTTTGTTATAAATACCCCCTTCCTCTGATGAGGAGAGGGGAGAGCTAGGTTAAATACTTTTATGCACTTTTAGATTTCTTAGCCTCCAAATTCTTTTAGTTTTAGCTTTCAATTTTCAGTTTTTCTTCAACGCTTTGTAGTTCGGATTCTTTTCGTGGATTTCAATTTGAAGCTTTTGTAAGTTTAATTCCTTCCTTTAATCTTAATCCATTGCTTTATTTCATTGCATGTTTAGTTCTAAGTTTATCGTTTATTAATTCTGATTTTGTTTTCATTCTCGATTTCATTCCACGTTCGTTTCTGCAGCATCTTTTAATATCTTTATGTCTTTACGCATGAACATGAGTGAGTAATTCTTTTAGGGGTTTTGATTGGTGAAACCTTAGGAAAGCTATGATCTTTATTGCTTAGGATTGTAGAAACGATGTTAATAAATAGTTTCGGATTCCGATGCGAATCTTATCCTGCCACTCCTTTGGAGACATAGGGCGATTATAGGTTGTTCGTGTGATCTATAGGGTCACCAACTTCCTCTCGTATTCTCGGGTATCCATGCTAGTTATTAACAGATTTTCTGTAATCTATCATGTTCGGTTTGAAGCTTCATTCCTAGGGTG
The DNA here is from genome assembly GCA_026401315.1 of Dysphania ambrosioides. Classification (NCBI taxonomy): domain Eukaryota; kingdom Viridiplantae; phylum Streptophyta; class Magnoliopsida; order Caryophyllales; family Amaranthaceae; genus Dysphania; species Dysphania ambrosioides. The sequence goes on along the minus strand of CM048665.1, from coordinate 14,059,288 downwards.
AATCCAATCTTGTCCCCGTTTTTCTCTACTTGCTTTACTTCGTGAATTGTCGTCATTTATTTTCCGCCTGTTAGTTTTAACTGAATTTCCAACCCCAATTAGTCCGGTTTGTGTTAAAAGTCTAAGTCTTGATATACCTTGTCTTCGTGGTTCGACCCCCTACTCCGCTATACTCGTATAGTTTGTAGGTTGGAATAAATATTGTTTGCATAACCGGTCTTTTAGTTAACGACCTAGAAAATCGGTTATCAACTTCGAATCGGACGTTATGATTCAAAATTGGTCAAATAAGATCAATTTTGGGTAGAAAATGATGTATTTACCCTTGAACATGTCATAAATTCTTGAAATACATCGATTTGAGTAAAACTCGATCAAATGGGATAGATTCTAGGTATAAAATGACTTGAACACTTCGAATCGGACGATATGAGTCAATAGAGGTCAAATGGGTTCATTTTTGGGTAGAAAATGACGTATTTACCCTTGAACATGTCATAAATTCTTGAAATACATCGATTTGAGTAAAACTCGATCAAATGGGATAGATTCTAGGTATAAAATGACTTGAACACTTCGAATCGGACGATATGAGTCAATACAAGTCCAATGGGTTCATTTTTGGGTAGAAAATGACGTATTTACCCTTGAATATATTATAAACACTCAAAATATACATTGATTTGAGTCAAACTCGATCAAACCGGAGTGGTTTTGTGTAATAAATGACCTAAACATTTTTAATCGGACAATATGAGTCAATATAGGTCAAATATGATCAATTTTGGGTAGATAAAAGACGTATTTACCCTTGACCATGTCGTAAACATTTAAAATACATCAATGTGAGTCAAACTCGATCAAAGGGGAGAGGTTTTGTGTAATAAATGACCTTAACACTTCGAATCGTACCTTCTGAGTCATCATAGGTCAAAAAGGATTAGTTTTCAGTAGAAAATGACGTATTTCGCCTTGAACATGTCCTAAACTTTAGAAATACATCGATTTGAGTCAAACTCGGTCAAACGGGAGAGGTTTTGTGTATTAAATGACCTAAAGAGTTTAAAACGGACAATATGAGTCAATATAGGTCAAATATGATCAATTTTGGCTAGAAAAAAGATGTACCTACCCTTGAACATGTCATAAACACTTAAAACACATTGATTTGAGTCAAACTTGGTCAAACAAGAGAGGTTCTAGGTATGAAATGACTTAACCACTTCAAATCGGAAGATATGACTCAATATAGGTCAAATGAGATAAGTTTTGGGTAGAAAATGATGAATTTACCCTTGAACATGTCATATTAACTTGAAATCCATCGATTTGAGTCAAGAGTGGTCAAATGAGAGAGGTTTAGTGTATAAAATGACCTAAACACCTCGAATCAAAAAATATGAGTCAATATAGGTCAAATGGGATCAATTTTGGGTACAAAATGACGTATTACCCTTGAACATGTCATAAACACTTGAAATACATCGATTTGAGTCAAACTCGGTTAAATGGGAGAGGTTCTAGGTATAAAATGACTTAAATACTTCGAATCGAACGATATGAGTCAATATAGGTCAAATGAGATTAGTTTTAGGTAGAAAATGATGTATTTACCCTTCAACGTGTCATAAACACTTGAAATACATCGATTTGAGTCAAACACGGTCAAACGGGATAGGTTTTTTGTAATAAATGACCTAAACACTTTGAATAGTACAATATGAGTCAATATAGGTCAAATGGGATCAGTTTTCGGTAGATTAGGACATATTTACCGTTGAATATGTCATAAACACTTGAAATACATCGATTTGAGTTATACTTGGTCAAACTGGGGAGGTTTTGTGTATTAAATGACCTTAACACTTAGTATTAGACGATATGAGTCAATATAGGTCAAATAGGATCAGTTTTTGGTAAAAAATGACGTATTTACCCTTGACCATGTCATAATTACTTCAAATACGTTGATTTGAGTGAAACTCGGTCAAAAAGGAGAGGATCTTGGTATGAAACGACTTAAACACTTAGAATCGTACGATAGTAATCAATAAAGGTCAAATGGGATCAGTTTTGGGTAGAAATTACATATTTACCCTTGAATATGTCATAAACACATGAAATACATCAATTTGAGTCAAACTCGGTTAAAAGGGAGAGGTTTTGTGTATTAAATGACCTAAACACTTCGAATCGGACGTTATGATTCAAAATTGGTCAAAAAAGATCAATTTTGGGTAGAAAATGACGTATTTACCCTTGAACATGTCATAAATTATTGAAATACATTGATTTGAGTAAAACTCGGTTAAATGGGATAGGTTCTAGGTATAAAATGACTTGAACACTTCGAATCGGACGATATGAGTCAATAGAGGTCAAATGGGTTCATTTTTGGGTAGAAAATGACGTATTTACCCTTGAATATATTATAAACACTCAAAATATACATTGATTTGAGTCAAACTTGATCAAACTGGAGTGGTTTTGTGTATTAAATCACCTAAACATATTTAATCGGACAATATGAGTCAATATAGGTCAAATATTATCAATTTTGGGTAGATAAAAGACGTATTTACCCTTGACCATGTCATAAACATTTAAAATACATCAATGTGAGTCAAACTCGGTCAAAGGGGAGAGGTTTTGTGTAAGAAATGACCTTAACACTTCGAATCATACCTTCTGAGTCATCATAGGTCAAAAAGGATTAGTTTTCAGTAGAAAATGACGTATTTCGCCTTGAACATGTCCTAAACTCTAGAAATACATCGATTTGAGTCAACCTCTGTCAAACGGGAGAGGTTTTGTGTATTAAATGACCTAAAGAGTTTAAAACGGACGATATGAGTCAATATAGGTCAAATATGATCCATTTTGGGTAGAAAAAAGACGTACTTACCCTTGAACATGTCATAAACACTTAAAACACATTGATTTGAGTCAAACTTGGTCAAACGAGAGAGGTTCTAGGTATGAAATGACTTAAACACTTCAAATCGGAAGATATGACTCAATTTAGGTCAAATGAGATCAGTTTTGGGTAGAAAATGACGTATTTACCCTTGAACATGTCATATTAACTTGAAATCCATCGATTTGAGTCAAACACGGTCAAATGAGAGAGGTTTAGTGTATAAAATGACCTAAACACTTCGAATCGAAAAATATGAGTCAATATAGGTCAAATGGGATCAATTTTGGGTACAAAATGACGTATTACCCTTGAACATGTCATAAACACTTCAAATACATCAATTTGAGTCAAACTCGGTTAAATGGGAGAGGTTCTAGGTATAAAATGACTTAAATACTTCGAATCGAATGATATGAGTCAATATAGGTCAAATGGGATTAGTTTTAGGTTGAAAATGATGTATTTACCCTTCAACGTGTCATAAACACTTGAAATACATCGATTTTTGTCAAACACGGTCAAACGGGAGAGGTTTTTTGTAATAAATGACCTAAACACTTTGAATAGTACAATATGAGTCAATATAGGTCAAATGGTATCAGTTTTCGGTAGATTAGGACATATTTACCGTTGAATATGTCATAAACACTTGAAATACATCGATTTGAGTCATACTTAGTCAAACTGGGGAGGTTTTGTGTATTAAATGACCTTAACACTTAGTATTAGACGATATGAGTCAATATAGGTCAAATAGGATCAGTTTTTGGTAGAAAATGACGTATTTACCCTTGAACATGTCATAAACACTTGAAATACGTCGATTTGAGTGAAACTCGGTCAAAAAGGAGAGGATCTTGGTATGAAACGACTTAAACACTTAGAATCGTACGATAGTAATCAATAAAGGTCAAACGGGATCAGTTTTGAGTAGAAATTACATATTTACCCTTGAACATGTCATAAACACATGAAATACATCAATTTGAGTCAAACTCGGTTAAAAGGGAGAGGTTTTGTGTATTAAATGACCTAAACACTTCGAATCGGACGTTATGATTCAAAATTGGTCAAAAAAGATCAATTTTGGGTAGAAAATGACGTATTTAGCCCTGAACATGTCATAAATTCTTGAAATACATCGATTTGAGTAAAACTCGGTCCAATGGGATAGGTTCTAGGTATAAAATGACTTGAACACTTCGAATCGGACGATATTAGTCAATAGAGGTCAAATGGGTTCATTTTTGGGTAGAAAATGACGTATTTACCCCTGAATATATTATAAACACTCAAAATATACATTGATTTGAGTCAAACTGGATCAAACTGGACTGGTTTTGTGTATTAAATCACCTAAACATATTTAATCGGACAATATGAGTCAATATAGGTCAAATATTACCAATTTTGGGTAGATAAAAGACGTATTTACCCTTGACCATGTCATAAACATTTAAAATACATCAATGTGAGTCAAACTCGATCAAAGGGGAGAGGTTTTGTGTAATAAATGACCTTAACACTTCGAATCGTACCTTCTGAGTCATCATAGGTCAAAAAGGATTAGTTTTCGGTAGAAAATGACGTATTTCGCCTTGAACATGTCCTAAACTCTAGAAATACATCGATTTGAGTCAACCTCTGTCAAACGGGAGAGGTTTTGTGTATTAAATGACCTAAAGAGTTTGACACGGACAATATGAGTCAATATAGGTCAAATATGATCAATTTTGGGTAGAAAAAAAATGTACCTACCCTTGAACATGTCATAAACACTTAAAACACATTGATTTGAGTCAAACTTGGTCAAACAAGAGAGGTTCTAGGTATGAAATGACTTAACCACTTCAAATCGGAAGATATGACTCAATTTAGGTCAAATGAGATCAGTTTTGGGTAGAAAATGACGTATTTACCCTTAAACATGTCATATTAACTTGAAATCCATCGATTTGAGTCAAGAGTGGTCAAATGAGAGAGGTTTAGTGTATAAAATGACCTAAACACTTCGAATCGAAAAATATGAGTCAATATAGGTCAAATGGGGTCAATTTTGGGTACAAAATGACGTATTACCCTTGAACTTGTCATAAACACTTAAAATACATCGATTTGAGTCAAACTCGGTTAAATGGGAGAGGTTCTAGGTATAAAATGACTTAAATACTTCGAATCAAATGATATGAGTCAATATAGGTCAAATGGGATTAGTTTTAGGTAGAAAATGATGTATTTACCCTTTAACGTGTCATAAACACTTGAAATACATCGATTTGAGTCAAACACGGTCAAACGGGAGAGGTTTTTTGTAATAAATGACCTAAACACTTTGAATAGTACAATATGAGTCAATATAGGTCAAATGGTATCAGTTTTCGGTAGATTAGGACATATTTACCGTTGAATATGTCATAAACACTTGAAATACATCGATTTGAGTCATACTTGGTCAAACTGGGGAGGTTTTGTGTATTAAATGACCTTAACACTTAGTATTAGACGATATGAGTCAATATAGGTCAAATAGGATCAGTTTTTGGTAGAAAATGACGTATTTACCCTTGAACATGTCATAAACACTTGAAATACGTCGATTTGAGTGAAACTCGGTCAAAAAGGAGAGGATCTTGGTATGAAACGACTTAAACACTTAGAATCGTACGATAGTAATCAATAAAGGTCAAATGGGATCAGTTTTGGGTAGAAATTACATATTTTTCCTTGAACATGTCATAAACACATGAAATACATCAATTTGAGTCAAACTCGGTTAAAAGGGAGAGGTTTTGTGTATTAAATGACCTAAACACTTCGAATCGGACGTTATGATTCAAAATTGGTCAAATAAGTTCAATTTTGGGTAGAAAATGACGTATTTACCCTTGACCATGTCATAAATTCTTGAAATACATCGATTTGAGTAAAACTGGATCAAATGGGATAGGTTCTAGGTATAAAATGACTTGAACACTTCGAATCGGACGATATGAGTCAATAGAGGTCAAAGGGGTTCATTTTTGGGTAGAAAATGACGTATTTACCCTTGAATATAATATAAACACTCAGAATATACATTGATTTGAGTCAAACTCGATCAAACCGGAGTGGTTTCGTGTATTAAATGACCTAAACATTTTTAATCGGACAATATGAGTCAATATAGGTCAAATATGATCAATTTTGGGTAGATAAAAGACGTATTTACCCTTGACCATGTCACAAACATTTAAAATACATCAATGTGAGTCAAACTCGGTCAAAGGGGAGAGGTTTTGTGTAATAAATGACCTTAACATTTCGAATCGTACCTTCTGAGTCATCATTGGTCAAAAAGGATTAGTTTTCGGTAGAAAATGACATATTTCGCCTTGAACATGTCCTAAACTCTAGAAATACATCGATTTGAGTCAAACTCGGTCAAACGGGAGAGGTTTTGTGTATTAAATGACCTAAAGAGTTTGAAACGGACGATATGAGTCAATATAGGTCAAATATGATCAATTTTGGGTAGAAAAAAGACGTACTTACCTTTGAACATGTCATAAACACTTAAAACACATTGATTTGAGTCAAACTTGGTCAAACGAGAGAGGTTCTAGGTATGAAATGACTTAAACACTTCAAATCGGAAGATATGACTCAATATAGGTCAAATGAGATCATTTTTGGGTAGAAAATGACGTATTTACCCTTGAACATGTCATATTAACTTGAAATCCATCGATTTGAGTCAAAAACGGTGAAATGAGAGAGGTTTAGTGTATAAAATGACCGAAACACTTCGAATCGAAAAATATGAGTCAATATAGGTCAAATGGGATCAATTTTGGATACAAAATGACGTATTACCCTTGAACATGTCATAAACACTTGAAATACATCGATTTGAGTCAAACTCGGTTAAATGGGAGAGGTTCTAGGTATAAAATGACTTAAATACTTCGAATCGAACGATATGAGTCAATATAGGTCAAATGGGATTAGTTTTAGGTAGAAAATGATGTATTTACCCTTCAACGTGTCATAAACACTTGAAATACATCGATTTGAGTCAAACACGGTCAAACGGGAGAGGTTTTTTGTAGTAAATGACCTAAATACTTTGAATAGTACAATATGAGTCAATATAGGTCAAATGGGATCAGTTTTCGGTATGAAATGACTTAACCACTTCAAATCAGAAGATTTGACTCAATATAGGTCAAATGAAATAAATTTTGGGTAGAAAATGATGAATTTACCCTTGAACATGTCATATTAACTTGAAATCCATCGATTTGAGTCAAGAGTGGTCAAATGAGAGAGGTTTAGTGTATAAAATGACCTAAACACTTCGAATCGAAAAATATGAGTCAATATAGGTCAAATGGGATCAATTTTGGGTACAAAATGACGTATTACCCTTGAACATGTCGTAAACACTTGAAATACATCGATTTGAGTCAAACTCGGTTAAATGGGAGAGGTTCTAGGTATAAAATGACTTAAATACTTTGAATCGAACGATATGAGTCAATATAGGTCAAATGAGATTAGTTTTAGGTAGAAAATGATGTATTTACCCTTCAACGTGTCATAAACACTTGAAATACATCGATTTGAGTCAAACACGGTCAAACGGGATAGGTTTTTTGTAATAAATGACCTAAACACTTTGAATAGTACAATATGAGTCAATATAGGTCAAATGGGATCAGTTTTCGGTAGATTAGGACATATTTACCGTTGAATATGTCATAAACACTTGAAATACATCGATTTGAGTCATACTTGGTCAAACTGGGGAGGTTTTGTGTATTAAATGACCTTAACACTTAGTATTAGACGATATGAGTCAATATAGGTCAAATAGGATCAGTTTTTGGTAGAAAATGACGTATTTACCCTTGAACATGTCATAAACACTTGAAATACGTCGATTTGAGTGAAACTCGGTCAAAAAGGAGAGGATCTTGGTATGAAACGACTTAAACACTTAGAATCGTACGATAGTAATCAATAAAGGTCAAACGGGATCAGTTTTGGGTAGAAATTACATATTTACCCTTGAACATGTCATAAACACATGAAATACATCAATTTGAGTCAAACTCGGTTAAAAGGGAGAGGTTTTGTGTATTAAATGACCTAAACACTTCGAATCGGACGTTATGATTCAAAATTGGTCAAAAAACATCAATTTTGGGTAGAAAATGACGTATTTACCCTTGAACATGTCATAAATTCTTGAAATACATCGATTTGAGTAAAACTCGGTCAAATGGGATAGGTTCTAGGTATAAAATGACTTGAACACTTCGAATCGGACGATATGAGTCAATAGAGGTCAAATGGGTTCATTTTTTGGTAGAACATAACGTACTTACCCCTGAATATATTATAAACACTCAAAATATACATTGATTTTAGTCAAACTCGATCAAACCAGAGTGGTTTTGTGTATTAAATGACCTTAACATTTTTAATCGGACAATATGAGTCAATATAGGTCAAATATGATCTAGTTTGGGTAGATAAAAGACGTATTTTCCCTTGACCATGTCATAAACATTTAAAATACATCAATGTGAGTCAAACTCGGTTAAAGGGGAGAGGTTTTGTGTAATAAATGACCTTAACACTTTGAATCGTACCTTATGAGTCAATATAGGTCAAATATGATCTACTTTGGGTAGAAATTAACGTATTTACCCTTGAACATGTCATAAACACTTAAAATACATCGCTTTGAGTCAAACATGGTCAAATGGGAGAGTTTCTAGGTATAAAATGACTTGAACACTTTGAATTGGACGATATGATTCAATAGAGGTCAAATGGGATCATTTTTGGGTAGAAAATGACTTATTTACCCTTAAACATATCATAAACACTTAATATACATTGATTTGAGTTCAACTCGGTTAAACGGGAGAGGTTATGGGTACAAAATGACTTAAACACTTAGAATCGTACAATATGAGTCAATATAGGTCAAATGGGATTAGTTTTGGGTAGAAAATGACATATTTACCCTTGAACATGTCATAAACACTTGAAATACTTCGATTATAGTCTCGGTCAAATAGGATAGGTTATGGGTATAAATTGACTTAAACACTTCGAATCGGACGATATTAATCAATATAGGTCAAATGGGAACACTTTTGGGTAGAAAATGGCACATTTACCCTTGAACATGTCATAAACACTTGAAATACATCGATTTGAGTCAAACTCGGTCAAATGGGATATATTTTGTGTAATAAATGACCTTGGCACTTCGAATCGTACCTTATGAATAATATAGGTCAAATAGGATCTATTTTGAGTAGAAAATGACGTATTTACCCTTGAACATGTCCTAAACACTAGAAATACATTGATTTGAGTCAAACTCGGTCAAACGGGAGAGGTTCTCGGTATAAAATGACTTTAACATTTCGAATCGGACAATATGAGTCAACATAGGTCAAATGGGATCCGTTTTCAGTAGAAAATGACGTATTTACCCTTGAACATGTCATAAACACTTGAAATACATCAATTTGAGTCAAACTCAGTCAAAAGGGAGAGGTTCTACTTATGAAAGACTTAAACACTTCGAATCGGACGATATGAAACAATATAGGTCAAATGAGATCAGTTTTGGGTAGAAAATGACGTATTTACCCTTAAACATGTCATAAACTGTTAAAATATGTCGATTTAAGTTAAACTCGATCAAAGACGAGAGGTTCTTGGTATGAAATGACTTAAACACTTTGAATCAGACAATATGAGTCAATATAGATCAAATGAGATTAGTTTTGGATAGAAAATGACATATTTACCCTTAAACATTTCATAAAAATTTGAAATACATCGATTTGAGTCAAACTTAGTAAAATGAGAGAGGTTTTGTGTATGAAATGACCTAAACACTTCCAATGGGACGATATGAGTTAAACTAGGTCAAGTACGATCAATTTTGGGTAGAAAATGACGTATTTACCCTTGAACATGTCATAAACACTTGAAATACCCTGATTTGAGTCAAACTCGGTCAAATTAGAGATGTTCTAGGTATAAAATGACTTAAACATTTTGAATGGGACGATATGAGTCAACATAGGTCAAATGGGATCAATTTTGGGTACAAAATGACGTATTTACGCTTCCATATGTCATAAAAACTTGAAATACATCGATTTGGGTCAAACATAGTCAAACGGGAGAGGTTTTGTGTATTAAATGACCTAAATACTTTTAATCGGACGATATGAGTCAATATAGGTCAAATGGGATTAATTTTGGGTAGAAAATGAAGTATTTACCCTTCGATATGTCATAAAAACTTGAAATACATTGATTTGGGTCAAACATAGTTAGACGCGAGAGGTTTTGTGTATTAAAAGACCTAAATACTTCGAATCGGATGATATGAGTCAATTTAGGTCAAATAGGATTAATTTTAGGTATAAAATGACTTATTACCCTTGATAGTGTCATAAACACTTGAAATACATCGATTTAAGTCAAACTCGGCCAAATGGGAGAGGTTCAGGGTATTAAATGACTTAAACACTTAGAATCGGACGATATGAGTCATTATAGGTCAAATGAGATCAGTCTTAGGTAGAAAATGATGTATTTACCTTGAACATGTCATGGACACTTCAAATACATCGATTTGAGTAAAACACAGTCAAACGGGAAAGGTTTTGTGTATTAAATGACCTAAACACTTTGAATTGGACGTTTTGACTCAAAAAAGGTCAAATGGGATCATTTTTGGGTAGAAAATGAAGTATTTACCCTTGAATATATCATAAACACTCGAAACACATCGATTTGAGTCAAACTCGGTCAAATGGGAGAGGTTCAAGGTATAAAATAACTTGAACACTTCGAACTGAACGATATGTGTCAATAAAGGTCAAATGGGATCATTTTTGGGTAGAAAATGACGTATTTACCGTTGAATATATCATAAACACTCGAAATAAATCGATTTAAGTCAAACTCGGTCAAAAAGGGAGCGGTTATGTGTATTAAATGACCTAAACAGTTTTAATTGGACGATATGAGTCAATATCCGTCAAATATAATCAATTTTGGGTAGATAAAAGACGTATTTACCCTTGAACATATCATAAACACTTAAAATACATTGATGTGTGTCAACCTTAGTCAAAGGGGAGAGGTTTTGTGTAATAAATGACCTTAACACTTCGAATCGTACCTTATGAGTCAATGTAGGTCAAATAAGTCTACTTTGGGTAGAAATTGACGTATATACCCTTAAACATGTCATAAACACTTGAAATACACGGATTTGAGTCAAATACGGTCAAGTGGGAAAGGTTCTAGGTATAAAATGACTAGAACACTTCGAATCGGAGGATATGATTCAATAGAGGTCAAATGGGATCATTTTTGGGTAGAAAATGACGTATTTACCCTTGAACATGTCATAAACACTTAAAATACATCGATATGAGTCAAACTCGGTCAAAGGGGAGAGGGTTTGTGTAATAAATGACCTTAACACTTTGAACCGTAACTTGAGAGTCATCATAGGTCAAATAGGATCTACTTTGGGTAGAAAATGACGTATTTACCCTTGAACATGTCATAAACACTTGAAATACATCGATTTGAGTCAAACACGGTCAAATGGGAGAGGTTCTAGGTATAAATTGACTTGAACACTTCGAATCGGACAATATGAGTCAATAAAGGTCAATTGGGATCATTTTTATGTAGAAAATGACGTATTTACCCTTGAATGTAACATAAACACTCGAAATACAACGATTTGAGTCAAACTCGGTCAGACGGGAGTGGTTATGTGTATTAAATGACCTAAACAGTTTTAAACGGATGATAATGAGTCATTATAGGGCAAATATGATCAATTTTGGGTAGATAAAAGACGTATTTACCCTTAAACATGTCATAAACACTTAAAATACATCGATATGAGTTATACTCGGTCAAACGGGACAGATTTTGTCTAATAAATAACCTTAACACTTCCAATCGTACCTTATGTGTCAATACAGGTCAAATAGGATCTATTTTGGGTAGAAAATGATGTATTTATTCTTGAACATGTCCAAAACACTAGAAATACATTGATTTGAGTCAAACTCGGTCAAATGGGAGGGCTTTTGGGTATGAAATGACTTTAACATTTAGAATCGGATGATATGAGTCAATATAGGTCAAATAGGATTAGTTTTGGGTGGAAAATGACGTATTTCCCCTTGAACATGGCATAAACACTTGAAATTCATCAATTTGAGTCAAACTCGGTCAAACGGGAGAGGTTATGGGTATGAAATGTCTTAAACACTTCGAATTGGACGATATGAGTCAATATAGGTTAAATGGGATCAATTTTGGATAGAAAATGACATATTTACCCTTCCATATGTCATAAAAACTTGAAATACTTCGCCTTGGGTCAAACTTAGTCCAACGGGAGAGGTTTTGTGTATTTTATGACCTAAATACTTCGAATCGGACGATATGAGTCAATATAGGTCAAATATGATCAATTTTCGTTAGAAAAAAGACTTATTTACACTAGAACATGTCATAAACACTTGAAATACATTTATTTGAGTCAAACTCGATCAAATGAGAAAGGTTTTTCTGTATTAAATGACTTAAACACTTCGAATTGGATGATATGAGAAAGGTTTTTCTGTATTAAATGACTTAAACACTTCGAATTGGATGATATGAGTCAATATAGATCAAATACGATTAATTTTTGGTATAAAATGACGAATTACCCTTGAACATGTCATAAACACTTGAAATACATCGATTTGAGTCAAACTCGGTCAAATGGGAGAGATTCTGGGTATAAAATGACTTAAACACTTTGAATCAGACCATATGAGTCATTATAGGTCAACCGAGATCAGTTTTGGGGAGAAAATGACGTATTTACCCTTGAACATGTCATGGACACTTCAAATAAATCGATTTGAGTCACACTCGGACAAATAGAAGAGGTTTTATGTATGAAATGACCTAAACACTTCGAATCGGACAATATGAGTCACTATAGGTCAAATGGAATCAATTTTAGGTAGAAAATGACGTATTTACCCTTCCATATGTCCTAAAAATTTGAAATACATAGATTTGGGTCAAACTTAGTCAAACGGGAGAGGTTTTCTGTATTAAATGACCGAAATACTTTGAATCGGACGATATGAGTCAATATAGGTCAAATATGATCAATTTTGGGTAGGTAAAAGACTTAAAATACATCGATGTGAGTCAAACTCGGTCAAAGGGGAGAGGTTCTAGGTATAAAATGACTTGAACACTTCGAACTGGACGATATGAGTTAATAGAGGTCAAATGGGATCATTTTTTGGTAGAATATGACGTATTTACCGTTGAATATATCATAAACACTCGAAATACATCGATTTGAGTCAAACTCGGTCAAACAGGGGCGATTTTGTGTATTAAATGACCTAAACAGTTTTAATTGGACGATATGAGTCAATATAGGTAAAATATGATCAGTTTTGGGTAGACAAAAGACGTATTTACCCTTGAACATGTCATAAACAATTAAAATACATTGATATGAGTCAAACTCAGTCAAAGGGGAGAGGTTTTCTGTAAGAAATGACCTAAACACTTCGAATCGGACGATATGAGTCAAAATAGGTCAAATGGGATCAATTTTGGGTAGAAAATGACGTATTTACCCTTGAACGTGTCCTAAACACTAGAAATACATTGATTTGAGTCAAACTCGGCCAAACGGAGGAGGTTCTGAGTATAAAATGATTTTAACATTTCAAATGGGACGATATGAAAAAATATAGGTGAAATAGGATCAGTTTTGGGAAGAAAATGACGTATTTCCACTTGAACATGTTATAAACACTTGAAATTCATCGATTTGAGTCAACTCGGTCAAACGGGAGAGGTTATGGGTATGAAATGACTTAAACACTTCGAATTGGACGATATGAGTCAATATAGGTTAAATGGGATCAATTTTCGGTAGAAAATGACGTATTTACCCTTCCATATGTCATAAAAACTTGAAATACATTCATTAGGGTTAAAACTAGTCAAACGGGAGAGGTTTTGTGTATTAAATGACCTTAATACTTCGAATTGGACGATATGAGTCAATATAGGTAAAAAATGATCAATTTTGGGTAGAAAAAAGACGTATTTACCCTTGAACATGTCATAGACACTTGAAATACATCTGTTTGAGTCAAACTCGATCGAACGAGAGAGGTTTTTCTGTATTAAATGACTTCAACACTTCAAATCGGACAATAGGAGTCAATATAGATCAAATAGGATCATTTTTAGGTGCATAATGACGTAATACCCTTGAACATGTCATAAACACTTTAAATACATCAATTTCAGTCAAACCCGGTCAAATTGGAGAGGTTCTGGGCATAAAATGACTTAAACACTTCGTATCAGACGATATGAGTCATTACAGGTCAAATGAGATTAGTTTTTTGAAGAAAATGACGTATTTACCCTTGAACATGTCATGGAAACTTCAAATTCATCGATTTGAGTCACACTCGGTCATACGAGAGAGGTTTTGTGTATGAAATGACCTAAAAACTTCGAATCGGACGATATGAGTCAAAATAGGTCAAATGGGATCAATTTTCGGTAGAAAATGACGTATTTACACTTCCATATGTCATTAAAACATGAAATACATCGATTTGGGTCAAACTTAGTCAAACGGGAGAGGTTTTGTGTATTAAATTACCTAGATACTTCGAATCGGACGAATTGAGTCAATATAGGTCAAATATGATCAATTTTGGGTAGGTAAAAGACGTATTTACCCTTGAACATGTCATAAACACTTAAAATACATCGATGTGAGTCAATCTTGGTCAAAGGGGAGAGGTTCCAGGTATAAAATGACTTGAACACTTCGAACTGGACGATATGAGTTAATAGAGATCAATTGGGATCATTTTTTGGTAGAATATGACGTATTTACCGTTGAATATATCATAAACACTCGAAATACATCGATTTGAGTCAAACTCGGTCAAACGGGGGCGGTTTTGTGTATTAAATGACCTAAACAGTTTTAATTGGACGATATGAGTCAATATAGGTAAAATATGATCAGTTTTGGGTAGACAAAAGACGTATTTACCCTTGAACATGTCATAAACAATTAAAATACATTGATATGAGTCAAACTCAGTCAAAGGGGAGAGGTTTTCTGTAAGAAATGACCTAAACACTTCGAATCGGACGATATGAGTCAAAATAGGTCAAATGGGATCAATTTTGGGTAGAAAATGACGTATTTACCCTTGAACGTGTCCTAAACACTAGAAATACATTGATTTGAGTCAAACTCGGCCAAACGGAGGAGGTTCTGAGTATAAAATGATTTTAACATTTCAAATGGGACGATATGTAAAAATATAGGTGAAATAGGATCAGTTTTGGGAAGAAAATGACGTATTTCCACTTGAACATGTTATAAACACTTGAAATTCATCGATTTGAGTCAACTCGGTCAAACGGGAGAGGTTATGGGTATGAAATGACTTAAACACTTCAAATCAAACGATATGAGTCAATATAGGTTAAATGGGATCAATTTTCGGTAGAAAATGACGTATTTACCCTTCCATATCTCATAAAAACTTGAAATACATTCATTAGGGGTAAACTTAGTCAAACGGGAGAGGTTTTGTGTATTAAATGACCTTAATACTTCGAATTGGACGATATGAGTCAATATAGGTAAAGAATGATCAATTTTGTGTAGAAAAAAGACGTATTTACCCTTGAACATGTCATAGACACTTGAAATACATATGTTCGAGACAAACTCGATCGAACGAGAGAGCTTTTTCTGTATTAAATGACTTAAACACTTCAAATCGGACAATAGGAGTCAATATAGATCAAATAGGATCATTTTTAGGTGCATAATGACGTAATACCCTTGAACATGTCATAAACACTTTAAATACATCAATTTCAGTCAAACCCGGTCAAATTGGAGAGGTTCTGGGCATAAAATGACTTAAACACTTCGTATCAGACGATATGAGTCATTACAGGTCAAATGAGATTAGTTTTTTGAAGAAAATGACGTATTTACCCTTGAACATGTCATGGAAACTTCAAATTCATCGATTTGAGTCACACTCGGTCATACGAGAGAGGTTTTGTGTATGAAATGACCTAAAAACTTCGAATCGGACGATATGAGTCAAAGTAGGTCAAATGGGATCAATTTTCGGTAGAAAATGACGTATTTACACTTCCATATGTCATTAAAACATGAAATACATCGATTTGGGTCAAACTTAGTCAAACGGGAGAGGTTTTGTGTATTAAATTACCTAGATACTTCGAATCGGACGAATTGAGTCAATATAGGTCAAATATGATCAATTTTGGGTAGGTAAAAGACGTATTTACCCTTGAACATGTCATAAACACTTAAAATACATCGATGTGAGTCAATCTTGGTCAAAGGGGAGAGGTTCTAGGTATAAAATGACTTGAACACTTCGAACTGGACGATATGAGTTAATAGAGATCAATTGGGATCATTTTTTGGTAGAATATGACGTATTTACCGTTGAATATATCATAAACACTCGAAATACATCGATTTGAGTCAAACTCGGTCAAACGGGGGCGGTTTTGTGTATTAAATGACCTAAACAGTTTTAATTGGACGATATGAGTCAATATAGGTAAAATATGATCAGTTTTGGGTAGACAAAAGACGTATTTACCCTTGAACATGTCATAAACAATTAAAATACATTGATATGAGTCAAACTCAGTCAAAGGGGAGAGGTTTTCTGTAAGAAATGACCTAAACACTTCGAATCGGACGATATGAGTCAAAATAGGTCAAATGGGATCAATTTTGGGTAGAAAATGACGTATTTACCCTTGAACGTGTCCTAAACACTAGAAATACATTGATTTGAGTCAAACTCGGCCAAACGGAGGAGGTTCTGAGTATAAAATGATTTTAACATTTCAAATGGGACGATATGAAAAAATATAGGTGAAATAGGATCAGTTTTGGGAAGAAAATGACGTATTTCCACTTGAACATGTTATAAACACTTGAAATTCATCGATTTGAGTCAACTCGGTCAAACGGGAGAGGTTATGGGTATGAAATGACTTAAACACTTCAAATCAAACGATATGAGTCAATATAGGTTAAATGGGATCAATTTTCGGTAGAAAATGACGTATTTACCCTTCCATATCTCATAAAAACTTGAAATACATTCATTAGGGGTAAACTTAGTCAAACGGGAGAGGTTTTGTGTATTAAATGACCTTAATACTTCGAATTGGACGATATGAGTCAATATAGGTAAAGAATGATCAATTTTGTGTAGAAAAAAGACGTATTTACCCTTGAACATGTCATAGACACTTGAAATACATATGTTCGAGACAAACTCGATCGAACGAGAGAGCTTTTTCTGTATTAAATGACTTCAACACTTCAAATCGGACAATAGGAGTCAATATAGATCAAATAGGATCATTTTTAGGTGCATAATGACGTAATACCCTTGAACATGTCATAAACACTTTAAATACATCAATTTCAGTCAAACCCGGTCAAATTGGAGAGGTTCTGGGCATAAAATGACTTAAACACTTCGTATCAGACGATATGAGTCATTACAGGTCAAATGAGATTAGTTTTTTGAAGAAAATGACGTATTTACCCTTGAACATGTCATGGAAACTTCAAATTCATCGATTTGAGTCACACTCGGTCATACGAGAGAGGTTTTGTGTATGAAATGACCTAAAAACTTCGAATCGGACGATATGAGTCAAAATAGGTCAAATGGGATCAATTTTCGGTAGAAAATGACGTATTTACACTTCCATATGTCATTAAAACATGAAATACATCGATTTGGGTCAAACTTAGTCAAACGGGAGAGGTTTTGTGTATTAAATTACCTAGATACTTCGAATCGGACGAATTGAGTCAATATAGGTCAAATATGATCAATTTTGGGTAGGTAAAAGACGTATTTACCCTTGAACATGTCATAAACACTTAAAATACATCGATGTGAGTCAATCTTGGTCAAAGGGGAGAGGTTCCAGGTATAAAATGACTTGAACACTTCGAACTGGACGATATGAGTTAATAGAGATCAATTGGGATCATTTTTTGGTAGAATATGACGTATTTACCGTTGAATATATCATAAACACTCGAAATACATCGATTTGAGTCAAACTCGGTCAAACGGGGGCGGTTTTGTGTATTAAATGACCTAAACAGTTTTAATTGGACGATATGAGTCAATATAGGTAAAATATGATCAGTTTTGGGTAGACAAAAGACGTATTTACCCTTGAACATGTCATAAACAATTAAAATACATTGATATGAGTCAAACTCAGTCAAAGGGGAGAGGTTTTCTGTAAGAAATGACCTAAACACTTCGAATCGGACGATATGAGTCAAAATAGGTCAAATGGGATCAATTTTGGGTAGAAAATGACGTATTTACCCTTGAACGTGTCCTAAACACTAGAAATACATTGATTTGAGTCAAACTCGGCCAAACGGAGGAGGTTCTGAGTATAAAATGATTTTAACATTTCAAATGGGACGATATGTAAAAATATAGGTGAAATAGGATCAGTTTTGGGAAGAAAATGACGTATTTCCACTTGAACATGTTATAAACACTTGAAATTCATCGATTTGAGTCAACTCGGTCAAACGGGAGAGGTTATGGGTATGAAATGACTTAAACACTTCAAATCAAACGATATGAGTCAATATAGGTTAAATGGGATCAATTTTCGGTAGAAAATGACGTATTTACCCTTCCATATCTCATAAAAACTTGAAATACATTCATTAGGGGTAAACTTAGTCAAACGGGAGAGGTTTTGTGTATTAAATGACCTTAATACTTCGAATTGGACGATATGAGTCAATATAGGTAAAGAATGATCAATTTTGTGTAGAAAAAAGACGTATTTACCCTTGAACATGTCATAGACACTTGAAATACATATGTTCGAGACAAACTCGATCGAACGAGAGAGCTTTTTCTGTATTAAATGACTTAAACACTTCAAATCGGACAATAGGAGTCAATATAGATCAAATAGGATCATTTTTAGGTGCATAATGACGTAATACCCTTGAACATGTCATAAACACTTTAAATACATCAATTTCAGTCAAACCCGGTCAAATTGGAGAGGTTCTGGGCATAAAATGACTTAAACACTTCGTATCAGACGATATGAGTCATTACAGGTCAAATGAGATTAGTTTTTTGAAGAAAATGACGTATTTACCCTTGAACATGTCATGGAAACTTCAAATTCATCGATTTGAGTCACACTCGGTCATACGAGAGAGGTTTTGTGTATGAAATGACCTAAAAACTTCGAATCGGACGATATGAGTCAAAGTAGGTCAAATGGGATCAATTTTCGGTAGAAAATGACGTATTTACCCTTCCATATGTCATTAAAACATGAAATACATCGATTTGGGTCAAACTTAGTCAAACGGGAGAGGTTTTGTGTATTAAATTACCTAGATACTTCGAATCGGACGAATTGAGTCAATATAGGTCAAATATAATCAATTTTGGGTAGGTAAAAGACGTATTTACCCTTGAACATGTCATAAACACTTAAAATACATCGATGTGAGTCAATCTTGGTCAAAGGGGAGAGGTTCTAGGTATAAAATGACTTGAACACTTCGAACTGGACGATATGAGTTAATAGAGGTCAAATGGGATCATTTTTTGGTAGAATATGACGTATTTACCGTTGAATATATCATAAACACTCGAAATACATCGATTTGAGTCAAACTCGGTCAAACGGGGGCGGTTTTGTGTATTAAATGACCTAAACAGTTTTAATTGGACGATATGAGTCAATATAGGTAAAATATGATCAGTTTTGGGTAGACAAAAGACGTATTTACCCTTGAACATGTCATAAACAATTAAAATACATTGATATGAGTCAAACTCAGTCAAAGGGGAGAGGTTTTCTGTAAGAAATGACCTAAACACTTCGAATCGGACGATATGAGTCAAAATAGGTCAAATGGGATCAATTTTGGGTAGAAAATGACGTATTTACCCTTGAACGTGTCCTAAACACTAGAAATACATTGATTTGAGTCAAACTCGGCCAAACGGAGGAGGTTCTGAGTATAAAATGATTTTAACATTTCAAATGGGACGATATGAAAAAATATAGGTGAAATAGGATCAGTTTTGGGAAGAAAATGACGTATTTCCACTTGAACATGTTATAAACACTTGAAATTCATCGATTTGAGTCAACTCGGTCAAACGGGAGAGGTTATGGGTATGAAATGACTTAAACACTTCAAATCAAATGATATGAGTCAATATAGGTTAAATGGGATCAATTTTCGGTAGAAAATGACGTATTTACCCTTCCATATCTCATAAAAACTTGAAATACATTCATTAGGGGTAAACTTAGTCAAACGGGAGAGGTTTTGTGTATTAAATGACCTTAATACTTCGAATTGGACGATATGAGTCAATATAGGTAAAGAATGATCAATTTTGTGTAGAAAAAAGACGTATTTACCCTTGAACATGTCATAGACACTTGAAATACATATGTTCGAGACAAACTCGATCGAACGAGAGAGGTTTTTCTGTATTAAATGACTTAAACACTTCAAATCGGACAATAGGAGTCAATATAGATCAAATAGGATCATTTTTAGGTGCATAATGACGTAATACCCTTGAACATGTCATAAACACTTTAAATACATCAATTTCAGTCAAACCCGGTCAAATTGGAGAGGTTCTGGGCATAAAATGACTTAAACACTTCGTATCAGACGATATGAGTCATTACAGGTCAAATGAGATTAGTTTTTTGAAGAAAATGACGTATTTACCCTTGAACATGTCATGGAAACTTCAAATTCATCGATTTGAGTCACACTCGGTCATACGAGAGAGGTTTTGTGTATGAAATGACCTAAAAACTTCGAATCGGACGATATGAGTCAAAGTAGGTCAAATGGGATCAATTTTCGGTAGAAAATGACGTATTTACCCTTCCATATGTCATTAAAACATGAAATACATCGATTTGGGTCAAACTTAGTCAAACGGGAGAGGTTTTGTGTATTAAATTACCTAGATACTTCGAATCGGACGAATTGAGTCAATATAGGTCAAATATAATCAATTTTGGGTAGGTAAAAGACGTATTTACCCTTGAACATGTCATAAACACTTAAAATACATCGATGTGAGTCAATCTTGGTCAAAGGGGAGAGGTTCTAGGTATAAAATGACTTGAACACTTCGAACTGGACGATATGAGTTAATAGAGGTCAAATGGGATCATTTTTTGGTAGAATATGACGTATTTACCGTTGAATATATCATGAACACTCGAAATACATCGATTTGAGTCAAACTCGGTCAAACGGGGGCGGTTTTGTGTATTAAATGACCTAAACAGTTTTAATTGGACGATATGAGTCAATATAGGTAAAATATGATCAGTTTTGGGTAGACAAAAGACGTATTTACCCTTGAACATGTCATAAACAATTAAAATACATTGATATGAGTCAAACTCAGTCAAAGGGGAGAGGTTTTCTGTAAGAAATGACCTAAACACTTCGAATCGGACGATATGAGTCAAAATAGGTCAAATGGGATCAATTTTGGGTAGAAAATGACGTATTTACCCTTGAACGTGTCCTAAACACTAGAAATACATTGATTTGAGTCAAACTCGGCCAAACGGAGGAGGTTCTGAGTATAAAATGATTTTAACATTTCAAATGGGACGATATGAAAAAATATAGGTGAAATAGGATCAGTTTTGGGAAGAAAATGACGTATTTCCACTTGAACATGTTATAAACACTTGAAATTCATCGATTTGAGTCAACTCGGTCAAACGGGAGAGGTTATGGGTATGAAATGACTTAAACACTTCAAATCAAACGATATGAGTCAATATAGGTTAAATGGGATCAATTTTCGGTAGAAAATGACGTATTTACCCTTCCATATCTCATAAAAACTTGAAATACATTCATTAGGGGTAAACTTAGTCAAACGGGAGAGGTTTTGTGTATTAAATGACCTTAATACTTCGAATTGGACGATATGAGTCAATATAGGTAAAGAATGATCAATTTTGTGTAGAAAAAAGACGTATTTACCCTTGAACATGTCATAGACACTTGAAATACATATGTTCGAGACAAACTCGATCGAACGAGAGAGGTTTTTCTGTATTAAATGACTTAAACACTTCAAATCGGACAATAGGAGTCAATATAGATCAAATAGGATCATTTTTAGGTGCATAATGACGTAATACCCTTGAACATGTCATAAACACTTTAAATACATCAATTTCAGTCAAACCCGGTCAAATTGGAGAGGTTCTGGGCATAAAATGACTTAAACACTTCGTATCAGACGATATGAGTCATTACAGGTCAAATGAGATTAGTTTTTTGAAGAAAATGACGTATTTACCCTTGAACATGTCATGGAAACTTCAAATTCATCGATTTGAGTCACACTCGGTCATACGAGAGAGGTTTTGTGTATGAAATGACCTAAAAACTTCGAATCGGACGATATGAGTCAAAGTAGGTCAAATGGGATCAATTTTCGGTAGAAAATGACGTATTTACCCTTCCATATGTCATTAAAACATGAAATACATCGATTTGGGTCAAACTTAGTCAAACGGGAGAGGTTTTGTGTATTAAATTACCTAGATACTTCGAATCGGACGAATTGAGTCAATAGAGGTCAAATATAATCAATTTTGGGTAGGTAAAAGACGTATTTACCCTTGAACATGTCATAAACACTTAAAATACATCGATGTGAGTCAATCTTGGTCAAAGGGGAGAGGTTCTAGGTATAAAATGACTTGAACACTTCGAACTGGACGATATGAGTTAATAGAGGTCAAATGGGATCATTTTTTGGTAGAATATGACGTATTTCTTGTTGAATATATCATAAACACTCGAAATACATCGATTTGAGTCAAACTCGGTCAAGCGGGGGCGGTTTTGTGTATTAAATGACCTAAACAGTTTTAATTGGACGATATGAGTCAATATAGGTAAAATATGATCAGTTTTGGGTAGACAAAAGACGTATTTACCCTTGAACATGTCATAAACAATTAAAATACATTGATATGAGTCAAACTCAGTCAAAGGGGAGAGGTTTTCTGTAAGAAATGACCTAAACACTTCGAATCGGACGATATGAGTCAAAATAGGTCAAATGGGATCAATTTTGGGTAGAAAATGACGTATTTACCCTTGAACGTGTCCTAAACACTAGAAATACATTGATTTGAGTCAAACTCGGCCAAACGGAGGAGGTTCTGAGTATAAAATGATTTTAACATTTCAAATGGGACGATATGAAAAAATATAGGTGAAATAGGATCAGTTTTGGGAAGAAAATGACGTATTTCCACTTGAACATGTTATAAACACTTGAAATTCATCGATTTGAGTCAACTCGGTCAAACGGGAGAGGTTATGGGTATGAAATGACTTAAACACTTCAAATCAAACGATATGAGTCAATATAGGTTAAATGGGATCAATTTTCGGTAGAAAATGACGTATTTACCCTTCCATATCTCATAAAAACTTGAAATACATTCATTAGGGGTAAACTTAGTCAAACGGGAGAGGTTTTGTGTATTAAATGACCTTAATACTTCGAATTGGACGATATGAGTCAATATAGGTAAAGAATGATCAATTTTGTGTAGAAAAAAGACGTATTTACCCTTGAACATGTCATAGACACTTGAAATACATATGTTCGAGACAAACTCGATCGAACGAGAGAGGTTTTTCTGTATTAAATGACTTAAACACTTCAAATCGGACAATAGGAGTCAATATAGATCAAATAGGATCATTTTTAGGTGCATAATGACGTAATACCCTTGAACATGTCATAAACACTTTAAATACATCAATTTCAGTCAAACCCGGTCAAATTGGAGAGGTTCTGGGCATAAAATGACTTAAACACTTCGTATCAGACGATATGAGTCATTACAGGTCAAATGAGATTAGTTTTTTGAAGAAAATGACGTATTTACCCTTGAACATGTCATGGAAACTTCAAATTCATCGATTTGAGTCACACTCGGTCATACGAGAGAGGTTTTGTGTATGAAATGACCTAAAAACTTCGAATCGGACGATATGAGTCAAAGTAGGTCAAATGGGATCAATTTTCGGTAGAAAATGACGTATTTACCCTTCCATATGTCATTAAAACATGAAATACATCGATTTGGGTCAAACTTAGTCAAACGGGAGAGGTTTTGTGTATTAAATTACCTAGATACTTCGAATCGGACGAATTGAGTCAATAGAGGTCAAATATAATCAATTTTGGGTAGGTAAAAGACGTATTTACCCTTGAACATGTCATAAACACTTAAAATACATCGATGTGAGTCAATCTTGGTCAAAGGGGAGAGGTTCTAGGTATAAAATGACTTGAACACTTCGAACTGGACGATATGAGTTAATAGAGGTCAAATGGGATCATTTTTTGGTAGAATATGACGTATTTCTTGTTGAATATATCATAAACACTCGAAATACATCGATTTGAGTCAAACTCGGTCAAGCGGGGGCGGTTTTGTGTATTAAATGACCTAAACAGTTTTAATTGGACGATATGAGTCAATATAGGTAAAATATGATCAGTTTTGGGTAGACAAAAGACGTATTTACCCTTGAACATGTCATAAACAATTAAAATACATTGATATGAGTCAAACTCAGTCAAAGGGGAGAGGTTTTCTGTAAGAAATGACCTAAACACTTCGAATCGGACGATATGAGTCAAAATAGGTCAAATGGGATCAATTTTGGGTAGAAAATGACGTATTTACCCTTGAACGTGTCCTAAACACTAGAAATACATTGATTTGAGTCAAACTCGGCCAAACGGAGGAGGTTCTGAGTATAAAATGATTTTAACATTTCAAATGGGACGATATGAAAAAATATAGGTGAAATAGGATCAGTTTTGGGAAGAAAATGACGTATTTCCACTTGAACATGTTATAAACACTTGAAATTCATCGATTTGAGTCAACTCGGTCAAACGGGAGAGGTTATGGGTATGAAATGACTTAAACACTTCAAATCAAACGATATGAGTCAATATAGGTTAAATGGGATCAATTTTCGGTAGAAAATGACGTATTTACCCTTCCATATCTCATAAAAACTTGAAATACATTCATTAGGGGTAAACTTAGTCAAACGGGAGAGGTTTTGTGTATTAAATGACCTTAATACTTCGAATTGGACGATATGAGTCAATATAGGTAAAGAATGATCAATTTTGTGTAGAAAAAAGACGTATTTACCCTTGAACATGTCATAGACACTTGAAATACATATGTTCGAGACAAACTCGATCGAACGAGAGAGGTTTTTCTGTATTAAATGACTTAAACACTTCAAATCGGACAATAGGAGTCAATATAGATCAAATAGGATCATTTTTAGGTGCATAATGACGTAATACCCTTGAACATGTCATAAACACTTTAAATACATCAATTTCAGTCAAACCCGGTCAAATTGGAGAGGTTCTGGGCATAAAATGACTTAAACACTTCGTATCAGACGATATGAGTCATTACAGGTCAAATGAGATTAGTTTTTTGAAGAAAATGACGTATTTACCCTTGAACATGTCATGGAAACTTCAAATTCATCGATTTGAGTCACACTCGGTCATACGAGAGAGGTTTTGTGTATGAAATGACCTAAAAACTTCGAATCGGACGATATGAGTCAAAGTAGGTCAAATGGGATCAATTTTCGGTAGAAAATGACGTATTTACCCTTCCATATGTCATTAAAACATGAAATACATCGATTTGGGTCAAACTTAGTCAAACGGGAGAGGTTTTGTGTATTAAATTACCTAGATACTTCGAATCGGACGAATTGAGTCAATATAGGTCAAATATAATCAATTTTGGGTAGGTAAAAGACGTATTTACCCTTGAACATGTCATAAACACTTAAAATACATCGATGTGAGTCAATCTTGGTCAAAGGGGAGAGGTTCTAGGTATAAAATGACTTGAACACTTCGAACTGGACGATATGAGTTAATAGAGGTCAAATGGGATCATTTTTTGGTAGAATATGACGTATTTACCGTTGAATATATCATAAACACTCGAAATACATCGATTTGAGTCAAACTCGGTCAAACGGGGGCGGTTTTGTGTATTAAATGACCTAAACAGTTTTAATTGGACGATATGAGTCAATATAGGTAAAATATGATCAGTTTTGGGTAGACAAAAGACGTATTTACCCTTGAACATGTCATAAACAATTAAAATACATTGATATGAGTCAAACTCAGTCAAAGGGGAGAGGTTTTCTGTAAGAAATGACCTAAACACTTCGAATCGGACGATATGAGTCAAAATAGGTCAAATGGGATCAATTTTGGGTAGAAAATGACGTATTTACCCTTGAACGTGTCCTAAACACTAGAAATACATTGATTTGAGTCAAACTCGGCCAAACGGAGGAGGTTCTGAGTATAAAATGATTTTAACATTTCAAATGGGACGATATGAAAAAATATAGGTGAAATAGGATCAGTTTTGGGAAGAAAATGACGTATTTCCACTTGAACATGTTATAAACACTTGAAATTCATCGATTTGAGTCAACTCGGTCAAACGGGAGAGGTTATGGGTATGAAATGACTTAAACACTTCAAATCAAACGATATGAGTCAATATAGGTTAAATGGGATCAATTTTCGGTAGAAAATGACGTATTTACCCTTCCATATCTCATAAAAACTTGAAATACATTCATTAGGGGTAAACTTAGTCAAACGGGAGAGGTTTTGTGTATTAAATGACCTTAATACTTCGAATTGGACGATATGAGTCAATATAGGTAAAGAATGATCAATTTTGTGTAGAAAAAAGACGTATTTACCCTTGAACATGTCATAGACACTTGAAATACATATGTTCGAGACAAACTCGATCGAACGAGAGAGGTTTTTCTGTATTAAATGACTTAAACACTTTAAATCGGACAATAGGAGTCAATATAGATCAAATAGGATCATTTTTAGGTGCATAATGACGTAATACCCTTGAACATGTCATAAACACTTTAAATACATCAATTTCAGTCAAACCCGGTCAAATTGGAGAGGTTCTGGGCATAAATTGACTTAAACACTTCGTATCAGACGATATGAGTCATTAGAGGTCAAATGAGATTAGTTTTTTGGAGAAAATGACGTATTTACCCTTGAACATGTCATGGAAACTTCAAAATCATCGATTTGAGTCACACTCGGTCATACGAGAGAGGTTTTGTGTATGAAATGACCTAAAAACTTCGAATCGGACGATATGAGTCAAAGTAGGTCAAATGGGATCAATTTTCGGTAGAAAATGACGTATTTACCCTTCCATATGTCATTAAAACATGAAATACATCGATTTGGGTCAAACTTAGTCAAACGGGAGAGGTTTTGTGTATTAAATTACCTATATACTTCGAATCGGACGAATTGAGTCAATATAGGTCAAATATGATCAATTTTGGGTAGGTAAAAGACGTATTTACCCTTGAACATGTCATAAACACTTAAAATACATCGATGTGAGTCAATCTTGGTCAAAGGGGAGAGGTTCTAGGTATAAAATGACTTGAACACTTCGAACTGGACGATATGAGTTAATAGAGGTCAATTGGGATCATTTTTTGGTAGAATATGACGTATTTACCGTTGAATATATCATAAACACTCGAAATACATCGATTTGAGTCAAACTCGGTCAAACGGGGGCGGTTTTGTGTATTAAATGACCTAAACAGTTTTAATTGGACGATATGAGTCAATATAGGTAAAATATGATCAGTTTTGGGTAGACAAAAGACGTATTTACCCTTGAACATGTCATAAACAATTAAAATACATTGATATGAGTCAAACTCAGTCAAAGGGGAGAGGTTTTCTGTAAGAAATGACCTAAACACTTCGAATCGGACGATATGAGTCAAAATAGGTCAAATGGGATCAATTTTGGGTAGAAAATGACGTATTTACCCTTGAACGTGTCCTAAACACTAGAAATACATTGATTTGAGTCAAACTCGGCCAAACGGAGGAGGTTCTGAGTATAAAATGATTTTAACATTTCAAATGGGACGATATGAAAAAATATAGGTGAAATAGGATCAGTTTTGGGAAGAAAATGACGTATTTCCA
Organism: Dysphania ambrosioides; assembly: GCA_026401315.1. Lineage (NCBI taxonomy): Eukaryota > Viridiplantae > Streptophyta > Magnoliopsida > Caryophyllales > Amaranthaceae > Dysphania > Dysphania ambrosioides. The sequence goes on along the minus strand of CM048665.1, from coordinate 14,030,992 downwards.
CTTGAACATGTTATAAACACTTGAAATTCATCGATTTGAGTCAACTCGGTCAAACGGGAGAGGTTATGGGTATGAAATGACTTAAACACTTCAAATCAAACGATATGAGTCAATATAGGTTAAATGGGATCAATTTTCGGTAGAAAATGACGTATTTACCCTTCCATATCTCATAAAAACTTGAAATACATTCATTAGGGTTAAACTTAGTCAAACGGGAGAGGTTTTGTGTATTAAATGACCTTAATACTTCGAATTGGACGATATGAGTCAATATAGGTAAAGAATGATCAATTTTGGGTAGAAAAAAGACGTATTTACCCTTGAACATGTCATAGACACTTGAAATACATCTGTTCGAGACAAACTCGATCGAACGAGAGAGGTTTTTCTGTATTAAATGACTTAAACACTTCAAATCGGACAATAGGAGTCATTATAGATCAAATAGGATCATTTTTAGGTGCATAATGACGTAATACCCTTGAACATGTCATAAACACTTTAAATACATCAATTTCAGTCAAACCCGGTCAAATTGGAGAGGTTCTGGGCATAAATTGACTTAAACACTTCGTATCAGACGATATGAGTCATTACAGGTCAAATGAGATTAGTTTTTTGGAGAAAATGACGTATTTACCCTTGAACATGTCATGGAAACTTCAAATTCATCGATTTGAGTCACACTCGGTCATACGAGAGAGGTTTTGTGTATGAAATGACCTAAAAACTTCGAATCGGACGATATGAGTCAAAGTAGGTCAAATGGGATCAATTTTCGGTAGAAAATGACGTATTTACCCTTCCATATGTCATTAAAACATGAAATACATCGATTTGGGTCAAACTTAGTCAAACGGGAGAGGTTTTGTGTATTAAATTACCTAGATACTTCGAATCGGACGAATTGAGTCAATAGAGGTCAAATATAATCAATTTTGGGTAGGTAAAAGACGTATTTACCCTTGAACATGTCATAAACACTTAAAATACATCGATGTGAGTCAATCTTGGTCAAAGGGGAGAGGTTCTAGGTATAAAATGACTTGAACACTTCGAACTGGACGATATGAGTTAATAGAGGTCAAATGGGATCATTTTTTGGTAGAATATGACGTATTTCTTGTTGAATATATCATAAACACTCGAAATACATCGATTTGAGTCAAACTCGGTCAAGCGGGGGCGGTTTTGTGTATTAAATGACCTAAACAGTTTTAATTGGACGATATGAGTCAATATAGGTAAAATATGATCAGTTTTGGGTAGACAAAAGACGTATTTACCCTTGAACATGTCATAAACAATTAAAATACATTGATATGAGTCAAACTCAGTCAAAGGGGAGAGGTTTTCTGTAAGAAATGACCTAAACACTTCGAATCGGACGATATGAGTCAAAATAGGTCAAATGGGATCAATTTTGGGTAGAAAATGACGTATTTACCCTTGAACGTGTCCTAAACACTAGAAATACATTGATTTGAGTCAAACTCGGCCAAACGGAGGAGGTTCTGAGTATAAAATGATTTTAACATTTCAAATGGGACGATATGAAAAAATATAGGTGAAATAGGATCAGTTTTGGGAAGAAAATGACGTATTTCCACTTGAACATGTTATAAACACTTGAAATTCATCGATTTGAGTCAACTCGGTCAAACGGGAGAGGTTATGGGTATGAAATGACTTAAACACTTCAAATCAAACGATATGAGTCAATATAGGTTAAATGGGATCAATTTTCGGTAGAAAATGACGTATTTACCCTTCCATATCTCATAAAAACTTGAAATACATTCATTAGGGGTAAACTTAGTCAAACGGGAGAGGTTTTGTGTATTAAATGACCTTAATACTTCGAATTGGACGATATGAGTCAATATAGGTAAAGAATGATCAATTTTGTGTAGAAAAAAGACGTATTTACCCTTGAACATGTCATAGACACTTGAAATACATATGTTCGAGACAAACTCGATCGAACGTGAGAGCTTTTTCTGTATTAAATGACTTAAACACTTCAAATCGGACAATAGGAGTCAATATAGATCAAATAGGATCATTTTTAGGTGCATAATGACGTAATACCCTTGAACATGTCATAAACACTTTAAATACATCAATTTCAGTCAAACCCGGTCAAATTGGAGAGGTTCTGGGCATAAAATGACTTAAACACTTCGTATCAGACGATATGAGTCATTACAGGTCAAATGAGATTAGTTTTTTGAAGAAAATGACGTATTTACCCTTGAACATGTCATGGAAACTTCAAATTCATCGATTTGAGTCACACTCGGTCATACGAGAGAGGTTTTGTGTATGAAATGACCTAAAAACTTCGAATCGGACGATATGAGTCAAAGTAGGTCAAATGGGATCAATTTTCGGTAGAAAATGACGTATTTACACTTCCATATGTCATTAAAACATGAAATACATCAATTTGGGTCAAACTTAGTCAAACGGGAGAGGTTTTGTGTATTAAATTACCTAGATACTTCGAATCGGACGAATTGAGTCAATATAGGTCAAATATGATCAATTTTGGGTAGGTAAAAGACGTATTTACCCTTGAACATGTCATAAACACTTAAAATACATCGATGTGAGTCAATCTTGGTCAAAGGGGAGAGGTTCTAGGTATAAAATGACTTGAACACTTCGAACTGGACGATATGAGTTAATAGAGGTCAAATGGGATCATTTTTTGGTAGAATATGACGTATTTACCGTTGAATATATCATAAACACTCGAAATACATCGATTTGAGTCAAACTCGGTCAAACGGGGGCGGTTTTGTGTATTAAATGACCTAAACAGTTTTAATTGGACGATATGAGTCAATATAGGTAAAATATGATCAGTTTTGGGTAGACAAAAGACGTATTTACCCTTGAACATGTCATAAACAATTAAAATACATTGATATGAGTCAAACTCAGTCAAAGGGGAGAGGTTTTCTGTAAGAAATGACCTAAACACTTCGAATCGGACGATATGAGTCAAAATAGGTCAAATGGGATCAATTTTGGGTAGAAAATGACGTATTTACCCTTGAACATGTCCTAAACACTAGAAATACATTGATTTGAGTCAAACTCGGCCAAACGGAGGAGGTTCTGAGTATAAAATGATTTTAACATTTCAAATGGGACGATATGAAAAAATATAGGTGAAATAGGATCAGTTTTGGGAAGAAAATGACGTATTTCCACTTGAACATGTTATAAACACTTGAAATTCATCGATTTGAGTCAACTCGGTCAAACGGGAGAGGTTATGGGTATGAAATGACTTAAACACTTCAAATCAAACGATATGAGTCAATATAGGTTAAATGGGATCAATTTTCGGTAGAAAATGACGTATTTACCCTTCCATATCTCATAAAAACTTGAAATACATTCATTAGGGGTAAACTTAGTCAAACGGGAGAGGTTTTGTGTATTAAATGACCTTAATACTTCGAATTGGACGATATGAGTCAATATAGGTAAAGAATGATCAATTTTGTGTAGAAAAAAGACGTATTTACCCTTGAACATGTCATAGACACTTGAAATACATCTGTTCGAGACAAACTCGATCGAACGAGAGAGGTTTTTCTGTATTAAATGACTTAAACACTTCAAATCGGACAATAGGAGTCAATATAGATCAAATAGGATCATTTTTAGGTGCATAATGACGTAATACCCTTGAACATGTCATAAACACTTTAAATACATCAATTTCAGTCAAACCCGGTCAAATTGGAGAGGTTCTGGGCATAAATTGACTTAAACACTTCGTATCAGACGATATGAGTCATTACAGGTCAAATGAGATTAGTTTTTTGAAGAAAATGACGTATTTACCCTTGAACATGTCATGGAAACTTCAAATTCATCGATTTGAGTCACACTCGGTCATACGAGAGAGGTTTTGTGTATGAAATGACCTAAAAACTTCGAATCGGACGATATGAGTCAAAGTAGGTCAAATAGGATCAATTTTCGGTAGAAAATGACGTATTTACCCTTCCATATGTCATTAAAACATGAAATACATCGATTTTGGTCAAACTTAGTCAAACGGGAGAGGTTTTGTGTATTAAATTACCTAGATACTTCGAATCGGACGAATTGAGTCAATATAGGTCAAATATAATCAATTTTGGGTAGGTAAAAGACGTATTTACCCTTGAACATGTCATAAACACTTAAAATACATCGATGTGAGTCAATCTTGGTCAAAGGGGAGAGGTTCTAGGTATAAAATGACTTGAACACTTCGAACTGGACGATATGAGTTAATAGAGATCAAATGGGATCATTTTTTGGTAGAATATGACGTATTTACCGTTGAATATATCATAAACACTCGAAATACATCGATTTGAGTCAAACTCGGTCAAACGGGGGCGGTTTTGTGTATTAAATGACCTAAACAATTTTAATTGGACGATATGAGTCAATATAGGTAAAATATGATCAGTTTTGGGTAGACAAAAGACGTATTTACCCTTGAACATGTCATAAACAATTAAAATACATTGATATGAGTCAAACTCAGTCAAAGGGGAGAGGTTTTCTGTAAGAAATGACCTAAACACTTCGAATCGGACGATATGAGTCAAAATAGGTCAAATGGGATCAATTTTGGGTAGAAAATGACGTATTTACCCTTGAACATGTCCTAAACACTAGAAATACATTGATTTGAGTCAAACTCGGCCAAACGGAGGAGGTTCTGAGTATAAAATGATTTTAACATTTCAAATGGGACGATATGAAAAAATATAGGTGAAATAGGATCAGTTTTGGGAAGAAAATGACGTATTTCCTCTTGATCATGTTATAAACACTTGAAATTCATCGATTTGAGTCAACTCGGTCAAACGGGAGAGGTTATGGGTATGAAATGACTTAAACACTTCAAATCAAACGATATGAGTCAATATAGGTTAAATGGGATCAATTTTCGGTAGAAAATGACGTATTTACCCTTCCATATCTCATAAAAACTTGAAATACATTCATTAGGGTTAAACTTAGTCAAACGGGAGAGGTTTTGTGTATTAAATGACCTTAATACTTCGAATTGGACGATATGAGTCAATATAGGTAAAGAATGATCAATTTTGGGTAGAAAAAAGACGTATTTACCCTTGAACATGTCATAGACACTTGAAATACATCTGTTCGAGACAAACTCGATCGAACGAGAGAGGTTTTTCTGTATTAAATGACTTAAACACTTCAAATCGGACAATAGGAGTCAATATAGATCAAATAGGATCATTTTTAGGTGCATAATGACGTAGTACCCTTGAACATGTCATAAACACTTTAAATACATCAATTTCAGTCAAACCCGGTCAAATTGGAGAGGTTCTGGGCATAAATTGACTTAAACACTTCGTATCAGACGATATGAGTCATTACAGGTCAAATGAGATTAGTTTTTTGGAGAAAATGACGTATTTACCCTTGAACATGTCATGGAAACGTCAAATTCATCGATTTGAGTCACACTCGGTCATACGAGAGAGGTTTTGTGTATGAAATGACCTAAAAACTTCGAATCGGACGATATGAGTCAAAGTAGGTCAAATGGGATCAATTTTCGGTAGAAAATGACGTATTTACCCTTCCATATGTCATTAAAACATGAAATACATCGATTTGGGTCAAACTTAGTCAAACGGGAGAGGTTTTGTGTATTAAATTACCTAGATACTTCGAATCGGACGAATTGAGTCAATAGAGGTCAAATATAATCAATTTTGGGTTGGTAAAAGACGTATTTACCCTTGAACATGTCATAAACACTTAAAATACATCGATGTGAGTCAATCTTGGTCAAAGGGGAGAGGTTCTAGGTATAAAATGACTTGAACACTTCGAACTGGACGATATGAGTTAATAGAGGTCAAATGGGATCATTTTTTGGTAGAATATGACGTATTTCCAGTTGAATATATCATAAACACTCGAAATACATCGATTTGAGTCAAACTCGGTCAAACGGGGGCGGTTTTGTGTATTAAATGACCTAAAGAGTTTTAATTGGACGATATGAGTCAATATAGGTAAAATATGATCAGTTTTGGGTAGACAAAAGACGTATTTACCCTTGAACATGTCATAAACAATTAAAATACATTGATATGAGTCAAACTCAGTCAAAGGGGAGAGGTTTTCTGTAAGAAATGACCTAAACACTTCGAATCGGACGATATGAGTCAAAATAGGTCAAATGGGATCAATTTTGGGTAGAAAATGACGTATTTACCCTTGAACATGTCCTAAACACTAGAAATACATTGATTTGAGTCAAACTCGGCCAAACGGAGGAGGTTCTGAGTATAAAATGATTTAAACATTTCAAATGCGACGATATGAAAAAATATAGGTGAAATAGGATCAGTTTTTCGGAAGAAAATGACGTATTTCCACTTGAACATGTTATAAACACTTGAAATTCATCGATTTGAGTCAACTCGGTCAAACGGGAGAGGTTATGGGTATGAAATGACTTAAACACTTCAAATCAAACGATATGAGTCAATATAGGTTAAATGAGATCAATTTTCGGTAGAAAATGACGTATTTACCCTTCCATATCTCATAAAAACTTGAAATACATTCATTAGGGGTAAACTTAGTCAAACGGGAGAGGTTTTGTGTATTAAATGATCTTAATACTTCGAATTGGACGATATGAGTCAATATAGGTAAAAAATGATCAATTTTGGGTAGAAAAAAGACGTATTTACCCTTGAACATGTCATAGACACTTGAAATACATCTGTTTGAGTCAAAGTCGATCGAACGAGAGAGGTTTTTCTGTATTAAATGACTTAAACACTTCAAATCGGACAATAGGAGTCAATATAGATCAAATAGGATCATTTTTAGGTGCATAATGACGTAATACCCTTGAACATGTCATAAACACTTTAAATACATCAATTTCAGTCAAACCCGGTCAAATTGGAGAGGTTCTGGGCATAAATTGACTTAAACACTTCGTACCAGACGATATGAGTCATTACAGGTCAAATGAGATTAGTTTTTTGGAGAAAATGACGTATTTACCCTTGAACATGTCATGGAAACTTCAAATTCATCGATTTGAGTCACACTCGGTCATACGAGAGAGGTTTTGTGTATGAAATGACCTAAAAACTTCGAATCGGACGATATGAGTCAAAGTAGGTCAAATGGGATCAATTTTCGGTAGAAAATGACGTATTTATCCTTCCATATGTCATTAAAACATGAAATACATCGATTTGGGTCAAACTTAGTCAAACGGGAGAGGTTTTGTGTATTAAATTACCTAGATACTTCGAATCAGACGAATTGAGTCAATATAGTCAAATATAATCAATTTTGGGTAGGTAAAAGACGTATTTACCCTTGAACATGTCATAAACACTTAAAATACATCGATGTGAGTCAATCTTGGTCAAAGGGGAGAGGTTCTAGGTATAAAATGACTTGAACACTTCGAACTGGACGATATGAGTTAATAGAGGTCAAATGGGATCATTTTTTGGTAGAATATGACGTATTTACCGTTGAATATATCATAAACACTCGAAATACATCGATTTGAGTCAAACTCGGTCAAACGGGGGCGGTTTTGTGTATTAAATGACCTAAACAGTTTTAATTGGACGATATGAGTCAATATAGGTAAAATATGATCAGTTTTGGGTAGACAAAAGACGTATTTACCCTTGAACATGTCATAAACAATTAAAATACATTGATATGAGTCAAACTCAGTCAAAGGGGAGAGGTTTTCTGTAAGAAATGACCTAAACACTTCGAATCGGACGATATGAGTCAAAATAGGTCAAATGGGATCAATTTTGGGTAGAAAATGACGTATTTACCCTTGAACATGTCCTAAACACTAGAAATACATTGATTTGAGTCAAACTCGGCCAAACGGAGGAGGTTCTGAGTATAAAATGATTTAAACATTTCAAATGCGACGATATGAAAAAATATAGGTGAAATAGGATCAGTTTTGGGAAGAAAATGACGTATTTCCACTTGAACATGTTATAAACACTTGAAATTCATCGATTTGAGTCAACTCGGTCAAACGGGAGAGGTTATGGGTATGAAATGACTTAAACACTTCAAATCAAACGATATGAGTCAATATAGGTTAAATGAGATCAATTTTCGGTAGAAAATGACGTACTTACCCTTCCATATCTCATAAAAACTTGAAATACATTCATTAGGGGTAAACTTAGTCAAACGGGAGAGGTTTTGTGTATTAAATGATCTTAATACTTCGAATTGGACGATATGAGTCAATATAGGTAAAAAATGATCAATTTTGGGTAGAAAAAAGACGTATTTACCCTTGAACATGTCATAGACACTTGAAATACATATGTTCGAGACAAACTCGATCGAACGAGAGAGGTTTTTCTGTATTAAATGACTTAAACACTTCAAATCGGACAATAGGAGTCAATATAGATCAAATAGGATCATTTTTAGGTGCATAATGACGTAATACCCTTGAACATGTCATAAACACTTTAAATACATCAATTTCAGTCAAACCCGGTCAAATTGGAGAGGTTCTGGGCATAAATTGACTTAAACACTTCGTACCAGACGATATGAGTCATTACAGGTCAAATGAGATTAGTTTTTTGGAGAAAATGACGTATTTACCCTTGAACATGTCATGGAAACTTCAAATTCATCGATTTGAGTCACACTCGGTCATACGAGAGAGGTTTTGTGTATGAAATGACCTAAAAACTTCGAATCGGACGATATGAGTCAAAGTAGGTCAAATGGGATCAATTTTCGGTAGAAAATGACGTATTTACCCTTCCATATGTCATTAAAACATGAAATACATCGATTTGGGTCAAACTTAGTCAAACGGGAGAGGTTTTGTGTATTAAATTACCTAGATACTTCGAATCAGACGAATTGAGTCAATATAGTCAAATATAATCAATTTTGGGTAGGTAAAAGACGTATTTACCCTTGAACATGTCATAAACACTTAAAATACATCGATGTGAGTCAATCTTGGTCAAAGGGGAGAGGTTCTAGGTATAAAATGACTTGAACACTTCGAACTGGACGATATAAGTTAATAGAGGTCAAATGGGATCATTTTTTGGTAGAATATGACGTATTTACCGTTGAATATATCATAAACACTCGAAATACATCGATTTGAGTCAAACCCGGTCAAACGGGGGCGGTTTTGTGTATTAAATGACCTAAACAGTTTTAATTGGACGATATGAGTCAATATAGGTAAAATATGATCAGTTTTGGGTAGACAAAAGACGTATTTACCCTTGAACATGTCATAAACAATTAAAATACATTGATATGAGTCAAACTCAGTCAGAGGGGAGAGGTTTTCTGTAAGAAATGACCTAAACACTTCGAATCGGACGATATGAGTCAAAATAGGTCAAATGGGATCAATTTTGGGTAGAAAATGACGTATTTACCCTTGAACATGTCCTAAACACTAGAAATACATTGATTTGAGTCAAACTCGGCCAAACGGAGGAGGTTCTGAGTATAAAATGATTTTAACATTTCAAATGGGACGATATGAAAAAATATAGGTGAAATAGGATCAGTTTTGGGAAGAAAATGACGTATTTCCACTTGAACATGTTATAAGCACTTGAAATTCATCGATTTGAGTCAACTCGGTCAAACGGGAGAGGTTATGGGTATGAAATGACTTAAACACTTCAAATCAAACGATATGAGTCAATATAGGTTAAATGGGATCAATTTTCGGTAGAAAATGACGTATTTACCCTTCCATATCTCATAAAAACTTGAAATACATTCATTAGGGTTAAACTTAGTCAAACGGGAGAGGTTTTGTGTATTAAATGACCTTAATACTTCGAATTGGACGATATGAGTCAATATAGGTAAAGAATGATCAATTTTGGGTAGAAAAAAGACGTATTTACCCTTGAACATGTCATAGACACTTGAAATACATCTGTTCGAGACAAACTCGATCGAACGAGAGAGGTTTTTCTGTATTAAATGACTTAAACACTTCAAATCGGACAATAGGAGTCAATATAGATCAAATGGGATCATTTTTAGGTGAATAATGACGTAATACCCTTGAACATGTCATAAACACTTTAAATACATCAATTTCAGTCAAACCCGGTCAAATTGGAGAGGTTCTGGGCATAAATTGACTTAAACACTTCGTATCAGACGATATGAGTCATTACAGGTCAAATGAGATTAGTTTTTTGGAGAAAATGACGTATTTACCCTTGAACATGTCATGGAAACTTCAAATTCATGGATTTGAGTCACACTCGGTCAAACGAGAGAGGTTTTGTTTATGAAATGACCTAAAAACTTCAATCGGACGATATGAGTCAAAGTAGGTCAAATGGGATCAATTTTCGGTAGAAAATGACGTATTTACCCTTCCATATGTCATTAAAACATGAAATACATCGATTTGGGTCAAACTTAGTCAAACGGGAGAGCTTTTGTGAATTAAATTACCTAGATACTTCGAATCGGACGAATTGAGTCAATATAGGTCAAATATGATCAATTTTGGGTAGGTAAAAGACGTATTTACCCTTGAACATGTCATAAACACTTAAAATACATCGATGTGAGTCAATCTTGGTCAAAGGGGAGAGGTTCTAGGTATAAAATGACTTGAACACTTCGAACTGGACGATATGAGTTAATAGAGGTCAAATGGGATCATTTTTTGGTAGAATATGACGTATTTACCGTTGAATATATCACAAACACTCGAAATACATCGATTTGAGTCAAACTCGGTCAAACAGGGGCGGTTTTGTGTATTAAATGACTAATAACCGTTCTTTTAGGTCGTTTAACTAAAAGAATAGTTATGCAAACTAAATTTATAAACACCCTAATACTACTACAACTAGTGTAGTGGTAAGTCGGGGATCGAACCACAAGGACAAGGGGCGATAGCTTTTAGACTTGATGTAAAGGATTTAATTGGGATTTGAAAGAATTATACTAATAGCAGAAAAGGAAAGCAAGAACTTAAACGATGTTATGCTATGAAGGGAAAACGGGGATAGATTAGTTCCACCCTAGGAAGGACAACCGAGCTATCAATACGCTAAACTAGGAGAAATCAGTCAACAATGAATCATGACACTCAAGATGACGAGAGGAAGTTTGTGACCCTATAAATCACACGAACAACCTATAATCGCCCTATGTCTCCAAAGGAGTGGCAGGACAAGATTCGCATCAAATATCAATCAATCAACCGTTAACAATCTCAAATCCTAACTCTACGCATGAAGAACGAGCCAACCTAGGGTTTCACCAATCAAACCCCTAAGAAGACTACTCACACATAGTAATAATAAAAGACATGATTAAAAGCATGAATTGACTGAATAGAAATGAACAAGAGAACGAAAACTAAGAACTATAACCGAACCAACGACTACTCTATCAAAACTGTAAACGAAACAACGATTATAGCTAGAGGAATGAAATCAAGAAAAACAATACTTAAAAGCATTAAAAGAACTAAAACAGAACAGAAATAATACCTTGCATAAACGAAATTGTATGAACGAAATATGAACCGAATCCGAAATACAAAGCTTGAAAACGAGAACAACGAAAGCTGTAAATCTAAACTAAGGCATGAAAGAAATGAAAAGCTTTAAAGTGATGTTCTAGGTTGAGGCACAAGAGCTCTCAAAATAGGCATAAGGTTATGTACAGAGAAAGAGGGTATTTATACCCTAGGGACAAAAGGAGTAAAACCCTAGGAAAAACCCTCGAGCGCCGACTAAAGAAAGACCCAAAATATGCGGGAAAGAAGGCCATTCGGCCGAATGCATAGTGGATTCGGCCGAATGGGTGGCCATTCGGCCGAATGGTGTTCACATTCGCCCAAAACAGAAGCTTGATGATTTTGCGATCTGTCCACCATTCGGCCGAATGAGTGGAACCATTCGGCCGAACGGGTCTTGATTCTGCCGAATGAGTCTTCATTCGGCTATTCCCGAGAGCTTGATTTATGTACTTGAATCCCTGTCTTCCATTCGACCGAATGGATGTCAGATTCGGTCGAATCTGAACCTAAACCTTGCTGAACAGTTCCTTTGAAATGCCTAGTGGCTTCTAGAGTTTATGGAATCTTTGAGAATGACTTGGAACACATGCCCAAGCTATGATACGCGCATTCAAACTCTTGATAGAAGTGTCAAAGCCTCGAACACGTCTCGTTTTACCTCGAAATCATCGAGATCACCCGAAATGACCTAAAAACAGCTCGAGGACAAGATCAAGGTAAAATTGAATGTAACGTGCATAAAACCAATATAAAAGCACGAAACTCGACACTAAAATGAGGTTGTAAACGTGCTCTAAAATGAGCACATCAATGACCTAAACAGTTTTAATTGGACGATATGAGTCAATATAGGTAAAATATGATCAGTTTTGGGTAGACAAAAGACGTATTTACCCTTGAACATGTCATAAACAATTAAAATACATTGATATGAGTCAAACTCAGTCAAAGGGGAGAGGTTTTCTGTAAGAAATGACCTAAACACTTCGAATCGGACGATATGAGTCAAAATAGGTCAAATGGGATCAATTTTGGGTAGAAAATGACGTATTTACCCTTGAACATGTCCTCAACACTAGAAATACATTGATTTGAGTCAAACTCGGCCAAACGGAGGAGGTTCTGAGTATAAAATGATTTTAACATTTCAAATGGGACGATATGAAAAAATATAGGTGAAATAGGATCAGTTTTGGGAAGAAAATGACGTATTTCCTCTTGAACATGTTATAAACACTTGAAATTCATCGATTTGAGTCAACTCGGTCAAACGGGAGAGGTTATGGGTATGAAATGACTTAAACACTTCAAATCAAACGATATGAGTCAATATAGGTTAAATGGGATCAATTTTCGGTAGAAAATGACGTATTTACCCTTCCATATCTCATAAAAACTTGAAATACATTCATTAGGGGTAAACTTAGTCAAACGGGAGAGGTTTTGTGTATTCAATGATCTTAATACTTTGAATTGGACGATATGAGTCAATATAGGTAAAAAATGATCAATTTTGGGTAGAAAAAAGACGTATTTACCCTTGAACATGTCATAGACACTTGAAATACATCTGTTTGAGTCAAAGTCGATCGAACGAGAGAGGTTTTTCTGTATTAAATGACTTAAACACTTCAAATCGGACAATAGGAGTCAATATAGATCAAATAGGATCATTTTTAGGTGCATAATGACGTAGTACCCTTGAACATGTCATAAACACTTTAAATACATCAATTTCAGTCAAACCCGGTCAAATTGGAGAGGTTCTGGGCATAAATTGACTTAAACACTTCGTATCAGACGATATGAGTCATTACAGGTCAAATGAGATTAGTTTTTTGGAGAAAATGACGTATTTACCCTTGAACATGTCATGGAAACTTCAAATTCATGGATTTGAGTCACACTCGGTCAAACGAGAGAGGTTTTGTTTATGAAATGACCTAAAAACTTCAATCGGACGATATGAGTCAAAGTAGGTCAAATGGGATCAATTTTCGGTAGAAAATGACGTATTTACCCTTCCATATGTCATTAAAACATGAAATACATCGATTTGGGTCAAACTTAGTCAAACGGGAGAGCTTTTGTGAATTAAATTACCTAGATACTTCGAATCGGACGAATTGAGTCAATATAGGTCAAATATGATCAATTTTGGGTAGGTAAAAGACGTATTTACCCTTGAACATGTCATAAACACTTAAAATACATCGATGTGAGTCAATCTTGGTCAAAGGGGAGAGGTTCTAGGTATAAAATGACTTGAACACTTCGAACTGGACGATATGAGTTAATAGAGGTCAAATGGGATCATTTTTTGGTAGAATATGACGTATTTACCGTTGAATATATCACAAACACTCGAAATACATCGATTTGAGTCAAACTCGGTCAAACAGGGGCGGTTTTGTGTATTAAATGACTAATAACCGTTCTTTTAGGTCGTTTAACTAAAAGAATAGTTATGCAAACTAAATTTATAAACACCCTAATACTACTACAACTAGTGTAGTGGTAAGTCGGGGATCGAACCACAAGGACAAGGGGCGATAGCTTTTAGACTTGATGTAAAGGATTTAATTGGGATTTGAAAGAATTATACTAATAGCAGAAAAGGAAAGCAAGAACTTAAACGATGTTATGCTATGAAGGGAAAACGGGGATAGATTAGTTCCACCCTAGGAAGGACAACCGAGCTATCAATACGCTAAACTAGGAGAAATCAGTCAACAATGAATCATGACACTCAAGATGACGAGAGGAAGTTTGTGACCCTATAAATCACACGAACAACCTATAATCGCCCTATGTCTCCAAAGGAGTGGCAGGACAAGATTCGCATCAAATATCAATCAATCAACCGTTAACAATCTCAAATCCTAACTCTACGCATGAAGAACGAGCCAACCTAGGGTTTCACCAATCAAACCCCTAAGAAGACTACTCACACATAGTAATAATAAAAGACATGATTAAAAGCATGAATTGACTGAATAGAAATGAACAAGAGAACGAAAACTAAGAACTATAACCGAACCAACGACTACTCTATCAAAACTGTAAACGAAACAACGATTATAGCTAGAGGAATGAAATCAAGAAAAACAATACTTAAAAGCATTAAAAGAACTAAAACAGAACAGAAATAATACCTTGCATAAACGAAATTGTATGAACGAAATATGAACCGAATCCGAAATACAAAGCTTGAAAACGAGAACAACGAAAGCTGTAAATCTAAACTAAGGCATGAAAGAAATGAAAAGCTTTAAAGTGATGTTCTAGGTTGAGGCACAAGAGCTCTCAAAATAGGCATAAGGTTATGTACAGAGAAAGAGGGTATTTATACCCTAGGGACAAAAGGAGTAAAACCCTAGGAAAAACCCTCGAGCGCCGACTAAAGAAAGACCCAAAATATGCGGGAAAGAAGGCCATTCGGCCGAATGCATAGTGGATTCGGCCGAATGGGTGGCCATTCGGCCGAATGGTGTTCACATTCGCCCAAAACAGAAGCTTGATGATTTTGCGATCTGTCCACCATTCGGCCGAATGAGTGGAACCATTCGGCCGAACGGGTCTTGATTCTGCCGAATGAGTCTTCATTCGGCTATTCCCGAGAGCTTGATTTATGTACTTGAATCCCTGTCTTCCATTCGACCGAATGGATGTCAGATTCGGTCGAATCTGAACCTAAACCTTGCTGAACAGTTCCTTTGAAATGCCTAGTGGCTTCTAGAGTTTATGGAATCTTTGAGAATGACTTGGAACACATGCCCAAGCTATGATACGCGCATTCAAACTCTTGATAGAAGTGTCAAAGCCTCGAACACGTCTCGTTTTACCTCGAAATCATCGAGATCACCCGAAATGACCTAAAAACAGCTCGAGGACAAGATCAAGGTAAAATTGAATGTAACGTGCATAAAACCAATATAAAAGCACGAAACTCGACACTAAAATGAGGTTGTAAACGTGCTCTAAAATGAGCACATCAATGACCTAAACAGTTTTAATTGGACGATATGAGTCAATATAGGTAAAATATGATCAGTTTTGGGTAGACAAAAGACGTATTTACCCTTGAACATGTCATAAACAATTAAAATACATTGATATGAGTCAAACTCAGTCAAAGGGGAGAGGTTTTCTGTAAGAAATGACCTAAACACTTCGAATCGGACGATATGAGTCAAAATAGGTCAAATGGGATCAATTTTGGGTAGAAAATGACGTATTTACCCTTGAACATGTCCTCAACACTAGAAATACATTGATTTGAGTCAAACTCGGCCAAACGGAGGAGGTTCTGAGTATAAAATGATTTTAACATTTCAAATGGGACGATATGAAAAAATATAGGTGAAATAGGATCAGTTTTGGGAAGAAAATGACGTATTTCCTCTTGAACATGTTATAAACACTTGAAATTCATCGATTTGAGTCAACTCGGTCAAACGGGAGAGGTTATGGGTATGAAATGACTTAAACACTTCAAATCAAACGATATGAGTCAATATAGGTTAAATGGGATCAATTTTCGGTAGAAAATGACGTATTTACCCTTCCATATCTCATAAAAACTTGAAATACATTCATTAGGGGTAAACTTAGTCAAACGGGAGAGGTTTTGTGTATTCAATGATCTTAATACTTTGAATTGGACGATATGAGTCAATATAGGTAAAAAATGATCAATTTTGGGTAGAAAAAAGACGTATTTACCCTTGAACATGTCATAGACACTTGAAATACATCTGTTTGAGTCAAAGTCGATCGAACGAGAGAGGTTTTTCTGTATTAAATGACTTAAACACTTCAAATCGGACAATAGGAGTCAATATAGATCAAATAGGATCATTTTTAGGTGCATAATGACGTAATACCCTTGAACATGTCATAAACACTTTAAATACATCAATTTCAGTCAAACCCGGTCAAATTGGAGAGGTTCTGGGCATAAATTGACTTAAACACTTCGTATCAGACGATATGAGTCATTACAGGTCAAATGAGATTAGTTTTTTGGAGAAAATGACGTATTTACCCTTGAACATGTCATGGAAACTTCAAATTCATCGATTTGAGTCACACTCGGTCATACGAGGGAGGTTTTGTGTATGAAATGACCTAAAAACTTCGAATCGGACGATATGAGTCAAAGTAGGTCAAATGGGATCAATTTTCGGTAGAAAATGACGTATTTACCCTTCCATATGTCATTAAAACATGAAATACATCGATTTGGGTCAAACTTAGTCAAACGGGAGAGGTTTTGTGTATTAAATTACCTAGATACTTCGAATCGGACGAATTGAGTCAATATAGTCAAATATAATCAATTTTGGGTAGGTAAAAGACGTATTTACCCTTGAACATGTCATAAACACTTAAAATACATCGATGTGAGTCAATCTTGGTCAAAGGGGAGAGGTTCTAGGTATAAAATGACTTGAACACTTCGAACTGGACGATATGAGTTAATAGAGGTCAAATGGGATCATTTTTTGGTAGAATATGACGTATTTACCGTTGAATATATCATAAACACTCGAAATACATCGATTTGAGTCAAACTCGGTCAAACGGGGGCCGTTTTGTGTATTAAATGACCTAAACAGTTTTAATTGGACGATATGAGTCAATATAGGTAAAATATGATCAGTTTTGGGTAGACAAAAGACGTATTTACCCTTGAACATGTCATAAACAATTAAAATACATTGATATGAGTCAAACTCAGTCAGAGGGGAGAGGTTTTCTGTAAGAAATGACCTAAACACTTCGATTCGGACGATCTGAGTCAAAATAGGTCAAATGGGATCAATTTTGGGTAGAAAATGACGTATTTACCCTTGAACATGTCCTAAACACTAGAAATACATTGATTTGAGTCAAACTCGGCCAAACGGAGGAGGTTCTGAGTATAAAATGATTTTAACATTTCAAATGGGACGATATGAAAAAATATAGGTGAAATAGGATCAGCTTTGGGAAGAAAATGACGTATTTCCACTTGAACATGTTATAAGCACTTGAAATTCATCGATTTGAGTCAACTCGGTCAAACGGGAGAGGTTATGGGTATGAAATGACTTAAACACTTCAAATCAAACGATATGAGTCAATATAGGTTAAATGGGATCAATTTTCGGTAGAAAATGACGTATTTACCCTTCCATATCTCATAAAAACTTGAAATACATTCATTAGGGTTAAACTTAGTCAAACGGGAGAGGTTTTGTGTATTAAATGACCTTAATACTTCGAATTGGACGATATGAGTCAATATAGGTAAAGAATGATCAATTTTGGGTAGAAAAAAGACGTATTTACCCTTGAACATGTCATAGACACTTGAAATACATCTGTTCGAGACAAACTCGATCGAACGAGAGAGGTTTTTCTGTATTAAATGACTTAAACACTTCAAATCGGACAATAGGAGTCAATATAGATCAAATAGGATCATTTTTAGGTGCATAATGACGTAATACCCTTGAACATGTCATAAACACTTTAAATACATCAATTTCAGTCAAACCCGGTCAAATTGGAGAGGTTCTGGGCATAAATTGACTTAAACACTTCGTATCAGACGATATGAGTCATTACAGGTCAAATGAGATTAGTTTTTTGAAGAAAATGACGTATTTACCCTTGAACATGTCATGGAAACTTCAAATTCATGGATTTGAGTCACACTCGGTCAAACGAGAGAGGTTTTGTTTATGAAATGACCTAAAAACTTCAATCGGACGATATGAGTCAAAGTAGGTCAAATGGGATCATTTTTCGATAGAAAATGACGTATTTACCCTTCCATATGTCATTAAAACATGAAATACATCGATTTGGGTCAAACTTAGTCAAACGGGAGAGCTTTTGTGAATTAAATTACCTAGATACTTCGAATCGGACGAATTGAGTCAATATAGGTCAAATATGATCAATTTTGGGTAGGTAAAAGACGTATTTACCCTTGAACATGTCATAAACACTTAAAATACATCGATGTGAGTCAATCTTGGTCAAAGGGGAGAGGTTCTAGGTATAAAATGACTTGAACACTTCGAACTGGACGATATGAGTTAATAGAGGTCAAATGGGATCATTTTTTGGTAGAATATGACGTATTTACCGTTGAATATATCACAAACACTCGAAATACATCGATTTGAGTCAAACTCGGTCAAACAGGGGCGGTTTTGTGTATTAAATGACTAATAACCGTTCTTTTAGGTCGTTTAACTAAAAGAATAGTTATGCAAACTAAATTTATAAACACCCTAATACTACTACAACTAGTGTAGTGGTAAGTCGGGGATCGAACCACAAGGACAAGGGGCGATAGCTTTTAGACTTGATGTAAAGGATTTAATTGGGATTTGAAAGAATTATACTAATAGCAGAAAAGGAAAGCAAGAACTTAAACGATGTTATGCTATGAAGGGAAAACGGGGATAGATTAGTTCCACCCTAGGAAGGACAACCGAGCTATCAATACGCTAAACTAGGAGAAATCAGTCAACAATGAATCATGACACTCAAGATGACGAGAGGAAGTTTGTGACCCTATAAATCACACGAACAACCTATAATCGCCCTATGTCTCCAAAGGAGTGGCAGGACAAGATTCGCATCAAATATCAATCAATCAACCCTTAACAATCTCAAATCCTAACTCTACGCATGAAGAACGAGCCAACCTAGGGTTTCACCAATCAAACCCCTAAGAAGACTACTCACACATAGTAATAATAAAAGACATGATTAAAAGCATGAATTGACTGAATGGAAATGAACAAGGGAACGAAAACTAAGAACTATAACCGAACCAACGACTACTCTATCAAAACTGTAAACGAAACAATGATTATAGCTAGAGGAATGAAATCAAGAAAAACAATACTTAAAAGCATTAAAAGAACTAAAACAGAACAGAAATAATACCTTGCATAAACGAAATTGTACGAACGAAATATGAACCGAATCCGAAATACAAAGCTTGAAAACGAGAACAACGAAAGCTGTAAATCTAAACTAAGGCATGAAAGAAATGAAAAGCTTTAAAGTGATGTTCTAGGTTGAGGCACAAGAGCTCTCAAAATAGGCATAAGGTTATGTACAGAGAAAGAGGGTATTTATACCCTAGGGACAAAAGGAGTAAAACCCTAGGAAAAACCCTCGAGTGCCGACTAAAGAAAGACCCAAAATATGCGGGAAAGAAGGCCATTCGGCCGAATGCATAGTAGATTCGGCCGAATGGGTGGCCATTCGGCCGAATGGTGTTCACATTCGCCCAAAACAGAAGCTTGATGATTTTGCGATCTGTCCACCATTCGGCCGAATGAGTGGAACCATTCGGCCGAACGGGTCTTGATTCTGCCGAATGAGTCTTCATTCGGCTATTCCCGAGAGCTTGATTTATGTACTTGAATCCCTGTCTTCCATTCGACCGAATGGATGTCAGATTCGGTCGAATCTGAACCTAAACCTTGCTGAACAGTTCCTTTGAAATGCCTAGTGGCTTCTAGAGTTTATGGAATCTTTGAGAATGACTTGGAACACATGCCCAAGCTATGATACGCGCATTCAAACTCTTGATAGAACTGTCAAAGCCTCGAACACGTCTCGTTTTACCTCGAAATCATCGAGATCACCCGAAATGACCTAAAAACAGCTCGAGGACAAGATCAAGGTAAAATTGAATGTAACGTGCATAAAACCAATATAAAAGCACGAAACTCGACACTAAAATGAGGTTGTAAACGTGCTCTAAAATGAGCACATCAATGACCTAAACAGTTTTAATTGGACGATATGAGTCAATATAGGTAAAATATGATCAGTTTTGGGTAGACAAAAGACGTATTTACCCTTGAACATGTCATAAACAATTAAAATACATTGATATGAGTCAAACTCAGTCAAAGGGGAGAGGTTTTCTGTAAGAAATGACCTAAACACTTCGAATCGGACGATATGAGTCAAAATAGGTCAAATGGGATCAATTTTGGGTAGAAAATGACGTATTTACCCTTGAACATGTCCTAAACACTAGAAATACATTGATTTGAGTCAAACTCGGCCAAACGGAGGAGGTTCTGAGTATAAAATGATTTTAACATTTCAAATGGGACGATATGAAAAAATATAGGTGAAATAGGATCAGTTTTGGGAAGAAAATGACGTATTTCCACTTGAACATGTTATAAACACTTGAAATTCATCGATTTGAGTCAACTCGGTCAAACGGGAGAGGTTATGGGTATGAAATGACTTAAACACTTCAAATCAAACGATATGAGTCAATATAGGTTAAATGAGATCAATTTTCGGTAGAAAATGACGTACTTACCCTTCCATATCTCATAAAAACTTGAAATACATTCATTAGGGGTAAACTTAGTCAAACGGGAGAGGTTTTGTGTATTAAATGACCTTAATACTTCGAATTGGACGATATGAGTCAATATAGGTAAAGAATGATCAATTTTGGGTAGAAAAAAGACGTATTTACCCTTGAACATGTCATAGACACTTGAAATACATCTATTTGAGACAAACTCGATCGAACGAGAGAGGTTTTTCTGTATTAAATGACTTAAACACTTCAAATCGGACAATAGGAGTCAATATAGATCAAATAGGATCATTTTTAGGTGCATAATGACGTAATACCCTTGAACATGTCATAAACACTTTAAATACATCAATTTCAGTCAAACCCGGTCAAATTGGAGAGGTTCTGGGCATAAATTGACTTAAACACTTCGTACCAGACGATATGAGTCATTACAGGTCAAATGAGATTAGTTTTTTGGAGAAAATGACGTATTTACCCTTGAACATGTCATGGAAACTTCAAATTCATCGATTTGAGTCACACTCGGTCATACGAGAGAGGTTTTGTTTATGAAATGAGCTAAAAACTTCAAATCGGACGATATGAGTCAAAGTAGGTCAAATGGGATCATTTTTCGGTAGAAAATGACGTATTTACCCTTCCATATGTCATTAAAACATGAAATACATCGATTTGGGTCAAACTTAGTCAAACGGGAGAGGTTTTGTGAATTAAATTACCTAGATACTTCGAATCGGACGAATTGAGTCAATATAGGTCAAATATGATCAATTTTGGGTAGGTAAAAGACGTATTTACCCTTGAACATGTCATAAACACTTAAAATACATCGATGTGAGTCAATCTTGGTCAAAGGGGAGAGGTTCTAGGTATAAAATGACTTGAACACTTCGAACTGGACGATATGAGTTAATAGAGGTCAAATGGGATCATTTTTTGGTAGAATATGACGTATTTACCGTTGAATATATCACAAACACTCGAAATACATCGATTTGAGTCAAACTCGGTCAAACAGGGGCGGTTTTGTGTATTAAATGACTGATAACCGTTCTTTTAGGTCGTTTAACTAAAAGAATAGTTATGCAAACTAAATTTATAAACACCCTAATACTACTACAACTAGTGTAGTGGTAAGTCGGGGATCGAACCACAAGGACAAGGGGCGATAGCTTTTAGACTTGATGTAAAGGATTTAATTGGGATTTGAAAGAATTATACTAATAGCAGAAAAGGAAAGCAAGAACTTAAACGATGTTATGCTATGAAGGGAAAACGGGGATAGATTAGTTCCACCCTAGGAAGGACAACCGAGCTATCAATTTGCTAAACTAGGAGAAATCAGTCAACAATGAATCATGACACTCAAGATGACGAGAGGAAGTTTGTGACCCTATAAATCACACGAACAACCTATAATCGCCCTATGTCTCCAAAGGAGTGGCAGGACAAGATTCGCATCGAATATCAATCAATCAACCGTTAACAATCTCAAATCCTAACTCTACGCATGAAGAACGAGCCAACCTAGGGTTTCACCAATCAAACCCCTAAGAAGACTACTCACACATAGTAATAATAAAAGACATGATTAAAAGCATGAATTGACTGAATGGAAATGAACAAGAGAACGAAAAATAAGAACTATAACCGAACCAACGACTACTCTATCAAAACTGTAAACGAAACAACGATTATAGCTAGAGGAATGAAATCAAGAAAAACAATACTTGAAAGCATTAAAAGAACTAAAACAGAACAGAAATAATACCTTGCATAAACGAAATTGTATGAACGAAATATGAACCGAATCCGAAATACAAAGCTTGAAAACGAGAACAACGAAAGCTGTAAATCTAAACTAAGGCATGAAAGAAATGAAAAGCTTTAAAGTGATGTTCTAGGTTGAGGCACAAGAGCTCTCAAAATAGGCATAAGGTTATGTACAGAGAAAGAGGGTATTTATACCCTAGGGACAAAAGGAGTAAAACCCAAGGAAAAACCCTCGAGCGCCGACTAAAGAAAGACCCAAAATATGCGGGAAAGAAGGCCATTTGGCCGAATGCATAGTGGATTCGGCCGAATGGGTGGCCATTCGGCCGAATGGTGTTCACATTCGCCCAAAACAGAAGCTTGATGATTTTGCGATCTGTCCACCATTCGGCCGAATGAGTGGAACCATTCGGCCGAACGGGTCTTGATTCGGCCGAATGAGTCTTCATTCGGCTATTCCCGAGAGCTTGATTTATGTACTTGAATCCCTGTCTTCCATTCGACCGAATGGATGTCAGATTCGGTCGAATCTGAACCTAAACCTTGCTGAACAGTTCCTTTGAAATGCCTAGTGGCTTCTAGAGTTTATGGAATCTTTGAGAATGACTTGAAACACATGCCCAAGCTATGATACGCGCATTCAAACTCTTGATAGAAGTGTCAAAGCCTCGAACACGTCTCGTTTTACCTCGAAATCATCGAGATCACCCGAAATGACCTAAAAACAGCTCGAGGACAAGATCAAGGTAAAATTGAATGTAACGTGCATAAAACCAATATAAAAGCACGAAACTCGACACTAAAATGAGGTTGTAAACGTGCTCTAAAATGAGCACATCAATGACCTAAACAGTTTTAATTGGACGATATGAGTCAATATAGGTAAAATATGATCAGTTTTGGGTAGACAAAAGACGTATTTACCCTTGAACATGTCATAAACAATTAAAATACATTGATATGAGTCAAACTCAGTCAAAGGGGAGATGTTTTCTGTATGAAATGACTTAAACACTTCAAATCAAACGATATGACTCAATATAGGTTAAATGGGATCAATTTTCAGTAGAAAATGACGTATTTTCCCTTCCATATCTCTTAAAAACTTGAAATACATTCATTAGGGTTAAACTTAGTCAAACGGGAGAGTTTTGTGTATTAAATGACCTTAATACTTCGACTTAGACGATATGAGTCAATATAGGTAAAAAAGGATCAATTTTGGGTAGAAAAAAGACGTATTTACCCTTGAACATGTCATAGACACTTGAAATACATCTATTTGAGTCAAACTCGATCGAACGAGAGAGGTTTTTCTGTATTAAATGACTTAAACACTTCAAATCGGACAATAGGAGTCAATATAGATCAAATAGGATCATTTTTAGGTGCAAAATGACGTAATACCCTTGAACATGTCATAAACACTTTAAATACATCAATTTCAGTCAAACCCGGTCAAATTGGAGAGGTTCTGGGCATAAAATGACTTAAACACTTCGTATCAGACGATATGAGTCATTACAGGTCAAATGAGATTAGTTTTTTGGAGAAAATGACGTATTTACCCTTGAACATGTCATGGAAACTTCAAATTCATCGATTTGAGTCACACTCGGTCAAACGAGAGAGGTTTTGTGTATGAAATGACCTAAAAACTTCGAATCGGACGATATGAGTCAAAGTAGGTCAAATGGGATCAATTTTCGGTAGAAAATGACGTATTTACCCTTCCATATGTCATTAAAACATGAAATACATCGATTTGGGTCAAACTTAGTCAAACGGGAGAGGTTTTGTGTATTAAATTACCTAGATACTTCGAATCGGACGAATTGAGTCAATATAGGTCAAATATGATCAATTTTGGGTAGGTAAAAGACGTATTTACCCTTGAACATGTCATAAACACTTAAAATACATCGATGTGAGTCAATCTTGGTCAAAGGGGAGAGGTTCTAGGTATAAAATGACTTGAACACTTCGAACTGGACGATATGAGTTAATAGAGGTCAAATGGGATCATTTTTTGGTAGAATATGACGTATTTACCGTTGAATATATCATAAACACTCGAAATACATCGATTTGAGTCAAACTCGGTCAAACGGGGGCGGTTTTGTGTATTAAATGACCGAAACAGTTTTAATTGGACAATATGAGTCAATATAGGTAAAATATGATCAGTTTTGGGTAGACAAAAGACGTATTTACCCTTGAACATGTCATAAACAATTA
Source organism: Dysphania ambrosioides (assembly GCA_026401315.1). Classification (NCBI taxonomy): domain Eukaryota; kingdom Viridiplantae; phylum Streptophyta; class Magnoliopsida; order Caryophyllales; family Amaranthaceae; genus Dysphania; species Dysphania ambrosioides. The sequence goes on along the minus strand of CM048665.1, from coordinate 14,005,970 downwards.
AAATACATTGATATGAGTCAAACTCAGTCAAAGGGGAGAGGTTTTCTGTAAGAAATGACCTAAACACTTCGAATTGGACGATATTAGTCAAAATAAGTCAAATGGGATCAATTTTGGGTAGAAAATGACGTATTTACCCTTGAACATGTCCTAAACACTAGAAATACATTGATTTGAGTCAAACTCGGCCTAACGGAGGAGGTTCTGAGTATAAAATGATTTTAACATTTCAAATGGGACGATATGAAAAAATATAGGTGAAATAGGATCAGTTTTGGGAAGAAAATGACGTATTTCCACTTGAACATGTTATAAACACTTGAAATTCATCGATTTGAGTCAACTCGGTCAAACGGGAGAGGTTATGGGTATGAAATGACTTAAACACTTCAAATCAAACGATATGAGTCAATATAGGTTAAATGGGATCAATTTTCGGTAGAAAATGACGTATTTACCCTTCCATATCTCATAAAAACTTGAAATACATTCATTAGGGTTAAACTTAGTCAAACGGGAGAGGTTTTGTGTATTAAATGACCTTAATACTTCGAATTGGACGATATGAGTCAATATAGGTAAAAAATGATCAATTTTGGGTAGAAAAAAGACGTATTTACCCTTGAACATGTCATAGACACTTGAAATACATCTGTTCGAGTCAAACTCGATCGAACGAGAGAGGGTTTTCTGTATTAAATGACTTAAACACTTCAAATCGGACAATAGGAGTCAATATAGATCAAATAGGATCATTTTTAGATGCATAATGACGTAATACCCTTGAACATGTCATAAACACTTTAAATACATCAATTTCAGTCAAACTCGGTCAAATTGGAGAGGTTCTGGGCATAAAATGACTTAAACACTTCGTATCAGACGATATGAGTCATTACAGGTCAAATGAGATTAGTTTTTTGGAGAAAATGACGTATTTACCCTTGAACATGTCATGGAAACTTCAAATTCATCGATTTGAGTCACACTCGGTCAAACGAGAGAGGTTTGGTGTATGAAATGACCTAAAAACTTCGAATCGGACGATATGAGTCAAAGTAGGTCAAATGGGATCAATTTTCGATAGAAAATGACGTATTTACCCTTCCATAAGTCATTAAAACATGAAATACATCGATTTGGGTCAAACTTAGTCAAACGGGAGAGGTTTTGTGTATTAAATTACCTAGATACTTCGAATCGGACGAATTGAGTCAATATAGGTCAAATATGATCAATTTTGGGTAGGTAAAAGACGTATTTACCCTTGAACATGTCATAAACACTTAAAATACATCGATGTGAGTCAATCTTGGTCAAAGGGGAGAGGTTCTAGGTATAAAATGACTTGAACACTTCGAACTGGACGATATGAGTTAATAGAGGTCAAATGGGATCATTTTTTGGTAGAATATGACGTATTTACCGTTGAATATATCATAAACACTCGAAATACATCGATTTGAGTCAAACTCGGTCAAACGGGGGCGGTTTTGTGTATTAAATGACCTAAACAGTTTTAATTGGACGATATGAGTCAATATAGGTAAAATATGATCAGTTTTGGGTAGACAAAAGACGTATTTACCCTTGAACATGTCATAAACACTTAAAATACATTGATATGAGTCAAACTCAGTCAAAGGGGAGAGGTTTTCTGTAAGAAATGACCTAAACACTTTGAATCGGACGATATGAGTCAAAATAGGTCAAATGGGATCAATTTTGGGTAGAAAATGACGTATTTACCCTTGAACATGTCCTAAACACTAGAAATACATTGATTTGAGTCAAACTCGGCCAAACGGAGGAGGTTCTGAGTATAAAATGATTTTAACATTTGAAATGGGACGATATGAAAAAATATAGGTGAAATTGGATCAGTTTTGGGAAGAAAATGACGTATTTCCACTTGAACATGTTATAAACACTTGAAATTCATCGATTTGAGTCAACTCGATCAAACGGGAGAGGTTATGGGTATGAAATGACTTAAACACTTCAAATCAAACGATATGAGTCAATATAGGTTAAATGGGATCAATTTTCGGTAGAAAATGACGTATTTACCCTTCCATATCTCATAAAAACTTGAAATACATTCATTAGGGTTAAACTTAGTCAAACGGGAGAGGTTTTGTGTATTAAATGACCTTAATACTTCGAATTGGACGATATGAGTCAATATAGGTAAAAAAGGATCAATTTTGGGTAGAAAAAAGACGTATTTACCCTTGAACATGTCATAGACACTTGAAATACATCTATTCGAGTCAAACTCGATCGAACGAGAGAGGGTTTTCTAAATTAAATGACTTAAACACTTCAAATCGGACAATAGGAGTCAATATAGATCAAATAGGATCATTTTTAGGTGCATAATGACGTAATACCCTTGAACATGTCATAAACACTTTAAATACATCAATTTTAGCCAAACCCGGTCAAATTGGAGAGGTTCTGGGCATAAAATGCCTTAAACACTTCGTATCAGACGATATGAGTCATTACAGGTCAAATGAGATTAGTTTTTTGGAGAAAATGACGTATTTACCCTTGAACATGTCATGGAAACTTCAAATTCATCGATTTGAGTCACACTCGGTCAAACGAGAGAGGTTTTGTGTATGAAATGACCTAAAAACTTCGAATCGGACGATATGAGTCAAAGTAGGTCAAATGGGATCAATTTTCGGTAGAAAATGACGTATTTACCCTTCCATATGTCATTAAAACATGAAATACATCGATTTGGGTCAAACTTAGTCAAACGGGAGAGGTTTTGTGTATTAAATTACCTAGATACTTCGAATCGGACGAATTGAGTCAATATAGGTCAAATATGATCAATTTTGGGTAGGTAAAAGACGTATTTACCCTTGAACATGTCATAAACACTTAAAATACATCGATGTGAGTGAATCTTGGTCAAAGGGGAGAGGTTCTAGGTATAAAATGACTTGAACACTTCGAACTGGACGATATGAGTTAATAGAGGTCAAATGGGATCAATTTTTGGTAGAATATGACGTATTTACTGTTGAATATATCATAAACACTCGAAATACATCGATTTGAGTCAAACCCGGTCAAACGGGGGCGGTTTTGTGTATTAAATGACCTAAACAGTTTTAATTGGACGATATGAGTCAATATAGGTAAAATATGATCAGTTTTTGGTAGACAAAAGACGTATTTACCCTTGAACATGTCATAAACACTTAAAATACATTGATATGAGTCAAACTCAGTCAAAGGGGAGAGGTTTTCTGTAAGAAATGACCTAAACACTTTGAATCGGACGATATGAGTCAAAATAGGTCAAATGGGATCAATTTTGGGTAGAAAATGACGTATTTACCCTTGAACATGTCCTAAACACTAGAAATACATTGATTTGAGTCAAACTCGGCCAAACGGAGGAGGTTCTGAGTATAAAATGATTTTAACATTTCAAATGGGACGATATGAAAAAATATAGGTGAAATTGGATCAGTTTTGGGAAGAAAATGACGTATTTCCACTTGAACATGTTATAAACACTTGAAATTCATCGATTTGAGTCAACTCGGTCAAACGGGAGAGGTTATGGGTATGAAATGACTTAAACACTTCAAATCAAACGATATGAGTCAATATAGGTTAAATGGGACCAATTTTCGGTAGAAAATGACGTATTTACCCTTCCATATCTCATAAAAACTTGAAATACATTCATTAGGGTTAAACTTAGTCAAACGGGAGAGGTTTTGTGTATTAAATGACCTTAATACTTCGAATTGGACGATATGAGTCAATATAGGTAAAAAAGGATCAATTTTGGGTAGAAAAAAGACGTATTTACCCTTGAACATGTCATAGACACTTGAAATACATCTATTCGAGTCAAACTCGATCGAACGAGAGAGGGTTTTCTAAATTAAATGACTTAACCACTTCAAATCGGACAATAGGAGTCAATATAGATCAAATAGGATCATTTTTAGGTGCATAATGACGTAATACCCTTGAACATGTCATAAACACTTTAAATACATCAATTTTAGCCAAACCCGGTCAAATTGGAGAGGTTCTGGGCATAAAATGCCTTAAACACTTCGTATCAGACGATATGAGTCATTACAGGTCAAATGAGATTAGTTTTTTGGAGAAAATGACGTATTTACCCTTGAACATGTCATGGAAACTTCAAATTCATCGATTTGAGTCACACTCGGTCAAACGAGAGAGGTTTTGTGTATGAAATGACCTAAAAACTTCGAATCGGACGATATGAGTCAAAGTAGGTCAAATGGGATCAATTTTCGGTAGAAAATGACGTATTTACCCTTCCATATGTCATTAAAACATGAAATACATCGATTTGGGTCAAACTTAGTCAAACGGGAGAGGTTTTGTGTATTAAATTACCTAGATACTTCGAATCGGACGAATTGAGTCAATATAGGTCAAATATGATCAATTTTGGGTAGGTAAAAGACGTATTTACCCTTGAACATGTCATAAACACTTAAAATACATCGATGTGAGTCAATCTTGGTCAAAGGGGAGAGGTTCTAGGTATAAAATGACTTGAACACTTCGAACTGGACGATATGAGTTAATAGAGGTCAAATGGGATCAATTTTTGGTAGAATATGACGTATTTACCGTTGAAGATATCATAAACACTCGAAATACATCGATTTGAGTCAAACTCGGTCAAACGGGGGCGGTTTTGTGTATTAAATGACCTAAACAGTTTTAATTGGACGATATGAGTCAATATAGGTAAAATATGATCAGTTTTGGGTAGACAAAAGACGTATTTACCCTTGAACATGTCATAAACACTTAAAATACATTGATATGAGTCAAACTCAGTCAAAGGGGAGAGGTTTTCTGTAAGAAATGACCTAAACACTTCGAATCGGACGATATGAGTCAAAATAGGTCAAATGGGATCAATTTTGGGTAGAAAATGACGTATTTACCCTTGAACATGTCCTAAACACTAGAAATACATTGATTTGAGTCAAACTCGGCCAAACGGAGGAGGTTCTGAGTATAAACTGATTTTAACATTTCAAATGGGATGATATGAAAAAATATAGGTGAAATTGGATCAGTTTTGGGAAGAAAATCACGTATTTCCACTTGAACATGTTATAAACACTTGAAATTCATCGATTTGAGTCAACTCGGTCAAACGGGAGAGGTTATGGGTATGAAATGACTTAAACACTTCAAATCAAACGATATGAGTCAATATAGGTTAAATGGGATCAATTTTCGGTAGAAAATGACGTATTTACCCTTCCATATCTCATAAAAACTTGAAATACATTCATTAGGGTTAAACTTAGTCAAACGGGAGAGGTTTTGTGTATTAAATGACCTTAATACTTCGAATTGGACGATATGAGTCAATATAGGTAAAAAATGATCAATTTTGGGTAGAAAAAAGACGTATTTACCCTTGAACATGTCATAGACACTTGAAATACATTTGTTCGAGTCAAACTCGATCGAACGAGAGAGGGTTTTCTGTATTAAATGATTTAAACACTTCAAATCGGACAATAGGAGTCAATATAGATCAAATAGGATCATTTTTAGGTGCATAATGACGTAATACCCTTGAACATGTCATAAACACTTTAAATACATCAATTTTAGTCAAACCCGGTCAAATTGGAGAGGTTCTGGGCATAAAATGCCTTAAACACTTCGTATCAGACGATATGAGTCATTACAAGTCAAATGAGATTAGTTTTTTGGAGAAAATGACGTATTTACCCTTGAACATGTCATGGAAACTTCAAATTCATCGATTTGAGTCACACTCGGTCAAACGAGAGAGGTTTTGTGTATGAAATGACCTAAAAACTTCGAATCGGACGATATAAGTCAAAGTAGGTCAAATGGGATCAATTTTCGGTAGAAAATAACGTATTTACCCTTCCATATGTCATTAAAACATGAAATACATCGATTTGGGTCAAACTTAGTCAAACGGGAGAGGTTTTGTGTATTAAATTACCTAGATACTTCGAATCAGACGAATTGAGTCAATATAGGTCAAATATGATCAATTTTGGGTAGGTAAAAGACGTATTTACCCTTGAACATGTCATAAACACTTAAAATACATCGATGTGAGTCAATCTTGGTCAAAGGGGAGAGGTTCTAGGTATAAAATGACTTGAACACTTCGAACTGGACGATATGAGTTAATAGAGGTCAAATGGGATCAATTTTTGGTAGAATATGACGTATTTACCGTTGAATATATCATAAACACTCGAAATACATCGATTTGAGTCAAACTCGGTCAAACGGGGGCGGTTTTGTGTATTAAATGACCTAAACAGTTTTAATTGGACGATATGAGTCAATATAGGTAAAATATGATCAGTTTTGGGTAGACAAAAGACGTATTTACCCTTGAACATGTCATAAACAATTAAAATACATTGATATGAGTCAAACTCAGTCAAAGGGGAGAGGTTTTCTGTAAGAAATGACCTAAACACTTCGAATCGGATGATATGAGTCAAAATAGGTCAAATGGGATCAATTTTGGGTAGAAAATGACGTATTTACCCTTCCATATGTCATAAAAACATGAAATACATCGATTTGGGTCAAACATAGTCTAACGGGAGAGGTTTTGTGTATTAAATGACCTAACTACTTCGAATCTGACGATTTGAGTCAATATAGGTCAAATATGATCAATTTTGGGTAGATAAAAGACGTATTTACCCTTAAACATGTCATAAACACTTAAAATACATCGATGTGAGTCAAGCTCTATCAAAGGGGAGATTTTTTGTGTAATAAATGACCTTAACACTTCGAATTGAACCTTATGAGTCAATCTAGGTCAAATAGGATCTAATTTGGGTAAAAATTGACTTATTTACCCTTGAACATGTCATAAACACTTGAAATACATCGATTTGAGTCAAATACGGCCAAATGGGAAAGGTTTTGTGTATTAAATGACCTTAGCACTTCGAATCAGACGATATGAGTAAATATAGGTTAAATGGGATCAATTTTGGGTAGAAAATGATGGATTTACCCTTGAACATGTCATGGACACTTCAAATACATTGAATTGAGTCAAACTAGGTCAAACGGGAGAGGTTTTGTGTATTAAATGACCAAAATTTTTGAATAGTACCTTATGGCTCAATATAAGTCAAATGGAATCAGTTTTGGGTAGAAAATGACGTATTTACCCTTGAACATGTCATAAACACTTGAAATACATCGATTTGAGTGAAATTCGGTCAAACGAGGAGGCTCTGGGTATGAAATGACTTAAACATTTAGAATCGGACGATATGAGTCAATATAGGTCAAATGGGATCAGTTTTCGCGAGAAAATGACGTATTTACCCTAGAATATGTCATAGACACTTCAAATACATCGATTTGAGTCACACTCGGCCAAACGGGAGAGGTTTTGTTTAAGAAATGACCTGAACACTTTTAAATAGATGATATGAGTCAATATAGGTCAAATGAGATCAATTTTGGGTAGAAAATGACGTATTTACCCTTCCATATTTCATAAAAACTTGCAATACATCGATTTGGGTCAAACTTCGTCAAATGGGAGAGGTTTTGTGTATTAAATGACCTAAATACTTCGAATCGGAAGATATGACTCAATATAGGTTAAATATGATCACTTTTGGGTAGATAAAAGATGTATTTACCCTTGAACATGTCATAAACACTTAAAATACATCGATGTGAGTCAAACTCGGTCAAAGGGGAGAGGTTCTAGGTATTAAATAACTTGAACACTTCAAATTGGACGATATGGGTCAATAAAGTCAAATGGGATCATTTTAGGGTAGAAAATGACGTAGTTACCCTCTCATATGTCATATAAACTTGAAATACATCGATTTGGGTCAAACTTAGTCAAACAGGAGAGGTTATCTGTATTAAATGACCTAAATACTTCAAATCGGATGATATGAGTCAATATAAGTCGAATATGATCAATTTTGGGTAGATAAAAGACGTATTTACCCTTGAATATATCATAAACACTCGAAATACATCGATTTGAGTCAAACTCGGTCAAAGAGGAGAGGTTTTGTGTAACAAATGACCTTAACACTTTGAATCGTACCTTATGAGTCAATATACTTCAAATACGATATACTTTGGTAAAAATTGACGTATTTACCCTTGAACATGTCATAAACACTGAAAATACATCGATTTGAGTCAAATAAGGTCAAATGGGAGAGGTTTTGTGAATTAAATGACCTAAGCACATCGAATCGGACGATGTGAGTAAATATAGGAAAAATGGGATCAGTTTTGGGTAGAAAATGACGGATTTACCCTTGAACATGTCATGGAGACTTCAAATACATCGATTTGAGTCAAACTAGTTCAAACGGGAGAGGTTTTGTGTATTAAATGACCAAAGTTTTCGAACAGTACCTTACGACTCAATATAGGTCAAATAAAATCAGTTTTGGGTAGAAATTGACATATTTACCCTTGAACATGTCATAAACACTTGAAATACATCGATTTGAGTGAAACTCGATCAAATGAGAAAGGTTCTAGGTATGAGTCAATATAGCTCAAATGGGATCAATTCTCGGGAGAAAATTACGTATTTACCCTTGAACATGTCATGGAAACTTCAAATACATTGATTTGAGTCACACTCGGTCAAACGGGTGAGGTTTTGTGTATGAAATGACCTAAACACTTCGAATCGGACGATATGAGTCAATATAGGTCACATGGGATCAATTTTGGGTAGAAAATGACGTATTTACCCTTCTATATGTCATAAAAACTTAAAATACATCGAATTGGGTCAAACTTAGTTAAACGGGATGTATTGAATGACCTAAATACTTCGAATCGGATGATATGAGTCAATATAGGTCAAATATGATCAATTTTGGGAAGATAAAAGATGTATTTACCCTTGACCTTGTCATAAACACTTAAAATACATCGTTGTGAGTCAAACTCGGTCATAGGGGAGAGGTTTGGTGTAATAAATGACCTTAACACTTCGAATTGTACCTTATGAGTCAATATACGTCAAATAGGATCTACTTTGGGTAGAAAATGACGTATTTACCCTTGAACATGTCTTAAAAACTTGAAATACATCGATTTGAGTAAAACTCGGTCAAATGGGAGAGGTTCTAGGTATAAATTGTCTTGAACACTTCGAATCGGACGATATGAGTCAACATAGGTCAAATGGGATCAATTTTGGGTACAAAATGACGTATTTACCCTTCCATATGTCATAAAACTTGAAATACATCGATTTGGGTCAAACATAGTCAAACGGGAGAGGTTTTGTGTATCAAATGACCTAAATACTTTGAATCAGACGATATGAGTCAATATAGGTCAAATGGGATCAATTTTGGGTAGAAAATGACGTATTTACCCTTCCATATGTCATAAAAACTTGAAATACATCAATTTGGGTCAAACATAGTTAGACGGGAGAGGTTTTATGTATTAAAAGACCTAAATACTTCGAATCGGATGATATGAGTCAATTTAGGTCAAATAGGATCAATTTTAGGTATGAAATGACTTATTACCCTTGATAGTGTCATAAACACTTGAAATACATCGATTTAAGTCGAACTCGGTCAAATGGGGGATTTTCAGGGTATTAAATGACTTAAACACTTCGAATCGGACGATATGAGTCATTATAGGTCAAATGAGATCTGTCTTGGGTAGAAAATGATGTATTTACCTTGAACATCTCATGGACACTTCAAATACATCGATTTGGGTCAAACACAGTCAAACGGGAAAGGTTTTGTGTATTAAATGACCTAAACACTTTGAATTGGACATTTTGAGTCAAAAAAAGTCAAATAGGATCAATTTTGGGTAGAAAATGATGTATTTACCCTTGAGAAAGTGATAAACACTTGAAATACATCAATTTGAGTAAAACTCAGTGAAATGGGAGAGGTTTTAGGTATTAAATGACTTGAACACTTTGAATCCAAGGATATGAGTCAATCGAGGTCAAATGGGATCATTTTTGGGTAGAAAATGAAGTATTTACCCTTGAATATATCATAAACACTCGAAATATATTGATTTGAGTCAAACTCGGTCAAATGGGAGAGGTTCTAGGTATAAAATGACTTGAACACTTCGAACTGGACGATATGTGTCAATAAAGGTCAAATGGGATCATTTTTGGGTAGAAAATGACGTATTTACCGTTGAATATATCATAAACACTCGAAATAAATCGATTTGAGTCAAACTCGGTAAAAAAGGGAGCGGTTATGTGTATTAAATGACCTAAACAGTTTTAATTGGACGATATGAGTCAATATCGGTCAAATATAATCAATTTTGCGTAGATAAAAGACGTATTTACCCTTGAACATATCATAAACACTTAAAATACATTGATGTGTGTCAACCTTAGTCAAAGGGGAGAGGTTTTGTATAATAAATGACCTTAAAACTTCGAATCGTACCTTATGAGTCAGTGTAGGTCAAATAAGTCTACTTGGGTAGAAATTGACGTATATACCCTTAAACATGTCATAAACACTTGAAATACACGGATTTGGGTCAAATACGGTCAAGTGGGAGAGGTTCTAGGTATAAAATGACTAGAACACTTCGAATCGGAGAATATGAGTCAATAGAGGTCAAATGGGATCATTTTTGTGTAGAAAATGACGTATTTACCCTTGAACATGTCATAAACACTTAAAATACATCGATATGAGTCAAACTCGATCAAAGGGGAGAGGGTTTGTGTAATAAATGACCTTAACACTTTTAACCGTACCTTCAGAGTCATCATAGGTCAAATAGGATCTACTTTGGGTAGAAAATGACGTATTTACCCTTGAACATGTCATAAACACTTGAAATACATCGATTTGAGTCAAACATGATCAAATGGGAGAGGTTCTAGGTATAAATTGACTTGAACACTTCTAATCGGACGATATGAGTCAATAGAGGTCAATTGGGATCATTTTTATGTAGAAAATGACGTATTTACCCTTGAATATAACATAAACACTTGAAATACAACGATTTGAGTCAAACTCGGTCAGACGGGAGTGGTTATGTGTATTAAATGACCTAAACTATTTTAAACGGATGATAATGAGTCATTATAGGGCAAATATGATCAATTTTGGGTAGATAAAAGACGTATTTACCCTTGAACATTTCATAAACACTTAAAATACATCGATATGAGTCAAACTCGGTCAGAGGGGACAGATTTTGTCTAATAAATGACCTTAATACTTCCAATCGTACCTTATGAGTCAATACAGGTCAAATAGGATCTATTTTGGGTAGAAAATGACGTATTTACCCTTGAACATGTCCAAAACACTAGAAATACATTGATTTGAGTCAAACTTGGTTAAACGGGAGGGCTTCTGGGTATGAAATGACTTTAACATTTCTAATCGGATGATATGAGTCAATATAGGTTAAATGAGATCAATTTTGGAAAATGACGTATTTCCCCTTGTACATGGCATAAACACTTGAAATTCATCAATTTGAGTCAAACTTGGTCAAACGGGAGAGGTTATGGGTACGAAATGTCTTAAACACTTCGAATTGGACGATATGAGTCAATATAGGTTAAATGAGATCAATTTTGGGTAGAAAATGACATATTTACCCTTCCATATGTCATAAAAACTTGAAATACTTCCCCTTGGGTCAAACTTAGTCCAACGGGAAAGGTTTTGTGTTTTTAATGACCTAAATACTTCGAATCGGACGATATGAGTCAATATAGGTCACATATGATCAATTTTTGTTAGAAAAAAGACTTATTTACACTTGAACATGTCATAAACACTTGAAATACATTTATTTGAGTCAAACTCGATCAAATGAGAGAGGTTTTTCTGTATTAACTGACTTAAACACTTCGAATTGGACGATATGAGTCAATATAGATCAAATAGGATTAATTTTTGGTATAAAATGACAAATTACCCTTGAACATGTCATAAACACTTGAAATACATCGATTTGAGTCAAACTCGGTCAAATGGGAGAGATTCTGGGTACAAAAAGACTTAAACACTTTGAATCAGACGATATGAGTCATTATAGGTCAACTGAGATCAGTTTTGGGGAGAAAATGACGTATTTACCCTTGAACATGTCATGGACACTTCAAAAAAATCGATTTGAGTCACACTTGGTCAAATAGATGAGGTTTTGTGTATGACATGACCTAAACACTTCGAATCAGACGATATGAGTCAATATAGGTCAAATGGGATCAATTTTAGGTAGAAAATGACTTATTTACCCTTCCATATGTCCTAAAAACTTGAAATACATAGATTTGGGTCAAACTTAGTCAAACGGGAGAGGTTTTCTATATTAAATGACCGAAATACTTTGAATCGGACGATATGAGTCAATATAGGTCAAATATGATCAATTTTGGGTAGGTAAAAGACGTATTTACCCTTGAACATGTCATAAACACTTAAAATACATCGATGTGAGTCAAACTTAGTCAAAGGGGAGAGTAACTAGGTATAAAATGACTTGAACACTTTGAACTGGCTGATATGAGTCAATAGAGATCAAATGGGATCATTTTAGGGTAGAAAATCACGTATTTACCCTTGAATATATCATAAACATTCGAAATACATCGGTTTGAGTCAAACACAGTCAAATGGGAGAGGTTTTGTGTATTAAATGACCTAAGCACTTTGAATCGGACGATATGAGTAAATATAGGATAAATGGGATCAGTTTTGGGTAGAAAATGACGGATTTACCCTTGAACATGTCATGGACTTTTCAAATACATTGATTTGAGTGAAACTCGGTCAAACGAGGAGGCTCTGGGTATGAAATGACTTAAACAATTAAAATAAGACGATATGAGTCAATATAGGTCAAATGGGATCAGTTTTCGGGAAAAGATGACGTATTTACCCTTGAAAATGTCATGGACACTTCAAATACATCGATTTGAGTCACACTCGGTCAAACGGGAGAGGTTTTGTGGTTGAAATGACCTAAACACTTCGAATCGGATGATATGAGTCAATATTGGTCAAATGGGATCAATTTTGGGTTGAAAATGACGTATTTACCTTTCCATATGTCATAAAAACTTGAAATACATCGATTTGGGTCAAACTTAGTCAAATGGGAGAGGTTTTGTGTACTAAATGACCTAAATATTTCGAATTGGACGATATGAGTAAATATAGGTTAAATGGGATGAGTTTTGGGTATAAAATGAAGGATTTACCCTTGAAGATGTCATGGACACTTCAAATACATCAATTTGAGTCAAACTCGATCAAACGGGAGAGGTTTTGTGTATTAAATGATCAAAATTTTCGAATAGTACCTTATGGCTCAATATAGGTCAAATGGAATCAGTTTTGGGTAGAAAATGACGTATTTACCCTTGAACATGTCATAAACACTTGAAATACATTGATTTGAGTCAAACTCGGTCAAACGGAAGAGATTTTGTGTAATAAATGACCTTAATAATTCGAATCATACCTTATGAGTCAATATAGGTCAAATAGGATGTAGTTTGGGTAGAAAAAATGACGTATTTACCCTTGAACATGTCCTAAACACTAGAAATACATTAATTTGAGTCAAACTCGGTCAAACGGGAGAGGTTCTGGGTATAAAATTACTTTAACATTTCGAATCAGACGTTATGAGTCAATCTAGGTCAAGCGGAATCAGTTTTGGGTAGAAAATGACGTATTTACCCTTGAACATGTCATAAACCCTTGAAATTCATCGATTTGAGTCAAACTCGGTCAAACAGGAGAGGTATGGGTATGAAATGACTTAAACACTTCAAATCGGATAATATGAGTCAATATAGGTAAAATGGGATCAGTTTTAGGCAGAAAATGACATATTAACCCTTGAAAATGTCATAAACACTTGAAATACATCGATTGGAGTCGGTCAAATGGGAGAGGTTCTTGGTTTAAAATGGCTTAAACACTTCGAATCGGACGATATGAGTCAATATAGGTTAAATAGGATCAATTTTGGTTAGAAAATGACGTATTTCCCCTTAAACATGTCATAAACACTTTAAATTCATCATTTGAGTCAAACTCGGTCAAACAGGAGAGGTTATGGGTATGAAATGACTTAAACACTTCGAATCGGACGATATGAGTCAATATAGGTTAAATGGGATCAATTTTAGGTGGAGAATGACGTATTTACTGTTCCATATGTCATAAAAACTTGAAATACATTGATTTGGGTCAAACATAGTCAAACGGAAGAGGTTTTGTGTATAAAATGACCTAAATACTTTGAATCGGAGGATTTGAGTCAATATAGGTTTAATATGATCAATTTTGGGTAGAAAAAAGACGTATTTACCCTTGAACATGTCATAAGCACTTGAAATACATCTATGTGAGTTAAACTCGGTCAAATGAGAGAGGTTTTGTGTGATAAATGACCTTAACACTTCGAATCGGACGATATGAGCCAATATAAGTCAAATAGGAAAAATTTTAGGGATAAAATTACTTATTACCCTTGAACATGTCATAAACATTTGAAATACATCGATTTGAGTCAAACTCGGTCAAATGGGACAGATTCTTGGTATAAAATGACTTAAACACATCAAATCAGACGATATGAGTCATTATAGGTCAAATGATATCAGGTTTGGGAGAAAATAACGTATTTACCCTTGAACAGGTCATTGACACTTCAAATACATCGATTTGAGTCACACTCAGTCAAATTGGAGAGGTTTTGTGTATGAAATGACCTAAACACTTTGAATTAGATGATATGAGTCAATATAGGTCAAATGGGATCAATATAAGTCATTATAGGTCAAATGGGATCAATTTTGTGTAAAATATGATGTATTTACACTTCCAAATGTCATAAAAACTTGAAATACATTGATTTTGGTCAAACTTAGTCAAACGGGAGAGGTTTTGTGTATTAAATGACCTAAATACTTCGAATCGGACGATTTGAGTCAATATAGGACAAATATGATAAATTTTGGGTAGATAAAAGTCGTATTTACCCTTGAACATGTCATAAACACTTAAAATACATTGATGTCATTCAAACTAGGTCAAAGGGGAGAGGTTTTGTGTAATAAATGACCTTAACACTTCAAGTCGTACATTATGAGTCAAAATAGTTCAAATACGATCTACGTTGGGTAGAAAATGTCGTATTTACCCTTGAACATGTCCTAAACACTAGAAATACATTGATTTGAGTCAAACTCGGCCAGACGGAGGAGGTTCTGAGTATAAAATGATTTTAACATTTCAAATGGGACGATATGAAAAAATATAGGTGAAATAGGATTAGTTTTGGGAAGAAAATGACGTATTTCCCCTTGAACATGTTATAAACAATTGGAATTCATCGATTTGAGTCAACTCGGTCACACGGGAGAGGTTATGGGTGAGAAATGACTTAAACACTTTGAATCGGACGATATGAGTCAATATAGGTTAAATGGGATCAATTTTGGGTAGAAAATGACGTATTTACCCTTCCATATGTCATAAAAACTTGAAATACATTCATTAGGGTTAAAACTAGTCAAACGGGAGAGGTTTTGTGTATTAAATGACCTTAATACTTCGAATTGGACGATATGAGTCAATATAGGTAAAAAATGATCAATTTTGGGTAGAAAAAAGACGTATTTACCCTTGAACATGTCATAGACACTTGAAATACATCTGTTTGAGTCAAACTCGATCGAACGAGAGAGGTTTTTCTGTATTAAATGACTTAAACACTTCAAATCGGACAATAGGAGTCAATATAGATCAAATAGGATCAATTTTAGGTATATAATGACGTAATACACTTGAACATGTCATAAACACTTTAAATACATCAATTTCAGTCAAACTCGGTCAAATTAGAGAGGTTTTGGGCATAAATGACTTAAACACTTTGTATCAGACGATATGAGTCATTAGAGGTCAAATGAAATCAGTTTTTTGGAGAAAATGACGTATTTACCCTTGAACATGTCATGTAAACTTCAAATTCATCGATATGAGTCACACTCGGTCAAACGGGAGAGGTTTTGTGTATGAAATGACCTAAAAACTTCGAATCGGACGATATGAGTCAAAATAGGTCAAATGGGATCAAGTTTGGGTAGAAAATGACGTATTTACCCTTCTATATGTCATAAAAACATGAAATACATCGATTTCGGTCAAACTTAGTCAAACGGGAGAGGTTTTGTGTATTAAAGGACCTAAATACTTCGAATCTGACGATTTGAGTCAATATAGGTCAAATATGATCAATTTTGGGTAGATAAAAGACGTATTTACCCTTGAACATGTCATAAACACTTAAAATACATCGATGTGAGTCAAGCTCTATCAAAGGGGAGAGGTTTTGTGTAATAAATGACCTTAACACTTCGAATCGTACCTTATGAGTCAATCTAGGTCAAATAGGATCTAATTTGGGTAAAAATTGACTTATTTACCCTTGAACATGTCATAAACACTTGAAATACATCGATTTGAGTCAAATATGGTCAAATAAGAAAGGTTTTGTGTATTAAATGACCTTAGCACTTCGAATCAGACGATATGAGTAAATACAGGTTAAATGGGATTAATATTGGGTAGAAAATGATGGTTTTACCCTTGAACATGTCATGGACACTTCAAATACATCGAATTGAGTCGAACTAGGTCAAACGGAAGAGGTTTTGTGTATTAAATGACCAAAATTTTTGAATAGTACCTTATGACTCAATATAAGTCAAATGGAATCAGTTTTGGGTAGAAAATGACGTATTTACCCTTGAACATGTCATAAACTCTTGAAATACATCGATTTGAGTGAAACTCGGTCAAATGAGGAGGCTCTGGGTATGAAATGACTGAAACACCTAGAATCGGACGATATGAGTCAATATACGTCAAATGGGATCAGTTTTCGCGAGAAAATGACATATTTACCCTTGAACATGTCATAGACACTTCAAATACATCGATTTGAGTTACACTCGGTCAAACGGGAGAGGTTTTGTTTAAGAAATGACCTAAACACTTTGAATTAGACGATATGAGTCCATACAGGTCAAATGGGATCAATTTTGGGTAGAAAATGACGTATTTACCCTTCCATATTTCATAAAAACTTGCAATACATTGATTTAGGTTAAACATCGTGAAACCGAAGAGGTTTTGTGTATTAAATGACCTAAATACTTCGAATCGGACGATATGACTCAATATAGGTTAAATATGATCATTTTTGGGTAGATAAAAGATGTATTTACCCTTGAACATGTCATAAACACTTAAAATACATTGATGTGAGTCAAACTCGGTCAAAGGGGAGAGGTTTTCTGTATTAAATGACCTAAATACTTCGAATCAGATGATATGAGTCAATATAGGTCAAATATGATCAATTTTGGGTAGATAAAAGACGTATTTATCGTTGAATATATCATAAACACTCGAAATATATCGATTTGAGTCAAACTCGGTCAAATGGGAGCGGTTTCATGTATGAAATGACCTAAACAGTTTTAATCGGACGATATGAGTAAATATAGGTTAAATATGATCTATTTTGGGTAGATAAAAGACGTATTTACCCTTGACCATGTCATAAACACTTAAAATACATCGTTCTGAGTCAAACTCGGTCAAAGGGGAGAGGGTTTGTGTAATAAATGACCTTAACACTTTTAACCGTACCTTCAGAGTCATCATAGGTCAAATAGGATCTACTTTGGGTAGAAATTGATGTATTTACCCTAGAACATGTCATAAACACTTGAAATACATCGATTTGAGTAACACTCGGTCAAATTGGAGAGGTTCTAGGTATAAAATGACTTGAACACTTCGAATCGGACGATATGATTCAATCGAGGTCAAATGGGATCATTTTTGGGTAGAAAATGACATATTTACCCTTGAATATATCATAAACCCTTGAAATACATTGATTTAAGTCAAACTCGATCAAACGGGAGTGGTTTTGTGTATTAAATGACCTAAACAATTTTAATCGGACGATAACAGTCAATATAGGTTAAAAATGATCAATTTTGGGTAGATAAAAGATGTATTTACCCTTGAACATGTCATAAACACTTGAAATACATCGATGTGAGTCAAACTCGGTCAAAGGGGAGAGGTTTTGTGTAATAAATGACCGGAACACTTCGAATCATACCTTATGAGTCAATATAGGTCAAATAGGATCTACTTTGGGTAGAAATTGACTTATTTACCCTTCCATATGTTATAAAAACTTGAAATACATTGATTTGGGTCAAACTTAGTCAAACGGGAGAGGTTTTGTGTATTAAATGACCTAAATACTTTGAATTGGACGATTTGAGTCAATATAGGTCAAATATGATCAATTTTGGGTAGATAAAAGACGTATTTACCCTTGAACATGTCATACACACTTAAAATACATCGATGTGAGTCAAATTAGGTCAAAGGGGAGAGGTTTTGTGTAATAAATGACCTTAACACTTCAAATCCTAACTTATGAGTCAATATAGGTCAAATACGATCTACGTTGGGTAGAAAATGTCGTATTTACCCTTGAACATGTCCTAAACACTAGAAATACATTGATTTGAGTCAAACTCGGCCAAACGGAGGAGGTTCTAAGCAGAAAATGATTTTAACATTTCAAATCGGATGATATAAGTCAATATAGGTGAAATTGGTTCAGTTTTGGGAAGAAAATGAGTTATTTCCCCTTGAACATGATATAAACACTTGAAATTCTTTGATTTGAGTCAAACTCGGTCAACCGGGAGTGGTTTTGTGTATTAAATGACCTAAAAGTTTTAATTGGACGATATGAGTCAATATAAGTCAAATATGATCAATTTTGGGTAAATAAAAGACGTATTTACCCTTAAACATGTCATAAACACTTAAAAAACATTGATATGATTCAAACTTAGTCAAAGGGGAGAGGTTTTGTGTAATAAATGACCTTAACACTTTGAATCGTACCTTATGAGTCAATATAGGTCAAATAGGATCTATCTTGGGTAAAAAATATCGTATTTACCCTTGAACATGTCCTAAACACTAGAAA
This sequence comes from Dysphania ambrosioides, assembly GCA_026401315.1. NCBI lineage: Eukaryota > Viridiplantae > Streptophyta > Magnoliopsida > Caryophyllales > Amaranthaceae > Dysphania > Dysphania ambrosioides. Next base: position 13,986,821 of record CM048665.1, on the reverse strand, counting down.
TACATTGATTTGAGTAAAACTCGGCCAAACAGAGGAGATCTGAGTATAAAACGATTTTAACATTTCAAATGGGACGATATGAGTAAATATAGGAGAAATAAGATCAGTTTTGGGTAGAAAATGACGTATTTACCCTTGAAAATGTCATAAACAATTGAAATTCATCGATTTGAGTCTAACTCGGTCAAACGGGAGAGGTTATGGGTACGAAATGACTTAAAGACTTCGAATCGGACGATATGAGTCAATGTAGGTTAAATGGGATCAATTTTGGGTAAAAAATGACGTATTTACCCTTCCATATGTCATACAAACTTGAAATACATTCATTAGGGTTAAACTTAGTTAAACGGGAGAGTTTTGTGCATTAAATGATCTAAATACTTTGAATTGGACGATATGAGTCAATATAGGTAAAAAATGATCAATTTTGGGTAGAAAAAAGACGTATTTACCTTTGAACATGTCATAAACACTCGAAATACATCTATTTGAGTCAAACTCGATCGAACGAGAGAGGTTTTTCTGTATTAAATGACTTAAACACTTCTAATCGGACGATATGAGTCAATATAGGTCAAATAGGATCTAATTTGGGTAGAAATTGACGTATTTACCCTTGAACATGTCATAAACACTTAAAATGCATCAATTTGAGTCAAACACGGTCAAATGGGAGTGGTTTTGTGTATTAAATGACCTAAGCACTTCGAATCAGACGATATAACTCAATCAAGGTTAAATGGGATCAGTTTTTGGTAGAAAGTGACAGATTTACCCTTGAACATGTCATAGACACTTCAAATACATCGATTTGAGTCAAACTCGGTCGAACGGGAGTGGTTTTGTGTATTAAATGACCAAAATATTCAAATAGTTCCTTATGACTCAATATAGGTCAAATAGAATCAGTTTTTGAGTACAAAATGACGTACTTACCCTTGAACATGTCATAAACACTTGAAATACATCGTGAAACTCAGGCAAACGAGGAGGCTCTAGTTATGAAATGACTTAACCACCTAGAATCGGACGATATGAGTAAATATAGGTCAAATGGGCTCAGTTTTCGCGAGAAAATGAGGTATTTACCCTTGAACATGTCATGGACACTTCAAATACATCGATTTGAGTCATACTCGGTCAAACGGGAGAGGTTTTGTGTATGAAATGACCTAAACACTTTGAATTAGATGATATGAGTCAATATAGGTCAAATGGGATCAATTTTGGGTAGAAATTGACGTATTTACCCTTCCATATGTCATAAAAACTTATAATACATCGAATTTGGGTCAAACTTAGTCAAACGGGAGAGGTATTGTATTAAATGACCTAAATACTTTGAATCGGACGATATGAGTCAATATAGGTCAAATATGATCACTTTTGGGTAAATAAAAGATGTATTTACCCTTGAACATGTCAGAAACACTTAAAATACATCGACGTGAGTCAAAATCGGTCAAAGGGGAGAGGTTCTAGGTATAAAATGACTTGAACACTTCGAATTGTTTGATATTAGTCAATAAAGATCAAATGGGATCATTTTTGGGTAGAAAATGACGTATTTACCCTTCCATATGTCATAAAAACTTGAAATACATCGGTTTGGGTCAAACTTAGTCAAACGTGAGAGGATTTCTGTATTAAATGACCTAAAAACTTTGAATCAGATGATATGAGTTAATATAGGTCAAATATAATAAATTTTGGGTAGATAAAAGACGTATTTACCCTTGAATATATCGTAAACACTCGAAATACATCGATTTGAGTCAAACTCGGTCAAACGGGAGCGATTTTGTGTATTAAATGACCTAAACAGTTTTAATCGGACGATATGGGTAAATATAGGTTAAATATGATCTATTTTGGGTAGATAAAGGACGTATTTACCCTTGAACATGTCAGAAACACTTAAAATACATCAATGTGAGTCAAACTCGGTCAAAGGGGAGAGGTTTTGTGTAATACATAACCTTAACACTTCGAATCATACCTTATGAGTCAATATAGTTTTAATACGATCTACTTTGGGTAGAAATTAACGTATTTACCCTTGAACATGTTATAAACACTTGAAATATACACTTAAAATACATCGATGTGAGTCAAACTCGGTCAAACGGGAGAGGTTTTGTGTAATACATAACCTTAACACTTCGAATCGTACCTTATGAGTCAATATAGGTTAAATAGGATCTACTTTGGGTAGAAATTGACGTATTTACCCTTGAACATGTCATAAACACTTGAAATTCATCAATTTGAGTCAAACACGGTCAAATGGGAGAGGTTTTGTGTATTAAATGACCTAAGCACTTCGAATCGGACGATATGAGTAAATTTAGGTTAAATGAGATCAATTTTGGGTAGAAAATGACGGATTTACCCTTAAACATGTCATGGACACTTCAAATACACCGATTTGAGTCAAACTCGATCAAACGAGAGAGGTTTTGTGTATTAAAGGACCAAAATTTTCGAAAAGAACCTTATGACTCAATATAGGTCAAATATAATCACTTTTGGGTAGAAAATGACATATTTTCCCTTGAACATATCATAAACACTTGAAATACATTGATTTGAGTGAAACTCGATCAAACGAGGAGGCTCTAGGTATGAGACAATATAGGTCAAATGGGATCAATTTTCGGGAGAAAATGACGTATTTACCCATGAACATGTCATGGACACTTCAAATACGTTGATTTGAGTCACACTCGGTCAAAAGGGAGAGGTTTTTTGTATGAATTGACCTAAACACTTCGAATCGGACGATATGAGTCAATAGAGGTCTAATGGGATCAATTTTGGTTAGAAAATGACGTATTAACCCTTCCATATGTCATTAAAACTGGAAATACATCGATTTGGGTCAAACTTAGTCAAATGGGAGAGGTTTTCTGTATTAAATGAACTAAATACTTCGAATCGGATGATATGAGTCAATATAGGTCAAATATGATCAATTTTGGGTAGATAAAAGACGTATTTAACCTTCACCATGTCATAAACACTTAAAATACATCGCTATGAGTCAAACTCGGTCAAAGGGGAGAGTTTTTGTGTAATAAATGACCTTAACACTTCGAATCGTACCTTATGAGTCAATATAGGTCAAATAGGATCTACTTTGGGTAGAAATTACGTATTTACCCTAAAACATGTAATAAACACTTGAAATACATCGGTTTGAGTAAAACTCGGTCAAATGGGAGAGGTTCTAGGTATAAAATGACTTGAACACTTAGAATCGGACAATATGAGTCAATAGAGGTCAAATGGGATCATTTTAGGCTAGAAAATGACGTATTTACCCTTCCATATGTCATAAAAGCTTGAAATACATTGATTTAAGTCAAACTTAGTCAAATGGGAGAGGTTTTGTGTATTAAATAACCTAAACACTTTGAATCGGACGATATGAGTCAATATAGGTCAAATATAATCAATTATGGGTAGATAATAGATGAATTTACCCTTGTACATGTCATAAACACTAAAAATACATCGATGTGAGTCAAACTCGGTCAAAAGGGAGAGGTCTTGTGTAATAAATGACCTTAACATTTCGAATCGTACCTTCTGAGCCATCATAGGTCAAATAGGATTAGTTTTGGGTAGAAAATGACGTATTTAGCCTTAAACATGTCCAAAACACTAGAAATACATCGATTTGAGTCAACCTCGGTCAAACGGGAGAGGTTATGGGTAGAAATTGACTTAAACACTTCAAATCGGACGTTATGAGTCAATATAGGTCAAATGGGATCAGTTTTGGGTAGAAAATGACGTATTTACCCTTGAAAATGTCATAAACAATTGAAATTCATCGATTTGAGTCTAACTCGGTCAAAAGGGAGAGGTTATGGGTACGAAATGACTTAAAGACTTCGAATCGGACGATATGAGTCAATGTAGGTTAAATGGGATCAATTTTGGGTAAAAAATGACGTATTTACCCTTCCATATGTCATAAAAACTTGAAATACATTCATTAGGGTTAAACTTAGTTAAACGGGAGAGGTTTTGTGCATTAAATGATCTAAATACTTTGAATTGGACGATATGAGTCAATATAGGTAAAAAATGATCAATTTTGGGTAGAAAAAAGACGTATTTACCCTTGAACATGTCATAAACACTCGAAATACATCTATTTGAGTCAAACTCGATCAATCGAGAGAGGTTTTTCTGTATTAAATGACTTAAACACTTCTAATCGGACGATATGAGTCAATATAGGTCAAATAGGATCTAATTTGGGTAGAAATTGACGTATTTACCCTTGAACATGTCATAAACACTTGAAATACATCAATTTGAGTCAAACACGGTCAAATGGGAGTGGTTTTGTGTATTAAATGACCTAAGCACTTCGAATCAGATGATATAAGTCAATCAAGGTTAAATGGGATCAGTTTTTGGTAGAAAGTGACGGATTTACCCTTGAACATGTCATAGACACTTCAAATACATCGATTTGAGTCAAACTCGGTTGAACGGGAGAGGTTTTGTGTATTAAATGACCAAAATTTTTGAATAGTACCTTATGATTCAATATAGGTCAAATGTAATAAGTTTTGGGTAGAAAATGACGTACTTACCCTTGATCATGTTATAAACACTTGAAATACATCTATTTGAGTCAAACTCGATCGAATAAGAGAGGTTTTTTGGTATTAAATGACTTAAACACTGTGAATCGGACGATATGAGTCAATATAGGTCAAATAGGATCAATTTTAGGTATAAATTGATGTAATACCCTTGAACATGTCATAAACACTTGAAATACATCTATTTCAGTCAAACTTGGTCAAATGGGAGAGATTCTGGGCATAAAATGACTTCAACACTTTGTATCAGACGATATGAGTCATTACAGGTCAAATGAGATCAATTTTGGGGAGAAAATGACGTATTTACCATTGAACATGTCATGGAAACTTCAAATTCATCGATTTGAGTCACACTCGGTCAAACGGGAGAGGTTTTGTGTATGAAATGACCTAAACACTTCGAATCGGACGATATGAGTTAATATAGGTCAAATAGGATCAATTTTGGGTAGAAAATGACGTATTTACCCTTTAATATGTCATAAAACTTGAAATACATCGATTTGGGTCAAACTTAGTCAAACGGGAGAGGTTTTGCGTATTTAATGACCTAAATAATTCGAATCGGACGATTTGAGTCAATATACGTCAAAGATGATCAATTTTGGGTAGATAAAAGATGTATTTACCCCTGAACATGTCATAAACACTTAAAATACATCGATGTGAGTCAAACTTGGTCAAAGGGGAGATGTTTTGTGTAATAAATATCCTTAACACTTCGAATCGTACCTTATGAGTCAATTTAGGTCAAATAGGATCTAATTTGGGTAGAAATTGACGTATTTACCCTTGAACATGTCATAAACACTTGAAATACATCGATTTGAGTCAAACACGGTCAAATGGGAGTGGTTTTGTGTATTAAATGACTTAAGCACTTCAAATCGGACGATATGAGTCAATAAAGGTTAAATGGGATAAGTTTTGGGTAGAAAATGACGGATTTACCCTTGAACATGTCATGGACACTTCAAATACATCGATTTGAGTCAAACTCGGTCGAACAGGAGTGGTTTCGTGTATTAAATGACCAAAATATTCAAATAGTAACTTATGACTCAATATAGGTCAAATAGAATCAGTTTTTGGGTAGAAAATGACGTACTTACCCTTGAACATGTCATAAACACTTGAAATACATCGATTTGAGTGAAACTCGGTCAAACGAGGAGGCTCTGGTTATGAAATGACTTAATCACCTAGAATCGGACGATATGAGTCAATATAGGTCAAATGGGATCAGTTTTCGCGAGAAAATGAGGTATTTACCCTTGAACATGTCATGGACACTTCAAGTACATCAATTTGAGTCACATTCGGTCAAACGGGAGAGGTTTTGTGTATGAAATGACCTAAACACATTGAATTAGATGATATGAGTCAATATAGGTCAAATGGGATCAATTTTGGGTAGAAAATGACTTATTTACCCTTCCATATGTCATAAAAACTTGTAATACATCGAATTTGGGTCAAACTTAGTCAAATGGGAGAGGTTTTGTGTATTAAATGACCTAAATACTTTGAATCGGACGTTATGAGTCAATATAGGTCTAATATGATCACTTTTGGATAGATAAAAGATGTATTTACCCTTGAACATGTCAGAAACACTTAAAATACATCGATGTGAGTCAAAATCGGTCAAAGGGGAGAGGTTCTAGGTATAAAATGACTTGAACACTTCGAATTACTTGATATGAGTCAATAAAGGTCAAATGGGATCATTTTTGGGTAGAAAATGACGTATTTACCCTTCCATATGTCATAAAAACTTGAAATACATCGAGTTGGGTCAAACTTAGTCAAACGTGAGAGGATTTCTGTATTAAATGACCTAAAAACTTTGAATCGGATGATGTGAGTTAATATAGGTCAAATATAATCAATTTTGGGTAGATAAAAGACGTAATTACCCTTGAATATATCCTAAACACTCGAAATACATCGATTTGAGTCAAACTCGGTCAAACGGGAGTGGTTTTGTGTATTAAATGACCTAAACAGTTTTAATCGAACGATATGAGTAAATATAGGTTAAATATGATCTATTTTGGGTAGATAAATGACGTATTTACCCTTGAATTTCATAAACACTTAAAATACATTGATGTGAGTCAAACTCGGTCAAAGGGGAGAGGTTTTGTGTAATAAATGACCTTAACACTTCGAATCGTACCTTATGAGTTAATATAGTTTGAATACGATCTACTTTGGGTAGAAATTGACGTATTTACCCTTGAACATGTCATAAACACTTGAAATATACACTTAAAATACATCGATGTGAGTCAAACTCGGTCAAAGGGGAGAGGTTTTGTGTAATAAATGACCTTACCACTTCGAATCGTACCTTATGAGTCAATATAGGTCAAATAGGATCTACTTTGGGTAGAAATTGACGTATTTACCCTTGAACCTGTCATAAACACTAGAAATTCATCAATTTGAGTCAAACACGGTCAAATGGGAGAGGTTTTGTGTATTAAATGACCTAAGCACTTCGAATCGGACGATTTGAGTAAATATAGGTTAAATGGGATCAATTTTGAGTAGAAAATGACGGATTTACCCTTGAACATGTCATGGACACTTCAAATACACCGATTTGAGTCAAACTCAATCAAACGAGAGAGGTTTTGTGTATTAAATGACCAAAATTTTCGAAAAGAACCTTATGACTCAATATAGGTCAAATATAATCACTTTTGGGTAGAAAATGACATATTTTCCCTAAAACATATCATAAACACTTGAAATACATTGATTTGAGTGAAACTCGATCAAACGAGGAGGCTCTAGGTATGAGACAATATAGGTCAAATGGGATCAATTTTCGGGAGAAAATGACGTAATTACCCTTGAACATGTCATGGACACTTCAAATACGTTGATTTGAGTCACACTCGGTCAAAAGGGAGAGGTTTTGTGTATGAAATGATCTAAACACTTCGAATCGGATGATATGAGTCAATAGAGGTCTAATGGGATCAATTTTGGTTAGAAAATGACGTATTAACCCTTCCATATGTCATTAAAACTGGAAATACATCGATTTGGGTCAAACTTAGTCAAATGGGAGAGGTTTTCTGTATTAAATGAACTAAATACTTCGAATCAGATGATATGAGTCAATATGGGTCAAATATGATCAATTTTGGGTAGATAAAAGACGTATTTACCCTTCACCATGTCATAAACACTTAAAATACATCGCTGTGCGTCAAACTCGGTCAAAGGGGAGAGTTTGTGTGTAATAAATGACCTTAACACTTCGAATCATACCCTATGAGTCAATATAGGTCAAATAGGATCTACTTTAGGTAGAAATTTACGTATTTACCCTAAAACATGTAATAAACACTTGAAATACATCGATTTGAGTAAAACTCGGTCAAATGGGAGAGGTTCTAGGTATAAAATGACTTGAACACTTCGAGTCGGACGATATGAGTCAATAAAGGTCAAATTGGATCATTTTTGGGTAGAAAATGACGTATTTACCCTTCCATATGTCATAAAAGCTTGAAATACATCGATTTAAGTCAAACTTGGTCAAATGGGAGAGGTTTTGTGTATTAAATAACCTAAACACTGTGAATCGGACGATATGAGTCAATATAGGTCAAATATAATCAATTATGGGTAGATAAAAGACGAATTTACCCTAGTACATGTCATAAACACTAAAAATACATCGATGTGAGTCAAACTCGATCAAAAGGGAGAGGTCTTGTGTAATAAATGACCTTAACATTTCGAATCGTACCTTCTGAGTCATCATAGGTCAAATAGGATTAGTTTTGGGTAGAAAATGACGTATTTAGCCTTAAACATGTCCTAAACACTAGAAATACATCGATTTGAGTCAACCTCGGTCAAACGAGAGAGGTTATGGGTATAAATTGACTTAAACACTTCAAATCGGATGTTATGAGTCAATATAGGTCAAATGGGATCAGTTTTGGGTAGAAAATGACGTATTTACCCTTGAAAATGTCATAAACAATTGAAATACATGGATTTGAGTCAAACTCAGTCAAACGAGAGAGATTTTGTGTAATAAATGACCTTAACAATTCGAATCGTACCTTATGAGTCAACATAGGTCAAATAGGATCTATTTTGGGTAGAAAATGACGTATTTACCCTTGCACAGGGAGAGGTTCTGGGTATAAAATGACTTTAACTTTTTGAAGGAGACAATATGAGTCAATCTAGGTCAAATAGGATCAATTTTGGGTAGAAAATAATGTATTTACCCTTGAACATGTCATAAACTCTTGAAGTACATCGATTTGATTCAATCTCGGTCAAAAGGGAAAGATTTTGTATAATAAACGACCTTAACAATTCGAATCGTACCTAATGAGTCAATATAGGTCAAATAGGATCTATTTTGGGTAGAAAAGTGACGTATTTACCCTTCCATATGTCATAAAAACTTGAAATACATCGATTTGAATCAACCTCGGTCAAACGAGAGAGGTTATGGGTATAAATTGACTTAAACACTACAAATCGGACGATATGAGTAAATATAGGTCAAATGGGATCAGTTTTGAGTAGAAAATGACATATGTCATAAAAACTGGAAATATATCGATTTGAGTGAAACTTAGTCAAACGGGAGAGGTTTTGTGTATTAAATGTCCTAAACATATCGAATCGGACAATATGAGTCAATATAGGTCAAATATTATCAATTTTTGGAAGAAAAAAGACGTATTTACCCTTGAACATGTCACAAACATTTAAAATATATCGATTAGAGTGAAACTTAGTAAAATAGGAGAGCTTTTTCTGTATTAAATGACTTAAACACTTCAAAAAGGACGATTATGAGTCAATATAAGTCAAATAGGACCAATTTTGGGTATAAAATGACAAATTACCATTGAACATGTCATAAAAACTTGAAATACATCAATTTGAGTCAAACTCGGTCAAATGGGAGAGGTTTTGGGTATAAAATGACATAAACACTTCGAATCAGACGATATTAGTCAATAACGGTCAAATGGGATCAGTTTTGGGTAGAAAATGACGTATTTACCGTTGAACATGTCATAAACACTTGCAATACATCGATTTGAGTCAAACTCAGTAAAATGGGAGAGGTTTTATGTAATAAATGACCTTAACACTTCGAATCAAACGATATGAGTCAACATAAGGCAAATAGGATCAATTTTGGGTAGAAAGTGACATATTACCCTTGATCTTGTCATAAACACTTGAAATACATCGATTTGATTCAAACTCGGTCAAATAGGAGAGATTCTTGGTATAAAGTGAGCTAAACACTTCGAATCGGACGATATGAGTCAACATAGGTCAAATGGGATCAGTTTTGGGTAGAAAATGACGTATTTACCCTTGAACATGTTATAAACACTTGAAATACGTCGATTTGAGTCAAACTCGGTCAAACGAGAGAGGTTTTAAGTAATAAATGACCTTAACACTTTGAATCGTACCTTTCGAGTCAATATAGGTCAAATAGGATCTATTTTGGGTAGAAAATGACGTATTTACCCTTCAACATGTCATAAACACTTAAAATACATCGATTTGAGTCAAACTCAGTCAAACGAGAGAGGTTTTGTGTAATAAATGACCTTAACACTTCGAATCGTACCTTTTGAATCAATATAGGTCAAATAGGATCTATTTTGGGTAGAAAATGACGAATTTACCCTTGAACATGTCATTAACACTTGAAATTCATCGATTTGAGTCAAACGCGGTCAAACAAGAGAGGTTCTAGTATAAAATGACTTTAACATTTCGAATCGGACGATATATGTCAATATAGGTAAAATAAGATCATGTTTGGGTAGAAAATGACGTATTACTCTTAAACATGTCATAAACACTTGAAATACTTCAATTTGAGTCAAACTCGGTCAAATTGGAGAGGTTTTTGGTATGAAATGACTTAAACACTTCGAATCAAAATGATTTGACTCATTATAGGTCAAATGGGATCAATTTTGGGTAGAAAATGACGTATTTACCCTTGAACATGTCATAAATACTTGAAATACATCGATTTGAGTCAAACTTGGTAAAATAGGAGAGGTTCTGGATCTAAAATGACTTAAACAAATCGAATCAGACGATATGAGTCAATATATGTCAAATGGGATCAGTTTTGGGTAGAAAATGACGTATTTACCCTTGAACATGTCACAAACACTTGGAGTACATCGATTTGAGACAAACTCGGTCAAACAGGAGAGGTTTTGTGAACTAAATTACTTAAACACTTTGAATTGGACGATATGAGACAATATAGGTCAAATAGGATCTATTTTGCGTAGAAAATGACGTATTTACCCTTAAACATTTCATAAACACTTTAAATACATCGAATTGAGTCAAACTCTGTATAACAGGAGAGGTTCTGGCTATGAAACGACCTAAACACTTTGAATCGGATGATGTGAGTCAATATAGGTCAAATAAGATCAATTTTGGGTAGAAAATAACGTATTTACCCTTAAACATGTCATAAACACTTGAAATACATTGATTTGAGTCAAACTCAGTCAAACGGGAGAGGTTTTGAGTATTAAACGACCTACACACTTTTAATCGGATGTTATGAGTCAATATAGGTCAAATAAGATCAATTTTCGATAGAAAATGACGTATTTACCCTTGTACATGTCATAAACACTTGAAATACATTAATTTGAGTCAAACTTGGTCAAATGAGAGAGGTTCTTTGTACAAAATGACTTAAACACTTCGAATCGGATGATATGAGTCAATATAGGTCTAATATGATCAATTTTGGGTAGAAAATGACGTATTTCCCTTCCATATTTCATAAAAACTTGAAATAGATCGATTTGAGTCAAACTCGGTCAAATGGGAGAGTTTTTGTGTATTAAATGACCTAAACACTTCGAATTGGACGTTATGAGTCAATGTAAGTCAAATATGATCAATTTTGGGTAGAAAAAGACGTATTTACCCTTGAACATGTCACAAACACTTGAAATACATTGATTTGAGTCAAACTCGGTCAAACGGGAGAGGTTTTGTGTATTAAATGACCTAAACACTTCGAATCGTACCTTATGAGTCAATATAGGTCAAGTGGGATTAGTTTTGGGTGGAAAAAGATGGTTTTACCCTTGAACATGTCATAAGCACTTGAAAAACATCGATTTGAGTCAAACCTAGTCAAATAGGAGAGGTTCTGGGTATAAAATGACTTGAACACTTAAAATCGGACGATATGAGTCAATATAGGTCAAATAGGATCTATTTTGGGTAGAAAATGACATATTTACCCTTGATCATGTCATAAACATTTGAAATACATCAATTTGAGTGAAACTCCGGTCAAACGGGAGAGGTTTCGTGCACTAAATGACTTAATCATTTCGAATCGGAAGATATGAGTTAATATAGGTCAAATAGGATCTATTTTGCGTAGAAAATGATGTATTTACCCTTAAACATGTCGTAAACATTTGAAATAAATCAATTTGAGTCAAACTCGGTGAAACGGGAAAGGTTCTGGGTATTTAACAACATTGACACTTCGAATGAGACGTTATGAGTCAATATTGGTCAAATAAGATCATTTTTGGGTAGATAATGATGTATCTACTCTTGAACATGTCATAAATACTTGTAATACATTGATTTGAGTCAAAGTCGCGCAAACGGGAGAGGTTTCAGGTATAAAATGACTTAAACATTTAGAATCGAACGATATTAGTCAATATTGGTAAAATGGGATCAATTTTGGGTAGAAAATGACATATTTACCCTTGAACATGTCATAAACACTTTAAATACATCAATTTGAACCAAACTCGGTCAAACAGGACAGGTTTTGGGTATAAAATGACTTTAACACTTTTAATCGGACAATATAAGTCAATATAGGTCAAATGGGATAAATTTTGGGTAGAAAAAAATTATTTACCCTTGAACATGTTACAAACACTTGAAATACTTCAATTTGAGTCAAACTCTGACAAAGGGGAGAGGTTTTGTGTATTAAATGACCTAAACACTTCGAATCGGACGATATGAGTAATTATATATCAAATGGGATTAGTTTTGGATAGAAAATGACAAATTTACCCCTAAACACTTCATAAACACTTGAAATACATCAATTTGAGTCAAACTCAGTCAAACGTGAGAGGTTTTGTGTATTAAATGACCTAAACACTTTGAATCGGACGTTATGAGTCAATATAAGTCAAATATGATCAATTTTGGGTAGAAAAAGAAGTATTTACCCTTGATATTTCACAAACACTTGAAATACATTGATTTGAGTCAAACTCGGTCAAATGGGAGAGGTTCTAGGTATAAAATGACTTTAACATTTCGAATCGAACGATATTTTTAAATATAAGTCAAATGGAATCAGTTTTGGGTAGAAAATTACATATTTACCCTTAAACAATTCATGAACACTTGAAATATATTGATTGGAGTCAAACTTTGTCAAACGGGAGAGGTTTTGTGTATTAAATGACCTAAACACTTCATATCGTACCTTATGAGTCAATATAAGTCAAATGGGATCAATTTTGGGTGGAAAATGACGTATTTACCATTGAACATGTCATAAACACTTGAAATACCTCAACTTAAGTCAAACTCGGTCAAACGGGAGAGGTTTAGTGTATTAAATGACTTAAACACTTTGAATCGGACGAGATGAGTCAATATAGGTACAATATGATCAATTTTGGGTTAATGAAAGACGTATTTACCCTTGAACATGTCATGAACACTTGAAATACATTGATTTGAGTCAAATTGTTCAAATGGGAGACGTTCTGGGTATAAAATGACTTTAACACTTCGAATCGGACGAAATGAGTCAATATAGATTAAATGGGATTAGTTTTGGGTAGAAAATGACGCATTTAATTTTGAACATGTCATAAACATTTGAAATACATCGATTTGAATCAAACTTAGTCAAATCAGAGAGTTTTTGTATTAAATAACCTAAACACTTCGAATCGGACAAATAGGATCAATTTTGGGTTTGTGTATTAAATGACTTAAACACTTTGAATCAGACGATATGAGTCGATATAGGTTAAATAGGATCAATTTTGGGTTGAAAATGACGTATTTACCCTTGAACTTGTCATAAAGACTTGAAATACATCGATTTGAGTCAAACTCGGTCACATAGGAGATGTTTTATGTATTAAATGACCTAAACACTTCAAATTGGATGATATGAGTCAATATTGGTCAAATGGGATTAGTTATTGGTAGAAAATGACGTATTTACCCTTGAACATGTCATAAACACTTGAAATACATCGATTTGAGTCAAACACGGTCAAACAGGAGAGATTTTGTGTATTAAATGATCTAAACACTTCGAATCGTACGTTATGAGTAAATATAGGTTAAATAGGATCTATTTTGGGTGGAAAATGATGTATTTACCCTTGAACATGTCATAAACACTTGAATTACATCAATTAGAATGAAACTTAGTGAAACAGGAGAGGTTCTGGGTATAAAATGACTTAAACAATTCGAATCGGAAGATACGAGTCAATATAGGTCAAATGGGATCAAATTTGAGTAGAAAATGACGTATTTACTCTTTAACATGACATTAACATTTGAAATACATCGATTTGAGTCAAACTTGGTCAAACGAGAGAGGTTTTATGTATTAAATGACCTTAACACATCAAATCGGATGTCATGAATCAATATAGGTTAAACAAGATTAATATTGGGTAGAAAAGGATGTATTTACCCTTGAACATGTGATAAACACTTCAAATACATCGATTGGAGTCAAACTTGATCAAATCGGAGAGGTTCTGGGTATAAAATGACTTAAACACTCTGAATCGGACAAGATGAGTCAATATAGGTCAAAAGGGATCAATTTTTCGTACAAAATGATGTATTTACCCTTCCATATGTCAAAAACACTTGAAATACATTGATTTGAGTCAAAGTGGGTCAAACATGAGAGGTTTTTCTGTATTAAATGACCTAAACACTTAGAATCAGACGATATAAGTCAATATACGTCAAATAGGATCAATTTTGGGTAGAAAATGATGGATTACCCTTGAATGTGTCATAAAAACTTGAAATAAATCAATTTGAGTCAAACTCGGTTAAATAGCAGAGGTTCTGGCTATAAAATGACTTGAACACTTTCAATTGGACGATATGAGTCAATATAGGTCAAACGGGATCAGTTCTGGGTAGAAAATGACAAATTTACCCTTGAACATGTCATAAACACCTGAAATACATAGATTTGATTTAAACACGGTCAAACATAAGAGGTTTTGTGTATTAAATGAACTAAACACTTCGGATCGTACGGTATGAGTCCATATAGGTCAAATAGGATCGGGTAGAAAATGACGTATTTACCCTTGAACATGTCATAAACACTTGAAATACATCGATTTGAGTCAAATTCGGTCAAATGGGAGAGGTTGTGGGTATGAAATGACTTAAACACTTCAAATTGGAAGATATGAGTCAATAAAGGTCAAATGGGATCAATTTTGGGTAGAAAGTGAGATATTTACCCTAAAACATGTCATAAACACTTGAAATACATCGATTTGAGTCAAACTCGATCTAATGGGAGAGGTTTAGTGTATTAAATGACCTAAGTACTTCAAATCGGACGTTATGACCTTATTTAGGTCAAACTCGGTCAAACATATTTACCCTTGAATATCTCATAAAAACTTAAATACATCAATTTCAGTCACACTTAGTCAAACAGTAGAGGTTTTGTGTATTAAATGACATAAGCACTTTGAATCGGACGATATGAGTCAATATAGGTCAAATATGACCAATTTTGGGTAGAAAAAAGACGCATTTAACCTTGAACATGTCAAAAACACTTGAAACGCATTGATTTGATTCAAACTCGGTCAAACAGGAGAGGTTCTGGGTATAAAATGACTTAAACACTTCAAATCGGATGATACGAGTCAATATAGTTCAAAAGGGGTCAACTTTGGGTAGAAAAAGATGTATTTACACTTGAACATGTCATAAACACTTGAAATAAATCGAGTTGAGTAGAACTTGGTCAAATGGGAGATGTTCTAGGTCTAAAATGACTTAACACTTTGAATCGGACGATACTAGTCAATATAAGTAAAATGGATTCAATTTTTTGTAGAAAATGACGTATTTACCCTTGAATATCTCATTAAAACTTGAAATATATCATTTTGAGTCATATTGAAATATAGGTCAAATATGATCAATTTTGGGTATATGAAAGACGTATTTACCCTTGAACTTGTCATAAACACTTGAAATACATTGATTTGAGTCAAACTTGTTCAAATGGGAGACGTTCTGGGTATAAAATGACTTTCACACTTCGAATCTGACGAAATGAGTCATTATAGATAATATGGGATTAGTTTTGGGTAGAAAATGACGCATTTAATCTTGAACATGTGATAAACATTTGAAATACATCGATTTGAATCAAACTTAGTGAAATCGAAGAGTTTTTGTAATAAATGAACTAAACACTTCGAATCGGACGATATGAGTCGATATAGGTCAAATAGTATCAATTTTGGGTTGAAAATTACGTATTTGCCCTTAAACTTGTGATAAACACTTTAAATACATAGATTTGAGTCAAACTCGGTCAAACGGGAGATGTTTTGTGTATTAAATGACCTAAACACTTCAAATCGGATGATTTGAGTCAATATTAGTCAAATGGGACCAGTTTTGGTTAGAAAATGATGTATTTACCCTTGAACATGTCATGAACACTTGAAATACATCGATTTGAGTCAAACACGATCAAACAGGAGAGATTTTGTGTATTAAATGATCTAAACACTTTAAATCGTACGTTATGAGTAAATATAGGTCAAATAGGATCTATTTTGGGTAGAAAATGACGTATTTACCCTTGAACATGTCATAAACACTTGAATTACATCAATTTGAATGAAAGTTTGTGAAACGGGAGAGGTTCTAGGCATGAAATGACTTAAGCACTTAGAAACGGACGATATGAGTCAATATTGGTCAAATAGGATCAATTTTGGGTAGAAAATAACGTATTACCATTTTACATGTCATAAACACTTGAAATACATCAATTTCAGTCAAACTCTGTCAAATAGGAGAGGTTCTGGGTATAAAATGACTTAAACAATTTGAATCGGACGATACGAGTCAATATAGGTCAAATGGGATCAAATTTGAGTAGAAAATGACGTATTTACTCTTTAACATGACATTAACATTTGAAATACATCAATTTGAGTCAAACTTGGTCAAACGGGAGAGGTTTTATGTATTAAATGACCTTAACACTTCAAATCGGATGTCATGAATCAATATAGGTTAAACAAGATTAATATTGGGTAGAAAAGGATGTATTTACCCTTGAACATGTGATAAACACTTCAAATACATCGATTGGAGTCAAACTCTATAAAATTGGAGAGGTTTTGGGTATAAAATGACTTAAACACTCCGAATCGGACGAGAGTAGTCAATATAGGTCAAAAGGGATCAATTTTTGGTACAAAATGACGTATTTACCCCTCCATATGTCATAAACACTTGAAATACATCGATTTGAGTCAAAGTCGGTCAAACATGAGAAGTTTTTCTGTATTAAATGACCTAAACACTTAGAATCGGACGATATAAGTTAATATACGTCAACTAGGATCAATTTTGGGTAGAAAATGATAGGTTACCCTTGAACGTGTCATAAAAACTTGAAATAAATCGATTTGAGTCAAACTCGGTCCAATGGAAGAGGTTCTGGCTATAAACTGACTTGAACACTTTGAATCGGACGATATGAGTCAATATAGGTCAAACGGGATCAATTTTGGGTAGAAAATGACAGATTTACCCTTGAACATGTCATAAACACCTGAAATACATAGATTTGATTTAAACACGATAAAACATAAGAGGTTTTGTGTATTAAATGAACTAAATACTTCGGATCGTACGGTATGAGTCCATATAGGTCAAATTAGATCGGGTAGAAAATGACGTATTTACCCTTGAACATGTCATAAACACTTAAAATACATCGATTTGAGTCAAACTCGGTCAAATGGGAGAGGTTGTGGGTATGAAATGACTTAAGCACTTTAAATCGGAAGATATGAGTCAATAAAGGTCAAATGGGATCAATTTTGGGTAGAAAGTGACATATTTACCCTAAAACATGTCATAAACACTTGAAATACATCGATTTGAGTCAAATTTGATCAAATGGGAGAGGTTTAGTGTATTAAATGACCTAAGTACTTTATATCGGACGTTATGACCTTATTTAGGTCAAACATATTTACCCCTAAATATCTCAAAAAAACTTAAATACATGAATTTGAGTCATACTCGGTCAAACAGGAGAGGTTTTGCGTATTAAATGACATAAGCACTTTGAATCGGACGATATGAGTCAATATAGGTCATATATGACCAAATTTGGGTAGAAAAAGGATGTATTTACCCTTGAACATGTCATAAACACTTGAAACACATTGATTTGATTCAAACTTAGTCAAAAGGGAGAGGTTCTGGGTATAAAATGACTTAAACACTTCAAATCGGATGATACGAGTCAATATAGTTCAAATGGGGTCAAATTTGGGTAGAAAAAGATGTATTGACACTTGAACATGTCATAAGCACTTGAAATAAATCGAGTTGAGTAAAACTTGGTCAAATGGGAGATGTTCTAGGTCTAAAATGACTTAAACACTTTGAATCGGACGATACTAGTCAATATAAGTAAAATGGAATCAATTTTTTGTAGAAAATGACTTATTTACCCTTGAATATCTCATAAAAACTTGAAATACATCATTTTGAGTCATACTCGGTCAAACGGGAGAGGTTTTGTGTATTAAATAACATAAGCACTTCCAATCGGACGATATGAGTCAAGATAGGTCAAATATGACCAATTTTGGGTAGAAAAAAGACGTATTTACCCTTGAACATGTCATAAACACTTGAAACACATTGATTTGAGTCAAACTCGGTCAAACGGGAGACGTTTTGTGTATTAAATGTTCAACCGTAAACACTTCAAAATGGATGATATGAGTCAATGTAGGTCACATGGGATCAATTTTGGGTAAAAAATAACGTATTTACCCTTAAACATGTTATAAATACTTAAAATACATTATTTTAAGTCAAAGTCGACCAAACGGGAGCTGTGTTGTTTATTAAATGACCTAAACACTACGAATCGTACAATATGAGTTAATATAGGTCAAATGATATTAGTTTTGGGTAGAAAATGACTTATTTACCCTTGAACATGGTATTAACACTTGAAATACATTGATTTGAGTCAAAATCGATCAAACGAGAGAGGTTTTTCTGTATTAAATGACCTAAACACTTTGAATCTGACGATATGAGTAAATATATGTCAAATATGATCAATTTTTGGTAGAAAATGACTTATTTACCCTTGAACATGTCATAAACAATTGAAATACATTAATTTGAGTCAAACTCAGTCAAATGGGAAAGGTTCTTGGTATAAAATAACTTCAACACTTTGAATCGGACGATATGAGTCCATAAAGGTTAAATTTGATCATTTTTGGGTAGAAAATGACGTATTTACCCTTAACATGTCATAAACACTTGAAATACATCGATTTGAGTCAAACTCGATCTAACGGGAGAGGTTTTGTGTATTAAATAACCTAAACACTTCGAATCGTACGTTATGAGTGGACATAGGTCAAATAGGATCAATTTTTCATTGAAAATGACTTTTTTTACCCTTGAACATGTCATAAACACATGAAATACATCGATTTGAGTCAAACTCAATCAAATGTTAAAGGTTCTGGGATGAAAATGACTTTAACACTAAGAATTGGATGATATGAGTCAATATAGTTCAAATGGGATCATTTTTGGATAGAAAATGACGTATTTATCCTTAAACATGTCATTAACACTTTAAATACATCGATTTGAGTCAAACACGGTCTAACGGAAGAGGTTTTGTGTATTAAATGACCTAAACATTTCGAATCAGCCGATATGAGTTAATAAAGGTCAAATAGGATCAATTTTGGGTAGAAAATGACGTATTTACCCTCGAACATGTCATAAACACTTGAAATACATCGATTTGAGTCAAACTTTGTCCAATGGCAGCGGTTTTGTGTATTAAATGACCTAATCGCTTTGAATCGGACGATATGAGTCTTTATAGGTCAAATGGGATATGTTTTGGGTAGAATATGACGTATTTACCCTTAAACATGTCATAAACACTTGAAATACAATGATTTGAGTCCAAACTCGGTAAAATGGGAGAGGTTTTGGGTATAAAATGACTTTAACACTTTGAATTGGACAATATGAGTCAATATAGATCAAATAAGATCAGTTTTGCGTAGAAAATGACGTATTTATCCTTGAACAAGTCATAAACACTTGAAATACATCGATTTGAGTCAAACTCGGTCTAACGGAAGAGGTGTCGTGTATTAAATGACCTAAACACTTTGAATTGGATGATATGAGTCAATATAGGTCAAATAAGATCAATTTTGGGTAGAAAATGGCGTATTTAACCTTGAACATGTCATTAAAATTTGAAATACATCAATTTGAGTCAAACTCGGTCAAACGGGATAGGTTTTTCTGTATTAAATGACCTAAACACTTCGAATCTGACGATATGAGTCAATATAGGATAAATATGATCCATTTTTGGTAGAAAATGATGTATTTACCCTTCAACATGTCATAAACACTTGAAATACATCGATTTGAGTCAAACTCAGTCAAAAGGGAGAGGTTTTGGGTATAAGATAACTTAAACAATTCTATTTGGATGATATGAGTCAGTATAGCTCTAATTCGATTAGTTTTGGGTAGAAAATGACGTATTTACCCTTGAACATGTCACAAACAAATAAAATACATCAATTTGAGTCAAATCGGCCAAACGGGAGACTTTTTGTATATTAAATGACCTAAACACTTCAAATTGGACGATATGAGTCAATATAGGTCAAATTAGATTAATTTTGATAAGATAAAAGACGTATTTAGCCCTGAACAAGTCATAAACACTTGAAATACATCGTTTTGAGTCAAACTCGGTCAAATGGGAGAGGTTCTCGGTATAAAATGACTTTTAACAATTTGAATAGGACGATATGAGTCAATATAGGTCAAATTTAATTAGTTTTTGGTAGAAAATGATGTATTTACTCTTGAACATGTCATAAACACTTGAAATATATCAAATTAAGTCAAACTCGGTCAAACGAGAGAGGTTTTGGGTATAAAATAACTTAAACACTTCGAATCGAACAAAATGAGTTAATATAGTTCAAATGGGATAAATTTTGGGTAGAAAATGATGTATTTACCCTTGAATAAGTCATAAACACTTGAAATACATCGATTTGCGTCAAACTCGGTCAAACGGGAGTGGTTCTAGGTATTTACCATTGACCATGTCATAAACAATTGAAATACATCGATTTGAGTCAAACTCGGTTAAATGGGAGAGATTTAGGGTAGAAAATGACTTAAACACTTCGAATCGGACGATATGAGTAAATATAACTCAACTGCGATCAGTTTTGGTTATAAAATGACGTGTTTATCCTTGAACATGTCATAAACACTTAAAATACAACGATTTGAGTCAAACTTGGTCAAATGGAAAAGGTTTTGTGTATTAAACGACCTAAACACTTTGAATCGGCCTATATGAGTCAATATAAGTCAAATGTTATCAATTTTGGGTAGAAATTGACGTATTTACCGATAAACATGTCATAAACACTTGAAATATATCGATTTGAGTTAAACTCGGTTAAATGGAGAGGTTTTAGTTATAAAATGATTTAAACACTTCGAATCGGACGATATGAGTCAGTATAGGTCAAATGGGATCATTTCTGGGTAAAAAATAACGTATTTAACCTTGAAAATGTCATAAACACATGAAATACATCGATTAGATTCAACCTTGGTAAAACGGGAGAGATTTTGTGTACTAAATGACCTAAACAGTTTAATTCGGACGATCTGAGTTAATATATGACAAATGGGATCAGTTTTAGGTAGAAAATGATGTATTTACACTTGAACATGTCATAAACATTTGAAATACATTGATTTGAGTCAAACTCGGTCAAATGGGAGAGGTGCTGGGAATAAAATGAGTTAAACAATTTGAATTGCACGATATGAGTCAAAATAGGTCAAATGCGATCAGTTTTAGGTAGAAAAGGACGTATTTATCCTTGAACATGTCATAAACACTTGAAACACATCAATTTGAGTCAAATTCGATCAAACGGGAGAGGTTTTGTGTCTTAAATGACCTAAACAATTTGAATCGGATGATATAAATCAATATAGATCAAATAGGATCAATATTGGGTAGAAAATGACATATTTACCCGTGACCATTTCATAAACAATTGAAATACATCGATTTGAGTCAAACTTGGTAAAATGGGAGAGATTCATGGTAGAAAATGACTTAAACACTTCGAATTGGACGATATGAGTCAATATAGGTCAAATGGGATCAGCTTTGGTTAGAAAATGACGTATTTAGCCTTAAACATGTCATAAACACTTGAAATACATCGATTTGAGTCAAACTCGGTCAAACGGAATAGGTTTTTTGTATTAAATGTCCTAAATAATTTGAATCGGTCGATATGAGTCAATATAAGTCAAATGTGATCAATTTTGGGTAGAAAATGACGTATTTACCCTTGAACATGTCATAAACACTTGAAATACATCGATTTGAGTCAAACTCGGTTAAATGGAGAGGTTCTAGGTATAAAATGACTTAAATACTTCGAAGCGGACGATATGAGTCAATATAGGTCAAATGGGACCATTTGTGGGTAAAAAATGACTTATTTAACCTTGAAAATGTCATAAATACATGAAATACATCGGTTTGATTCAAACTCGGTAAAATAGGAGAGATTGTTTGTACTAAATGACCTAAACAAGTCAAATCGAATGATATGAGTCAATATATATGTCAATATATAGGTCGAACTCGGTAAAACAATGCCACTCCCAAAATTCACAAGTTACGCATAAATGAACTCTATAACATTACACCCACTTTATTCTCGAAATTTTTTTTCTTTTCTTTTTCTTTTCATTTTTTTCTCTTTTCTTTTTCTTTTTGTTTTCTTTTTGAGTTTTTCATGCTAATAATACCTAAATATACTATGAGTGATATAAAGAGTCATATCATACGATAATGACTTTTCAAACCGAAATCTTTCACTACAATGCAATGGGCATCACTTCACTATGATCACTTGACCATCCTTTAGGTAAAGAGGGGGAATATTTGACTCATGTGGAGTTAGGTGATGTAGCTACAAAGAAAAGGTAAAGGCACAAAATTGGCTTACCCTAAAGTCAATCGATGTTCATGGTAGGCAATTTGGCCATGTAGCAGTAACTACAAACGTGTTATCATCCCTGGCCTTTAGAATAGAAGACTATGCTGGAGGAGAACAGACACAATACTTAGACTCTCTGACTAGCACTCGATAATATAGGACTCATAATGGAGTCCTAGAAGGCTCAATCCTCACTAGGCTAGTCGAAATACACCTCAATAAGTAGTCATCCAAGCCACAAACCAAGCAGGACCAGATCCCCCAAGTCAGGTTGAAAACATTCAATCATTCGGTCCCAAAGCAGGCACAAGGCTAGAAAAACATGAGTATGCATAGGACCACTATAATGTACATGTCAGAAGCTCGTATTTCAGTTTCATAACTCAAGCACATCAACTTGACGCACCTTAACATGCAAAGAAAAACTAAAACAAAAACCACGACAATAGTTTCAATAATGCGGATCTTTTGAGACTTTGAAAATGCAAGAACCCTCCCCCAAGCCAGCTCAAGAGCCATCTCGGCACTTGGGAGAAGAGAACCAAAAGGGAGAAAGATCAGCATTATGGGAGTTATTGCTATACAAACAAACAAATAAAACAAACATTGGGTTATCTCCCGTAAGTTCGACATAGTTAGGCACAGGTTCATAAAGAAAAAGAAAACAACAAAATCATACCTGCCGTAGGAGTGGATTCACTCCTAGCATCTCCATCACCTCCAGCATGGGGAGTCAAAACTCTCCACCAAGCCGTAGTGGCAGAAGTAAGCAATGGAGAGCTAGGGGAATCTGGAGGTGGGCTATAATGCGGGGCTCCTCCAAGCTAGGGTGGAGCCATCGATCTTATTTTAGATTTTCTTTTTCTAGCCCTTTTCCATTTGCGAGCTAGCTTGTCAGTTCCCTCAGATTTGTAATACATCTCCGTTGGCGGAGCAATTCCTTTTGCAACCTCAAAAACAACACGCTCCCTTGCCTCCTTTTCATCCGACACCTCAACCAACATTGGGGCAGCAAAAACATCACACCCCTTAACCTTTTGTTCAGCTTCATTCTCAACCACCCCAAATGAACAAATCTGCTCGACCATGAGTTCATTGGAAGACTTAGAAAAGGAAAACACAACCTTCTCTTGGGCTACCCTCACAGTTATAGTCTCTGATTCATAGTCGATCAGGGCACCCAAAGTCATCAAAGCATCCCTCCCTAAGATAAGGGGGGTATAAGGATCCTTAACCATATCAAGCACCACGAAGTCACATGGAACCATAATGTTCCCTACTTGGATCGGAAGGTCCACAAACTCCCCACATGGAACTTTTATACTAATGTCGGCCAGTTGGATGGTTTTCTTCGAAGGCTTGAGCTCAAAGGTTAGCTGCTTGGCAATGGACATCGACATTAGGCAAATGGAGGCCCCATGGTCAGCAAGTACTCCCTTAGAATTGAGTTTTCCAAGGGTGACTGAGAGCACAAAGGGTCCTCTAGCTTTTGCTTTCTTTGCCCTTGTGCCCTGAATGATGGCACTCACCTGCTCGGGCAAACTAATCACATTGCCCTCAAGCTTTCTCTTGTTCCCTAAGAGGGTTTTCAGATACTTAGCATATTGAGGCATTTTCTCCATGGCCTCTAAAAATGGTATCTTCATTTTAAGTTGCCTCATATGCTCTAGGAATTTAAGAAACTTTTCTTGTAATTATTTCTCTACCTTTTTGTAAGGAAAAGGTAGAGGCAGAGCGTGTTGACGCTCAAGTTTCCTCCGTTCCTGTATCTCCCTCCATGTCTTATCTTAATCCTTCTTCTTTCTCTCATGCCCATTTTCCTCGACATTGTTTCCCTTATCCTCTTCACTACTCTCCTTTTCCTATCTCTCCTCAAGATTCTCCTTCTGCTCAGTATTTCTTAGACAACCACTATCCTTCGAGGAGTCTTCCCCTAAATCATCGCAGGGTATGAGGTTCCAGATCTTAGGAAGATCGCCTTATAGGTGTGATGCTTAGGGTTGGAGTCAGGAGGGTTTTGTGGTGGAGGTTGGGTGGATGGGTTTTGTTAAGGGTGAGAAGGAAATAACAATGGTGGGGGTGGACTAGCCATCTATGCAAGTTGGGACTCAAACAACTTCTGTTGTGCTTGAAGTTGTTGCATTTGAGTTATCAAGGTTTGGTTTATCTGGAAGAGGGTTTGATTTTACTGCGCAAGGGAGTTCACTTGGGTGGAAAGGTAGTCATTATTTAGAGGCGGGTATGGTCGTGGTTGTGTAGATGGATAAGGTAGGTTGGGGTTGGGTCTTGGCAGTTGAGGGTACAGCCTATTCCCATTCGGCCTAGGAAAACTCCCATTTTCTTGATTATTAGAATTGTACCCTTGGTTGAGGTTTCCTTGGCCAGAATTTGGATTGAAGGGAGGTCTAAAGGATTGATTATTGTAAGGAACTTGTTGAGAAAAACCTTGGTTTTGACCACCATACCCCACAGCTGCCACATAATCGGGATTGTACCCATATCCATCATAGTTCATGACTGGGGTTCCTTCTTGGTTATACCCCCATAGTTAACAGCCGCTACATGTTCAGAATTCAAACCCCCACAATATCATGTGTCATGATTGGTGCCCCTGCAGATCCTGCATGAAAAGGGCGTCTCTTTAACCGATGATACATTGGAGCTACCTTGAGCAAGTTTGAACTTGGACAGTTTCTTATCCATGATAGCCTCGACTTTTGAACTAATCGTGTCCAAGTTACTTGAATCCATTGTTCCTCTCGGTAGTCCATTACCTCTTGCTCCTCCCCAAGAGCTATTTTTAGCCACCTCCTCAATCTTAGCTTTCACCTGATTGCATGGGACCTTTGAGAGTTGGCCACCAACAGCCGAGTCTAGAAGTGCCTTGGTGGAGTCATTTAGACCATCATAGAAGAATATATTGAGATGGTTCTCCCTGTACTCATGGTGGGGACAACTCTAATCATTCTCTTAAATTGACTTTAAGTAGCACTAAGTCATCATCCTCTTGAGTGAATGACGCAATTTTCTTACACCAATCTTGCATACGAACTGTGGGATAGAACCTTTCTATAAAAAGCTATTTTTAATTGAGCCCAATTAATGACTGAGTTTGGCTCTAAGCATATATACCAATCCCTAGCATCACTAGCTAAACTTAAATGAAATAAATGCATCCGCACATAATCCGGGCTATTGGGGCATGGAGGAATGAGACCGTAAATATCTGAGAAGGCCTCCATGTGTTGGAGAGGGAATTCATTTTTCAAACCACAAAAAGGGGTCTCCTTCACCATCCGGGTGAATTGAGGATGTATGTGATAAGGGTTTGGGGCTATGGGTAACACAACACCTCCTTCAAATTCTTGGGACCCAGGTGTCCCAAATTGACCAAACAATTGTTTGTTTTCGTCCATTGGTGGTATAGGGGGTTGGAAGTATTTGGTTGCGATGAGGTTTGGGTTGGAATTCTCTGTTTATTGCGTTGAACCTCAGGGTCGTGTGGTTCTAGTTGTTGATTTGATCTACATGTGCTATAGGGCATGCAAACAACACTAGAGACCAAGTATAAGTACTGACAAGCAAATTGAGAAACAATAAAATAAATAAACAAAAATGAAATACACCAAGACTATAATCTAAACACTACGCCTTTTCCCCGGCAACGATGCCATTTTGATAACCATTCTTTTAGCATCGTTTTACTAAAAGATTAGTTATGCAAACAATATTTATAAACACCCTATACTACTACAACTACTGTAATGGTAAGTCTGGGGTCGAACCACAAGGACAAGGGATGATAGGTTTTAGACTTGACGTAAAGCGTTTATTTGGAGATTGATTAAATTATACTAATGATAGAAGAATAAAGCAAGAATTAAAACGATAATATGCTATGGAAGAAAAACAGGGATAGATTAGTTCCACCTTAGGAATGACAATCAAACTAGCAAACACGCTAAGTTAGGGAAACATCGATCAACAATCAATCAAGACACCCAAGATAACGAGAGGAAGTTTGTGACCCTATAAATCACATGAACAACCTATAATCGCCCTATGTCTCCTAAAGAGTGGCAGGATAAGATTCGCATCGAATGTCAATCAATCAATCATCAACAATCTCAAACCCTAACTTTATGCATGAAGAACGAGCCAACCTAGGGTTTCACCAATCAAACCCCTTTGAAAACTATTCACATATAGTAAAAAATATTAGGGCATAAACAATGAAAAAGGACATGATTGAAAGAATGAATGATTTGAATGTAAATGAACAAGAAAACGAAAAGGGAAAACGAGGAACTATAACAAAACCTACAACTACCCTATCAAAACCATAAACGGAGCAATGATAATAGCAAGAGCAATGAAATTACCAAAAACAATACTTGAAAGCATTAAACGAAATAGAATAATAAAGAATTGATACCTTGCATAAATGAAATTGCGCGAACAAAAGGAATTCTGAATCCGAAATACAAAGCTTGAAAAGGAGAACAACATAAGCTGTAAATCTAAACTAATGCATGAATGAAATGAAACCAAATGAATGTGATGTTCTAGGTTGAGGCACAAAAGCTCTCAAAGTAGGAATAAGGGTTATTTACAGAGCAAGATGGTATTTATTCCCTAGGGACATAAGGGGTAAAACACTAGAAAAAACCCTCGAGCACCGCCTTAAGAAAGAACCAAGAACTTCAGAAAAGGGTTCATTTGGCCGAATATAGTGTAGTTTCGGCCGAATGGAAGAAGCATTCGACCAAATGGAGTGGGGATTCAGCCGAATGAGGTACAATTCGGCCGAATGATAGTCTCATTCGTCCAAATCAGAAGCTTCATGTTTTTGGAGCCTGTCCACCATTCGACCGAAGGAGAGAACCCATTCGGCCAAATAGTACTTGATTCGGACAAATGAGAGTTCATTCGGCTATTCTCGAGAGCTTGAGTCTTGTGCTTGAATCCCTGTCTTCCATTCGACCGAATAGATGTCAGATTCGGTCGAATTTGAACCTTAACCTTGCTGAACAGCTTCTTTGCAGTGTCTAATGGCTTCTAGAGTTTGTGGGATCTTTGAGAGTAACTTAGAACGCGTGCCTAAGGTATGATACGGGCATCTAAACTCTTGATAAGAGTGTCAAAGCCTCGAACACATCACATTTTACCTCAAAATCATCGAAAGTACCTGAAATAACCTAAAAATAGCTCGAGGACAAGATCAAGTTAAAATCAAATGTAATGTGCATAAAACCAATATAAAATTGCGAGACTCGACACTAAAATAGGGTTGTAATGTGCTCTAAAACGAGCACATCACCTGTCTTCCATTCGACCGAATGGATGTCAGATTCGGTTGAATCTAAACCTGAACCTTGCTGAATAGCTTCTTTGAAGTGTCTAATGGCTTCTAGAGTTTCTGGGATCTTTGAGAGTGACTTGGAACGCATGCCTAAGCTATGATACGCACATCTAAACTCTTGATAATAGTGTCAAAGCCTCGAACACGTCACATTTTACCTTGAAACCATCGAAAGTACCTGAAATAACCTAAAACAGCTCAAGGACAAGATCAAGGTAAAATCGAATGTAATTTGCATAAAATCAATCTAAAACCAAGAGACTCGACACTAAAATGGGGTTATAAGCGTGCTCTAAAATGAGCAAATCACCTGTCTTCCATTCGACCGAATGGATGTCAAATTCGGTTGAATCTGAACCTGAACCTTGCTGAACAGCTTCTTTGAAGTATCTAATGACTTTTGGAGTTTGTGGGATCTTTGAGAGTGACTTGGAATGTGTGCCCAAGCTATGATACACGATATAAAATCTTGATAAGAGTGTCAAAGCCTCAAACACGTCACATTTTACCTTAAAATCATTGAAAGTACCTGAAATGACCTAAAAACAGCTCGAGGACAAGATCAAGGTAAAATTAAATGTGATGTGCATAAAATCAATCTAAAACCAAGAGACTCGACACTAAAATGGGGTTGTAAACGTGCTCTAAAATGAGCACATCAACTTCCCTTAAGCCAAATGAATGAGCAAGGCAACACCATGATTAATGCACATGAAAAGCAAGGCGAGCGGAAAACAAGACAATGCCAGCCATATATGCGCAAAACTCTTCCCTAGCTATGGTTGTGCAAGTACAATGGGCTCAAGAGAGCATAATACCAAGAAGAACAATGTTTTCCACAAACTCGGGATCACTGGAAAAGCTACAACACAACTATGCCACCTACTACCTAATGAGGTTACGAGTCTACGCTCCCCAGGCTATTTCCCAAAAGACGTGGGAAATTTCTAATACGCTCGTGTGCTTAATAAGGTATGTGTTTCTCTCAGAATCATTCAACTAAAGATAAGCCAGGAATTAAATGCTTATACAGGGAGAAGTCTTGAGAATTGTATCTTATCTACTCTCCAGCATAGATCTTACTTATCAGGCCAAGTCGAACATGTTTGGAAAGGGTTGCAATGTAGGTTAGGATCAAGGTAGGTTAAAATTTGGGGATGTGGAGTTAAAATAGAGGATAGTAAGCAATCCAAGGTAATGAAACCAAGGACAGCTACAACTTCCAACATCAATGCCACTCCGAAATCCTGAAGATAGGCATAAATAAACTCTAATACATTACACCAACTTTATTCTCAAAATATTTCCTTCTTCTTTTTTTCTTCTTTTTTTTCTTTTTTTTCTTTTCTTTTTCTTTATTTTTGTTTTCTCTTTTTTTCTTTTTGAGTTTTTTATGCTAATAATTCTGAAATATACTAAGAGTAATGTAAAGAGGTATATCATACGACAACGACTTTTCAAACCGAAATCCTTCACCACGATGCAATGGACACTAACTTCACTATGGTCACTTGACTATCCTCTAGGTAAAGAGAGGGAATATTTAGCTCATGTGGAGTTAGATAGTGTAGCTATGAAGAAAAAGGTAAAGGCACAAACTTGGCTTACCCTAAAGTCAATCAATATTCATGGTAGGCAATTTGGCCATGTATCTCTACAAATGTGTTATCATCCCTGACCTTTAGAAAAGAAGACTATGTTGGAGGAGAATAGACACAA
Source organism: Dysphania ambrosioides (assembly GCA_026401315.1). Classification (NCBI taxonomy): domain Eukaryota; kingdom Viridiplantae; phylum Streptophyta; class Magnoliopsida; order Caryophyllales; family Amaranthaceae; genus Dysphania; species Dysphania ambrosioides. The sequence goes on along the minus strand of CM048665.1, from coordinate 13,956,654 downwards.
TACTTAGATTCTCTAGCTAGCACTTGATGACATAGGATTCATGATGGAGTCATAAAAGGCTCAATCCTTACTAGGCTAGTCAAAATGTGCCTCAATAGGTAGTCATCCAAGCCATAAACCAAGCAGGCCCAGATCCCCTAATTCAGGTGGAAAACAGTCAATCATTCGGTCCTAAAAGAGGTACAAGGCTAGGAAAACATGAGTATACATAGGACCACTAGAATGTACAGGCCAGAAGCTTGCATGTCGAGTTCACAACTCAAGCACATCAACTTGACACATACAAAAACTATATCAAAGACCAAGGAAATAGTTTCAATAATGCAGATCTTTCAAAACACAAGGACCCTCCCCCAAGCTAGCTCAAAAGCCATCTTGGCACTTGGGAAAGATGGAGAAGAGATCCAAAAGGGATAAAGATCAGCATTATGGAAACTATTTCTATACAAACAAATAAATAAAATAAACATCAGGTTATCTCCCGTAAGTACTTTTGTTTAACTTTGGTAAGTTTGACACAATAAGCCACAAGTTCAGACAGAAAAAGAAAATATAGAAATTATACCTGCCGTAAGAGTGGACTCACTTCTAGCATCTTCATCACCTCCTGCATGGGGAGTCAAAACTCTCCACCGAGCAGTAGTGGCAAAAATAGGTAAAGTGGAACTAGGGTCATTTAGAGGAGGGTTATAATGTGAGGATCCCCCAAGCCAGGGTGGAGCCATCGTTCTCTTTTTGGATTTTTTCCTTTTTCTAGCCCTCTTCCTTTTGTGGGCTAGCTTGTCAGTTTCCTTAAACTTTTCACAATCTTCTCCCATCTAAACAATCTCCTTCATGACCTTGAAAGCAATACCCTTCATTGTCACCTCCTCCTCTATCACCTCAACAGACACCGGGGTAGCAAAAACATCACACCCCTCAACCTTTTCTTCAACTACACTTTTAAAAACATCAAAGGAACAAATCTGCTCAACCATGGGTTCCTTGGAAGACTTGGAAAAGGTAAGCACAACCTTCTCTTGGGCTACCCTCACAGTTATAGTCTCTAATTCACAGTCGATCAGGGCACCCAAAGTCTTTAAAGAATCTCTCCCTAAGATGAGGGGGGTATAAGGATCCTCAACCATATCAAGCACCACGAAGTCACATGGAACCACAATGTTCCTTACTTGGATCGAAAGGTCCTCAAACTCCCCACATGGCACTTTTATACTACAGTCGGCCAGTTGGATGATTTTCTTTGATGGTTTAAGCTCAAAGGTTAGCTGTTTGGAAATGGACATCGGCATTAGGCTAATAGAGACCCCAAGGTCAGTAAGTGCTCCCTTAGAATTGAGTTTTCCAAGGGTGACTGGGGCACAAAGGGTCCTCTAGCTTTTTCTTTCTTTGCCCACGTGCCCTGAATGATGGCACTCACCTGCTCTAGCAGATTAATTACTTTCCCCCTGAAGGTTTTAGAGCACTCAAGAGGGGGGGGGGGGGGGGGGAGTGAATTGAGTGTTAAATAGTCTTGGCCTCTTTTTCTTACTTTTTCGATGTGTGGGAGGAACCAGTTGTGCTGGTTCCTATTAGCAGCAGAATGCATGTAAAGTAATAAAGTAAGACACACAATTTAACGAGGTTCAGCAAACTCAGGCCTACGTCCTCCTACTCTATGCTCTTTTATTAATCTACTTCGAAAAACAAAGAACACAAACACTCAACTGTTTCCCTACTCCGGGAACCAGTTCACCCCACACTCTACTTCGAGTGTGCACTCGACTTACACTCGTATCACAAACACTCTCCCAGCCTATCAACCCCTCTATTGAAGGCTCTTTATAGAATCAAACTCTCCTTTGATCTTGCATCTAAAAGCTAATATGAGAGAAGAATATAAGCTCTAATGGTGCTCTTGTATATAACTTAATGAAAGGTTTTTGTGCTTAAGTGTGTATAATGCTCTCTAGAGATCAACTTAGTTTTTTTCACGTAAGAGACTTCTTGAATTAGGTTGATTAGATGGGTTTATATATGTGATTACAAAAACCCTAGCTTTCCTAAAATCACATAATCTTTTGTGCCGCCATCTTATGTGAGTTTAGGAAATTATTTATCTTATTTGACTTAATCATATAGATAGAATCAAATAAGGTAAATACTCCTGGTTTTTAGGTAACCAATATATTCTCATCTAATCTACCAGCTGCTTAATATATTTTCCAAAATAATTCTTAGAAAATATTTTTACAAAATCTTTTCAAAAATACGCAGCTTGATGTTCCATTCAGTAAACCTGGTTCCCTGAATTAAGTATGTTATGAATTCTGTTCCAGCTTTATACCAGAATTAATACCATGACTTATAACACTTATATCACCTACTCATATAAGTCATACTACGGAGCACATTACATGAAAAACTAGATTAACAGTAAAGTATAAATATTCTCTTTTCATATAATCTACAAGACTTGAATCTTCCTTGGATGCTTCATCTTGAGCAAAGTATCTTTCTTTGAATGTCTTCGAAAGGCTTCTATGCTCCAAGTCTTGGAATCAGCTTAACTACTGCACATATAACATGGTTAACATGCAATAGATAATATGTGACTGTTTTACAGCATAGCAGTCAAGGAGACAGTTCCAACTGCTTGTGACCTGTTTCCTGTAATTGTTTGTCATCATTCAAAACATCAAAACTTAAGGAACTCAACAAATTCCCCCTTTTTGATGATGACAAACTAATTGAAGTTCCTGCAATCCATGCACATTAAAAACATAAAAACTTCAATAAAGTACTCAGCTAGGATTGAGTACATCCAACAAACTTTAAGACTAAAAAAAAACTGACACACACTAACTGATTCTCCTAAGTTAACTTGACTTGACTCTTATTTGACTTAATCTAAAAATCCTAAAAGGCTAAGAAGATCCTAGGCTTCAACTTCAACTCTTTTCCTCCTTTTGGCATCATTAAAAAGTATACTCAAGTAAAAATAAGATGCACAAATTATTAAATGTACTCATCCATGCAGTGGCATTAACCACTATTCAAGTTAAATGTTGCAAAAATAGATTAGTCAAACTAGGCATGTCATAGCAGAAATAAAAATTGTTCAAAACAAACACCAAACAAAGGTTAACAAATTAGAGACCCCAACTCCATATCAAAAGAACAGTTCATGGAGTGGGAGGAAGCAAACCAACATAATCAGTCATAAGAGATAGGGTAGGCAAACAAAAACAGAAAACAGAATCAATCTTCATCATTTTCATCCTCCTCTTCTCCTTCAGCATCCTGGTCTCCATCATCAGCTGGTTACTCATCTTCGTCTCCTTCCTCAGCATCATGCATCTCTTCTTCAGGGGGAGACTTTGGAGCAGCAGCACTCGTACCAGGTGCTTCTTGATCATGAGATCCAGCAAGCTTCTTTTCCAGATTATCAAACCTAGAACCAATAGAAGAGGATAATTCTTTGACCAGGCCAATGATGTTTTTAAGCAAAGTCTCCTGGTCCTCCAACCTTTTCAGAACTAGAGCCTGACCTATTGGCTCCTCTACTTTCTTTTTCTTCTTTGTTGGAGATCTCATTTCCTCCACTGGTTCCTCTATCTTGAACAGCAGCTGATCCCCACTTATATCTAAACCCTTCTTCTTTAAGATGGCCCTGGTAAACACTGTAACTGGGACAGTGGAACCACTCAAGGGTACATTGTTAGATTTGAGCAGGTGGGTTATAAAAGATCCATAAGGCAAGGAGTGATGAGAAGATCCATAACAGATCATTATATGGGCCAACACTAATGCAGGAAGATTGATTTTCACCTTTTTCATTATCAGATACATCAATACCATTTCCATTATTCTCATAGTACCTCTACCCTAAGCCCTCGGTATTAGAACCTTGTTACACAAAGAATGCAGAACCAGCATAACTGGTTCCTTCAAATTAACAAACTTGAGGACCCCTGGCTTTTTGGGCATCTTCCCTCTAAACATAAAAGCATATAACTCCTCTGGTGTGACCCCAACAAGCATAGGCCACCAGTCACCCGAGTACTGATCAAATCCATCTCTCGGTATGCTTAACAAACTTGACAGAGAAGCAACCGATAAACTTACATCAACCCCATTCACACATGAACTTATGGACATATCAGGCATTTGCTTGATATTAACATAAAATTCCCTAACTCCAGACACATTTGTAGCACAAACATCAAACAACATTAACCAACCTTGATAATCAAGCAACTCCTTGAACTCAGATAATGCAGCAATATCAAAATACCCTTTTTCAACACAACACCCAGATAACACTAATCTAGAATTTAAATCAATAGAACCAGTAGGAATAGATTCTACAGATTTACCTTTTAAAGCACGAGAGGTTTTAGCAGGCACCCTCTTTCTCTTGGTTCTTTGCACAAAATCAGCAGAATGTTCCTCCTGGGTGTCATCAATTATCCTTTTTACAGATGAACGTGTAAAATGACCACTTCTCCTAACCTTTTCATCAGGTGATCCTTCCTTGAACCCAGTAACTTCAACCTCTTCCTCTTCTTCACTGTGCTCCTTAGCACTACCAACCTCCATCTCTTGACTCACAGTTTGCTGTGCTTTTGTCTCTTGTTCCCCCTGAGATGGTCCTGGTTCCTTGATGACAGAGTCATCAGTTTCCGGAGGATGGAAGACAGGCTTAGGTTGTTTTGATGAGGGTTTGGTCGATTGTGGTGGTGAGGAGGATTGTTGTGGGGAATTGAGGTTTGTGGTTGGAATTTTTGAAGGTGATGAAGCTACATTGGGTGATGAAGGTTCAATTAGGATTTGTTCTTGTTGAGAGGTTGGTGGAACAACGATGGTGGTTCCTTTTGATTGAGTGGAGTCACTAGCAGACCCCTTTCCTCTTCCTTTCCTGGATGAAGATGTAGTCTTTCTTCCGATTGTGTCAAAGAAAAATTGAGAATGAAGATGATGAACAGTAATCTAATTTTGAGCAGTATGCAAAAGAGAGAAGGAGAATGATGAATGAGAAGTAATGAAGCTGCATAGAGAGTTAGAATATATATATATTTGTAGCACAAAAAAAATATGGAAGGCCAAAAAAATATGACGGTTTAACAATTAGATAAGTATGACAAGTTTTAAATTTTGAAAAGATAGCTATCATTACTTGCCATAAATATCTTAACCATCCTATAAACTAGGCATGTGATTGATTTGCCATTATCTTTATGGTAAATGACTGAAATAAGATTATTTCCTTCCAAAAGGAAAATATCTTATAATAATCTTCCAAAAATATAAAAATATTATTCGGAAGACATATCAGTGCTGATCTGCTGTTTCCCTTTGCTAGTACTTGAATAGAACCACCTCATCCTGTTTCTGGCAACTTAGTTTAATTTCACCTGTTTCTTGCAACAATGATTTTTTAATCCTTTTGGGATCTTAAATCATTTACATAAAACTTGAAGGATTTCGACATAGGTATGTACACATACTATACAAGAGAATACCATTCTAACCAATCATTGAGGGAAATAGATGAAGCCAAAGACTAAAATCTAACTAGACCTAGTAAGATTCTTAAATTACAAAAATTTTCTCTACACAAGGGTTTTGTGAAGATATCAGCTATTTGATCTTCACTTTTGCAAAACAACAATTCCACTAAACCTTTTTCTACATTATCTCTCAGAAAATGATGTCTAATCTCTATATGTTTGGTTTTGGAATGTTGAACTGGATTCTTAGAAATATTAATTGCACTAGTGTTATCACAAAATATAGGAACACTACAACACCAAAATCCTTCAGCTGATTCCTTACCCACAGTAGCTGGGAACAGCATGAAGCTGCTGCAATATATTCTACCTCTACTGTAGATAAAACCACTGAGTTTTGCTTTTTAGAACCCCATGATATTAGACAGGAGCCAAGAAAGTGTGCCATACCTAATGTGCTCTTTCTATCAACAAGAAAGCCAGCATAGTCTGCATCAGTGTACCCAATAAGATCAATTGCACTCCCTTTGGGGTAACACAAGCATAAGTCTGTTGTTCCCATAAGATACCTAAGTTTCCTTCTAACAACCTTCAAGTGAGATTCCTTTGGATTACTTTGAAACCTAGCACACAATCCAACAGAGAACACAATATCAGGTCTACTAGCTGTTAGATAGAGAAGGGAACCAATCATTCCTCTATAAAGTGTGGCTTTAACATCTTTTCCCTTTAGATCATTATCTAATTTTGTGGATGTGGGAATAGGTGTATCATAAGCCTTGCTGTTTTCCATGCCAAATTTCTTCAGCAATTCTTTCAAGTATTTTTGCTGATGTATCATGGTTCCATTCTTCGTTTGCTTAATTTGCAATCCTAGAAAGAATCCTAGTTCTCCCATCATGCTCATTTCAAACTCACTCTGCATAAGATTAGCAAACTCATCACATAGTACTTGATTAGTAGCACCAAATAAGATATCATCAACATAAATTTGTACTATAATCAAGTGGTTCCCCTTGGCTTTGATAAACAGTGTCTTGTCTACTGTTCCCCTCTTGTAATTATTATCCATCAAGAACTTAGACAATCTTTCATACCAAGCTCTTGGAGCTTGCTTAAATCCATATAGAGCTTTGTCTAACTTGTAAACATGTTGGGGAAATAGCTTGTCTTCAAAACCAGGTGGCTGCTCTACATATACCTCTTCCTTCAAATATCCATTTAGGAAGGTAGTCTTTACATCCATCTGAAACAATTTCATATTCATGTGAGCAGCATAAGCAATTAAAATCCTAATTACCTCTAACCTAGCTACTGGTGCAAAAGTCTCATCATAGTCAATCCCTTCTTGTTGATTATAACCTTGCACCACTAGCCTAGCTTTGTTTCTGACTATTGTACCTAGGTCATCCAATTTGTATCTAAAGACCCATTTTGTACCAATAACTGACCTATCCTTTGGTCTAGGTACAAGATGCTAAACTTGGTTCCTGTGGAACTGATTTAATTCATCCTGCATTACTAGAACCCAATCAGGATCAGTCAGTGCCATTTTATAGTTAGTTAGCTCTATATTAGACAGGAAAAAATAAAAAACACAAATGTTTTGAAAAACATTTCTTCTCGTTTGAACTCCTTTATTAATATCACTAATGATCTGATCTGGAGGATGAGAATATTGATATTTGTAGCTTTTAAAAGAGAAATCATTTTGTGCTTCTTCATTTGATTGGGAACTAGCATGATCATGAATCTCATCTATTTCTTCGAAACTAGTAAGATTCATATTCATGCTGTTTCCATTAACATTACTTACCTTAGGTTTAGGGGAGGCATCTTCATTCATTCCCCCTGAACCCCTTACCTGTCTGTCACTTGGGGAACCATTAGGTCTTGGTTCCTCTTCTGAATTCTCGTTGTCCTTATTTTCTTCTCTAGGTTCCTCATTATCATCATTTTGTGGAGAATCAAGTGAGCCTAGATCTGCTTGCACTTCATTTAGGGGACCAGCATCATGGTTCCCAGTAAACTCCATCAATCTAATCATTTTATCAGGTTGTACCTGTGCAATCTCAGAAGACATGTTAAATTCATCAAAGATGACATATACACTCTCCTCAACACATAAAGTCCTTTTATTAAAGACTCTATATGCTTTGCTTGGAGGATAATATCCAAGAAAGATTCCCTCATCACTCTTAGGATCAAATTTATCAAGCTGGTTCTTCCCATTGTTATGAATATAACATTTGCATCCAAATACACGAAAGTATGCAATATCAGGCTTTCGACCTCTAAGGAGTTCATAGGGAGTCTTATTTAACTTTGGTCTAATGAGACCTCTATTTAAAATATAGCAAGCAGTGTCCACAACTTCACCCCAGAAACTCTTAGGGAGACCACTCTCAATGAGCATTGTTCTGGCCATCTCCTCAAGAGTTCTATTCTTTCTTTCAACAACACCATTTTGCTGTGGTGTTCTTGGGGCTGAGAAGTTGTGACTAACTCCCTGTTCCCTACAATAACCAACAAAGTTAGCATTATCAAATTCAGTACCATGGTCTGATCTTACCGAGACCAGCTTGTGAGAGAGCTGGTTCTCCACTTGCTTCACCAATGCTACCCACTCATCGAACGTTTCATCTTTTGAATGTAGCATTATTACCCAAGTGTACCTGGAATAATCATCAACCATAACATAGACATATCTATGACCTCTTCGACTTTGTACTCTCATAGGACCACACAAATCAATGTGTACAAGTTCGAAGGGTCTGCTGGTACTCAAAACAGTTTTAGGCTTAAAAGAGATTTTGACCTGTTTTCCCTTAACACATTGTGAACAAACTTTATCTGCCTCATAAGTGATGTTAGGAAGTCCTACCACCAAGTCACGAGACCTTATTTTGTTCAAAAGTGTCAAGCTAGCATGTCCAAATCTCTTTTGCCAAATCCATTGGTTATTATCAGAAACAGCTTTCAAACAAACAGACTTGTCTTGAGGAATTTTATCCAGAAAGGTGATGTAAACATCATGCTTCCTGGTTCCCTCACATACAAGTTCGCCTGTTTGAGAATTAACTATATGACAAAGATTAGCTTGAAACTCAACTCTATTACCTTTATCACATAATTGAGAAATACTCAAGAGATTATGTTGTAATCCCTCAACATAATATACATCATCAATTGCATTTGAAAGTGTCTTACCTACCTTACCTAAACCAGTGATGGTTCACTTGCTGTTATCTCCAAAGGTGACACTTCCACCGTTAAAGGCTAATAGTGAAAGGAATTGACTTTTATCCCCGGATATGTGTCTTGAGCAACCACTGTCCAAATACCAATAGGTATCTCCTTTCACTTTAGCCTAAAAGAACAAATCAAACATTAGTTTTAGGATCCCAAACATGTTTGGGTCCTTTTCAATGACATTAGGCTCTTGTTGGTCTTTTCTTCTCCAGACCCACTTCACATGTTTATTATTCTTATTCTCACTGTTCTTCTTAGCAGGACACTCATGTATCTTATGCCCATTCATCCCATAATGATAACAAACATGCATCTCTTTAGTCATTACATACTTACCTCTTTTGAATTCTTTAACCCACGTGGTTTCCCTGGGGGACCAGTTAGTCCTGGTTCTCTGTTTAGTATATCCAAGACCAACCCTTCCTTTGTAACTTTTAAATGAAATTAAAGAATTCAAAGTTTCCTATGCAGTCAATAATTTTTCAACATGTCTATGACTATCATAAAGTTCTTTCTCTCTGGTTTCAAGATTCTTAATCAACAATTCATTTTTATCTTTTAGAAAATCAAAATCACTTTTTAAGGATTCAAGTTATAAATTAAGTTTCAAAACCATAGGATCAATAGTCATGGTAACAATTACTGATTGCTTATCTTTTTTCAGTTTATGAATCTCTGCATGCAAATCACAAATAGTACCTTCATACTCATCTATTATATCACTAATCTTAACACTGGTACCTGTAGGGGAAACGGTGAACTGAACTGCCTTAAGTGAAACAAATTCTTTGTGTATTTCTTCCAAGTTGTGAGCCAATATTTCAAAGGCTTTCAACAAGGAAGTTCTACTACAGGAATTTGCTTTACCTATAGCTACTGAAAAATTAAGAGATTTACTAGCAATTGATAAGTCTCTGGGGAGCCAGGAGGTCAGATCTTCCTCATCATCACTAGGACAGTCAGATTTAGAAGACCTTTCCTTCTCCAGTTCCACCTTACACTTGTCCAATTCAACCTCTAGTTCAGCTACTTGATTTTTCAATTCAAAGCAAACTTCTTCTAGGTGATCACAACTAGCAACAACAATTTCACATTTAACACGTTTTTCTTTAAGTTCTCTTTTACCAGTTATGTAAGTTTCACCGAGTTTATAGCATTCATCTAATAAAGAGTTAATACATTCAAGCATATTATCTCTATCATATTCATGCATATCTTTCCTAACTTGTTCTAAGTTTACCTTGTGTTCATGTAGCACATCCTTCTTTGCCATTAAGCATTTTCTGAATATACTGGTTCCCCCTCTGGTTCCTAATTCAGTGATGTTTCCCTGAATGTTTGTGAAGGCAGTCAAACAAACATCAGAGTTAGGTGATTCCTCATCTTCATCAGACCCTGAATCAGAATCACCCCACATGGATGCTATCATTGCATTTTTGAAGGCCCGTTTATCTCCAGATTTGGATTGTTTGTCCTTCCACTTAGGACAATCTCGAATAAGATGTCCCTTTTCTCCACACTTGAAGCAACCTACAGAAGAAGAGTTAGATTTCTTAAAGTTCTTACCTTTGAAATTCTTCCTTTGATCACGAAGAGTTCTTTCAAATCTTTTAGCAATCATGTCAATCTCATCTTCTTCTTCTTCTACTATTCCCTTGAGAGCTGTTCCTTTGGATGGTTCCTTCTCAGACTTAGAATTAATCAGCATTTCATGAGTCATGAGGGAACCAATCAGTTGTTCCAGAGATAGAGTTGATAAATCCTTTGCCTCATATATTGTTGTTACCTTGGATGTCCATGCATCTGTCAAACTGCGTAAAACTTTTCTCACAAGATCCTCATCAGAAAAGTTCTTACCAAGAGATCTAAGATCATTAACTATTGTCATAAATCTATGAAAATAGTCATTAATCTTTTCATTTTTATTCATAGCAAACAATTCATACTTAGACATAAGTAAATTAATTTTGGACCTTTTTACCTCGCTGGTTCCCTCAAAGGCAAGTTCGAGGGTATCCCAAATCTCTTTTGCATTGCTGTAACCTAGATCCGGTTTGTTTCAGTCTCACCTATAGCTTGTTGTAAAATTGACATTGCCTTGGCATTCTTCTCCAGCAGTTTGTAATCAGCAGTAACTAGTTCACTATCTTTCTTTAGAATCCTGTTTCCCTCTTTATCTGTCTTGAAAATGATGTTGGGACCATTTTTGACAACTAGCAAACAGTCATAATCAATTCCCATGATCACATTCTTAAATCCTGTTTTTCCACCAAGCGTAGTTGTTACCGTTGAACTTTGGTGTCTTATTGTCGTAGCCCATAGCGTTCAATTCATGAGTACTCATACTTGACTTCTCTAGATGTTACTCTTATGAGAAGCCTGGGCTCTGATACCAATTGAAGGTTTTAGAGCACTCAAGAGGGGGGGGGGGGTGAATTGAGTGTTAAATAGTCTTGGCCTATTTTTCTTACTTTTTCGATCCGTGGGAGGAACCAATTGTGCTGGTTCCTATTAGCAGCAGAATGTATGTAAAGTAATAAAGTAAGACACACAATTTAACGAGGTTCATCCAACTCAGGCCTACGTCCTCCTACTCTATGCTATTTTATTAATTTACTTTGAAAAACAAAGAACACATACACTCAACTGTTTCCCTACTTCGGGAACCAGTTCACCCCACACTCTACTTCGAGTGTGCACTCGACTTACACTCGTATCACAAACACTCTCCCAGCCTATCAACCCCTCTTTTGAAGGCTCTTTACAGAATCAAACTCTCCTTTGATCTTGCTTCTAAAAGCTAATATGAGAGAAGAATATAAGCTTTAATGGTGCTCTTGTATATGACTTAATGAAAGGTTTTTGTGCTTAAGTGTGTATAATGCTCTCTAGAGATCAACTCAGTTTTTTTCATGTAAGAGACTTCTTGAATTAGGTTGATTAGATGGGTTTATATATGTGATTACAAAAACCCTAGCTTTCCTAAAATCACATAATCTTTTGTGCCGCCATCCATCTTATGTGAGTTTAGGAAAGTATTTATCTTATTTGACTTAATCATATAGATAGAATCAAATAAGGTAAATACTCCTGGTTTTTAGGTAACCAATATATTCTCATCTAATCTACCAGCTGCTTAATATATTTTCCAAAATAATTCTTAGAAAATATTTTTACAAAATCTTTTCAAAAATACGCAGCTTGATGTTCCATTCAGTAAACCTGGTTCCCTGAATTAAGTATGTTATGAATTCTGTTCCAGCTTTATACCAGAATTAATACCATGACTTATAACACTTATATCACCTACTCATATAAGTCATACTACGGAGCACATTACATGAAAAACTAGATTAACAGTAAAGTATAAATATTCTCTTTTCATGTAATCTACAAGACTTGAATCTTCCTTGGATGCTTCATCTTGAGCAAAGTATCTTTCTTTAAATGTCTTCGAAAGGCTTCTATGCTCCAAGTCTTGGAATCAGCTTAACTACTGCACATATAACATGGTTAACATGCAATAGATAATATGTGACTGCTTTATAGCATAGCAGTCAAGGAGACAGTTCTAACTGCTTGTGACCTGTTTCCTGTAACTGTTTGTCATCATTCAAAACATCAAAACTTAAGGAACTCAACAGCCCCTAAGCTTTCTCTTGTCTCTTAAGAGGGTTTTCGGATATTTAGCATATTGAGGCATTTTCTCCATGTCCTCTAAGAATGATACCTTTTCTTACAATTGTTTCTCTACCTTTTTGTAAGGAAAAAGTAGAGGCAGAGCATGTTGATGCTCAAGTTTCCTCCTTTCTTGTATCTCCCTCCATCTCTCTTCCTTATCCTTCTTCTTCTTCTCATGCCCATCTACTTCAACATTGTGTTCCTCATTCTCTTCACTAACCTCCTTTTATTCTCTCCCCTCTAGATACTCCTTGTGTTTAGTTTCCCTTTAAAAATCACTATCCTTTGAGGATCCTTCCCCTAAATCCTCTCTTGGAGCTATAACTGGATCTGAATATGAGGTTCCCGATCTTAAGAAGATCGCCATACATGTGTGATGTTTAGGGTTGGAGTCAAGAGTGTTTTGTGGTGGAGATTGGGTGGATGGGTTTTGTTGAGGGTGAGATGGGAATAGCAATGGTGGAGGTGGGCTGGCTATCTAAGCAAGCTGGGATTCAAACAACTTCTGTTGTGCTTGAAGTTGTTGCATTTGAGTGATCAAGGTTTTATTTATCTAGGAGAGGGTTTGATTTTGCTGCACAAGGGAGTTCACTTGGGCGGAAAGATAATCATGATTTGGAGGCGGGTTTGGTGGTGGCTGTGTAGATGGATATGGTAGGTTGGGGTTGGTGCCCCCACAGATTCTACATGAAAAGGGCTTCTCATTAACCGATAATACATTGGCACTACCTTGAGCTAGTTTGAACTTAGACAGTTTCTTATCCATGATAGCCTCAATTTTCGAGCTAATCATGTCCAAGTTACTTGAATCAATTATTCCCCTCGGTAGTCCATTACCTCTCACTCCTCCCTAAGAGCTATTTTTGCCACCTCCTCAATCTTAGCTTTCACCAGATTACAAGGGACCTTTGAGAGTTAGCCACCAACTGCCGAGTCTAGAAGTGCCTTGGTGGAGTCATTTAGACCATCATAGAAGAATGTATTGAGATGGTTCTCCCCGTACTCATGATGGGGGCATGCTCTAATCATTCTCTTAAATCGACTCCAAGTAGCACTAAGGTTCTCATCATCCTCTTGAGTGAAGGACGTAATTTTCTTACGCCAATCTTATGTTCGAACTGTAGGATAAAACCTCTCTAGAAAAGTTGTTTTCAATTCAGCCCAATTAATGATTGAATTGGGCTCTAGGCATTTATACCAATCCTTAGCATCACTAGCCAAACTCAAGTGAAACAAGTGCATTCGCACATAGTCTAGACTATTGGGGCATGGAGGAATAAGACCGCAAATATCTGAGAATACTTCTAAGTATTAGAGAGGGCATTCATTTTTCAAACCGCAAAAAGGGGTCTCCTTCACCATCTGGGTTAATTGTGGGTGTATATGATAAGGATTTTGAGCTATGGGTAACACTACACCTCCTTGAAATTCTTGGGACCCAGGTGTCCCAAATTAACTAAATAATTGCTGAGTTTCATCCATTGGTGGTGTAGGAGGGTTGGAAGTATTTGATTGTAACGGGGTTTAGGATGGAATTCTCAGTTTACTACGTTGACTTTCAGGATCGTATGGTTCTAGTTGTTGATTTGATCTATGTGTGCTATAGGACATGCAAACAACACTAGAAACCAAGCGTAAGCACTGACAAGCAAGATTAAAAGACAATAAATAAAAAAAAATGAATTACAGCAAGACTATAATCTAAACATAACGCCTTATCCCCGGTAACGGCGCCATTTTGATAACTGGCTTTTAGCATCGTTTTACTAAAAGGCTAGTTATGCAAACAATATTTATAAACACCCTAATACTACTACAACTAGTGTAATGGTAAGTTGGGGGTCGAACCGTAAGGACAAGGGATGCTAGTTTCTAGACTTGATGTAAAGAGTTTATTCGAGATTTTAATTGAATAAACTACACTAATTATAGAAAAGTGAAGCAAGAATAAAAACAATAATATGCAACGAAAGAAAAACGGGGATAGATTAGTTCCACCTTAGGAAGGACAATCAAACTAGCAAATACAATAAGTTAGGGGAAATCGATCAACAACCAATCAAGACACTCAAGATGACGAGAGGAAGTTTGCAACCCTATAAATCACATGAACAACCTATAATCTCCCTATGTCTCCTAAGGAGTGGCAGGACAAGATTCGCATCGAATGTCAATCAATCAATCATCAACAATCTTAAACCCTAACCCTACGCATAAAGAACAAGCCAAACTAGGGTTTCACCAATGAAACCCCTAAGAAAACTACTCAGTCATAGTAGTAAAAACTAAAGCATGAATAATGAACAAGAACATGATTAAAAGCATAAATAATTTGAACGTAAATGAACAAGAGAACGAAAAAGGGAAAATGAAGAACTATAACAAAACCGAAAACTACTCTATCAAAGCTGTAAATGGAGCAAGGATAATAAAAAGAGCAATGGGATTAACAAAAACAATACGTGAAAACATTAAACAAAATAGAACAGTAAAGAATCGATACCTTATGTGAATGAAATTGCGTGAATTAAAGAGAATCTGAATCTGAAATACAATGCTTGAAAGGAAGTGCAACAAAAGCCTTAAATCCAAACTAAAGCATGAATGAAATGAAAACAATGAAAGTGATGATCCAAGTTGAGGCACAAGAGCACTCAAAATAGGCATTCGGGTTTTTTTTACAGAGCAAGGGGGTATTTATACCCTTGGGACATAAGGGGGTAAAACCCTAGAAAAACCCTCGAGGGCCAACTCAAGAAAGAACTAAAACCTACGGAAACAGGGGCCATTTGGCCGAATGAAGAGTGTATTCGGCCAAATGAGGAGTGATTCGGCCGAATGGTCATGTCATTCGCCTAAAATAGAAGTTTCAAGTTTTTAGAACCTATCCACCATTCGACCGAAGGGGAGCACCCATTCGGCCGAATAGGCCTTGATTCGGCCGAATGGGAGTTCATTTGGCTATTCTCGAGAGCTTGATTTATATGCTAGAGTTCATGTCTTCCATTCGACCGAATGGATGTCAGATTCGGTCGAATCTGAACCTGAACCTTGCTGAACAACTTCTTTGAAGTGTCTAATAGCTTCTAGAGTTTCTGAGATCTTCGAGAGTGACTTAGAATGCGTGCCCAAGCTATGATACGCGCATCTTAACTCTTGATAAGAGTGTCAAAGCCTCGAACATGTGACATTATACCTTAAAACAATCGAAAGTACCTGAAATGACCTAAAAATTGCTCGAGGACAAGATCAAGTTAAAATCGAATATAATATGCATAAAATCAATCTAAAACCAAGAGACTCGACACTAAAATGGGGTTGTAAATGTGCTCTAAAACGAGCACATCAACCATGTCAAAAACAATTGAAATACATTGATTTGCGTCAAACTCAGTCAAATGGGAGAGATTCAGGGTAGAAAATGACTTAAACACTTCGAATCAGACGATATGAGTCAATATAGGTCAAATAGGATCAGTTTTGTGTAGAAAATGACGTATTTACAATTGAACATGTCATAAACACTTGAAATACATCGATTTGAGTCAAACCCAGTCAAATAGGACAGGTTCTAGCTATGAAATGACTTTAAAAAGTTCAAATTGGAAGATATCAGTAAATATAGGTCTAATGGGATCAGTTTTGGATAGAAAATGACGTATTTACACTTGAACATGTCATAGAAACTTGAAATACATCGATTTGAGTCAAACTCGGTCAAATGGGAGAGGTTATGGTTATGAAATGACTTAAACACTTCAAATCGGACGATATGAGTCAATATAGGTCTAATGGGATCAGTTATATAGATATTCAATGACGTATTTACCCTTAAACATATCATAAACACTTAAAATACATCGATTTATGTCAAACTCAGTCAAATGGGAGAGGTTTTGTGTATTAAATGACCTAAACACTTCGAATGGGACGATATAAGTCAATATAGGTCAAATAGGATCAATTTTGGGTAGAAAATGACGTAATTACCCTTAAACATGTCACAGACACTTGAAATACATCGATTTGAGTCAAACTCGGTCAAACGGAAGAGGTTTTGTGTATTTGACCTAAACACTTTGAATCCGCCGATATGAGTCAATATAGGTCAAATGTGATCAATTTTAGGTAGAAAATAATGTATTTACCGTTGAACAAGTCACAAACACTTGAAACACATCGATTTGAGTCAAACTCGATTAAATGGGAGAGGTTCTGGGTATAAAGTGACATAAACACTTCAAATCGGACGATATGAGTCAAAGAAGGTCAAATGGGATCAGTTTTGGGTAAAAAATGATGTATTTACCCTTTAATATGTCATAAACACATGAAATACATTAATTTAAGTCAAACTCGATAAAAAGGGAGAGGTTTGTGTACTAAATGACCTAAACAAGTCGAATAGGACGATATGAGTCAATATAGGTCAAATGGGATCAGTTTTGGGAAGAAAACGATGTATGTACCCTTGAACATGTCAAAAACACCTGAAATACATTGATTTGGGTCAAACTTTGTCAAATGGAAGAGGTTTTGTGTACTAAATGACCTAAGCACTTCAAATCGGATGATATAAGTAAATATAGGTCAAATAGGATCAATTTTGGGTAGAAAATGACATATTTACCCTTGAACATGTCACAAACAATTAAAATACATCGATTTGAGTTAAACTCGATCAAACAAAAGAGGTTTTGTGTATTAAATGACCTAAAGACTTTGAAACGATCAATATGAGTCAATATAGATAGAATATGATCAATTTTAGGTAGAAAACAACGTATTTACCCTTGAACATGTCATAAACAATTGAAATACATCAGTTTGAGTCAAACTCAGTTAAATGGGAGAGGTTTTGCGTATAAAATGACTTAAACACTTCGAATCGGACCATATGAGTTAATGTAGGTCAAATGAAAAAATGACGTATTTACCGTTGAACATGTCATAAACACATGAAATACATCGATATGAGTCAAACTCGGTAAGATGGGAGAGGTTTTGTGTACTAAATGACCTAAACAGTTCGAATCAGATGATAAGAGTTAATATAGGTTAAATGGGATCAGTTTTGGGTAGAAAATGACGTATTTAACCTTAAACATGTCATAAATATGAAATACATCGATTTGAGACAAACTCAGTCAAATGGGAGATATTCTGGGTATAAAATGACTTAAACACATTTAATCGGACTGTATGAGTCAATATAAGTTAAATTGGATCAGTTTTGGGTAGAAAATGACGTATTTACCCTTGAACATGTCATAAACCCTTGAAATACATCGATTTGAGTCAAACTCGATCAACCACGAGAGGTTTTGTGTATTAAATGACTTAAACACTTCGAATCGAACGATATAAGTCAATATAGATCAAATAGGATCAATTTTGGAATGAAAATGACGTATTTACCCATGGCCATGTCATAAATAATTGAAATATATCGATTTTTGCAAAACTCGCTCAAATTGGAGAGATTCAGGGTAGAAAATGACTTAAACAATTCGAATCGGACGATATGAGTCAATATAGGTCAAATGGGATTAGTTTTGGGTAGAAAATGACGTATTTACCTTTGAACATGTCACAAACACTTTAAATACATCGATTGTACTCAAACTCGGTCACACGGGAGAGATTTTGCGTATTAATTGACCTAAACACTTCGAATCGTACGTTAGGAGTCAATATAGGTCAAATAGGATTATGTTTTGGTAGAAAATTACATACTTACCCTTGACCATGTCATAAACACATGAAATACATCGATTTCAGTCAAACTCAGTCAAATGTGAGAGGTTTAGGGTAGAAAATGAGTTAAACACTTCGAATCAGATGATATGAGTGAATATAGGTCTAATGGGATTAGTTTTGGGTAGAAAATGACGTATTTACCCTTAAACATGTCATAACCACTTGAAATACATCGATTTAAGTCAAACGAAGTCAAATGGGAGAGGTTTTGTGTATTAAATGACATAAACACTTCGAATCGGACGATATAAGTCAATATATTTCAAATAGGATCAATTTTGGATAGAAAATGACGTATTTACCCTTGAACATGTCACAAACACTTCAAACACATCGATTTGAGTCAAACTCGGTCAAACGAAAGAGGTTTTGTGTATTAAATGACCTAAACACTTTGAATCGGCCGATATGAGTTAATATAAATCGGTCGATATGAGTCAAACTTGGTAAGACGTAGTAATATACAAACTGTTATTAAAAAACTTTAAAATACTTACAAAGATTTGAGCACTGCTCAAGGCAGGGAATACTTTTCTTACAGAGCTTTTATTGAGAACTAGAACTAAGGCTGATAAGCCAAGCCTGCCTTTCAACTGAGATGGGAGAAGGCTATTTATAGATGGGAAAAGGAACTATTACAAAAAAACTTTGAACAATCTGCCGCCAAGTGTGCGGTAGATGTTCTGCCGACACTTATGCTTTTGCTTTTTGATAATTACTGTGTTGCTTTTGAATTTTCTGCTTTTGCTTTTTGAAATATTCTGCCGACACTATTCATTGCTTGACATTTCTGGTGTGGTGTTGTCTTGTCATTCCAGCTGTAGTTTTGAATTAATACTCATCTTCATCTTCATCTATTTCACTTTCATCTTCTACTGGAATTTTACGAATTATTGAATCATCTTGAAGTTTGTGGGAAATTTGGGCCAGCTCCTTATCAACAGTGATTTCAATAAGTGAATTTTCTCGGACTGGTCGTTCGGTAGAATACCTAATAGCACCAAGGAGAACTAATTCCTTAAACTCATCATGTGACTGGGAAGTAGACCATCGACATTTTCCCGGATGAATTTGATGTCCACAGTTTGGACATCGGACAAAATGCCTTGACCTTCGTTTGATAGCGCTTTTTGATAATCCTTGAAAGGGTGGTTGTTGTTCATTGCGACGCCATTGTTTTCTAACCTCATTGCAACGCGAGAAGATTTCACGCCTGAGATCTGAGGGAAGCTTAGGTTTTGCGAAGTAAAGGGTACATAAAAGATTAAAACAAAAGGAGTGCATAATTACAATAAGTCTTTGTGTTTTGGCTGTAGACTTTTCATTCGCGGCCAAACTTATAAATAGAGAAAATAAAATTTTTCGTATTTTCCTTTTCTTTCTTTTTCTTTTTTTTTTAACCCTCGAAAGGATATTGAGAGCAAGGACCATTGAATGGGTCAAAAGCTGTTTCGAAGCCTGAGCAATCAGAATCTTCGTCCTTAGAGGATTTTGAACTAGTTGAACCTTTGATGATTCTTCTGGCAAAGTCTGGATCTGAACAAAGCTTTTCCAGTGCTTCTTTTTGAATAGGAGTCAGGGTTTTGAAAGAGGAAGAAGTTTTTTCTCTTCTTCGTGAGGAAGAAGAGGCGGCTGTTTTTGAAACTTGATGGATCGCCCATTCAAGTTTTTTATCGGTTTGAATGAAGTCTTTCACATTTTCAGGGGAGCAAAGTTCTAAACAGAATTTCTCCCACCATTTAACCTTGAATTATCGGACTAACATCCAAGGGTATGGAGAAGGGAGTTGTGGTTTTAGACTATAACTCCAACAAAGTATCCAAGGGATTTTGAACTCAGCATGGAAGAGAAGGGGATTCATGAATTTTTCCGATTTTAAGGCTGCTGAAAATGTTTGGAATCCTTTAATACAAGGAGGAGGAAGGATTTCTTGAACTGGTCCATAAAAGTGCCACCAATGGAAAAACCATAATGGTATTTGTTATTTTAGGAAAAACTTATCAAAAGAGAAGAACCATGAGTGATTAAAAGTTTGAAGGAGGAAGGCTCTCGACCAGGCCATTTTATAATCAAAATATGAGTAGGTTTGAGGAAAAAAGGTTTTTGAAAGTGATTTTTCAACATAGGGTCTTAACCATTCAGATTGGTTAACAATCCTTTTGATGATTTATTTTGAATAGATAATATTTCTGGTTGGAGATTTAACATGTTGAATTTCACAGGAATTTGAATCAATCAATATGAATTCATAAAATCTTTGAGTTTTTGCAGGGTTTTCAGGAAACCATCCAAATCCTTCTGGGAAGGATCATTTATTGAAGGATTTTATGATATCTGGGTTTTGTGGGGAAGAGAATTTTGTAAGGCAAATGGCTTCATTGGCTTCTTTAGTGAAATAAGCTGATTTTGGGTTTTTTGAGTCTGTTTTTGAAGGGGTTGCATTTGTAGGCGGGTTTTGAACAATTTGAGAATAGGCTAGTGGTGGAAAGTTTTGTAAACTAGCAAATTGGTTCGTAGTTGTAAAATTTTTTGAATCTGAAGGTAAATCTTTTGGAGGTTTCATCTCATAATTATCTGGTGATTGAAACCCTTTGAGTTTGTCAGATTTCTTCTTATAAGACATTTTGATGTCCTTGTAAGAATTCTCTGGTAAGAAAGTCAGGAAGAGAATTATTTTCGCCTTTGATGTGCTCTATCTGAAAATCAAATATAGATAAAATAGCTTGCCATCGGGCAAAAATTTGTTTTGAAACAATATTTTTGACATCTTTATCCAAAACTTCTTTAGCAGATTTGCAATCAATGCGAATAAGAAATTTTTTATTGTATAAATCACTTTGAAATTTTGAAACACATAAAACAATTGATAGAACTTTTTTAATAGTAGAATAATTCTTTTGAGGACCTAACCAGACTCCGGAATGGAACCATACTAGTTGTTCTAGACTATCTACCTTTTGTTTGAGTATGCCACCATAGCCTACGTCTGAAGCATTTGTTTCAACTATCATGTATGCAGATGGATTAGGTATGCAAAGGCATGGTAATGATTTTATCTTTTCTTTGAGGGTCTTGACAATTTCAGTATGTTCTTTTGACCAAGCAGGGGGATTTTTTTGTAATCTTTGAAATAAGGGAGCACATAATTGACAAAGGTTAGGGAAAAAATCTGAAACATAATTCAGACATCCTAAAAATCTTTGAAGTTGGGTTTTCTCTTTAAGCTCATTAGGAAATTTTAAGGCAAACTCTATGGATCTATTAATGGGTTTAATGGTTCCTCTGAATATATCATGGCCAAGGAATCTAATTTTTGTTTGGAAAAGTTTCATTTTTGAGCTTGAAACAACTAAACCATTCTTTTCTATTATTTGTAAAAAAGATAATAAATGTTTGAAATGTTGATCTAAACTATTAGAGAAAACTAAAACATCATCTATGTAAACTATTATGAATGGGAATGGGTTGAGAATATCATTCATAATATGTTGGAATTCAGAAGGAGCATTCTTCAAACCAAAACGCATGACATTCCATTCATAGTGACCAAAGGGTACTGTGAAAGCTATTTTGTACCTATCTTGTTCGGCAATTTGAATTTGCCAAAATCCTGATTTCATATCAAATTTTGAAAAGATCTTAGCATTAAAGAGTCTATTTAAAAGATCTCTTTTGTTAGGAATGGGGTATCCAATCCATTGGAGAACTTTGTTTAAGGGTTTGTAATTTATTACTAATCTAGGAACTCCTCGCTCTTTCTCAGCTGCATTCATTACATAAAATGCTGCACAACTCTAAGGAGATTTAGAAGGACGAATAAGCTTTTTATCCAAAAGAACTTGAATCTCCTTTTTACAGAATTCTACTAATTCAGCATTCATCTGAATGGGTCTTGCTTTTGTAGGGATATTTGCTTCAGTGAAATCTTTTTCATAAGGAAGGGTGACAATATGTTTTTTTCTATTCCAAAAGGCATTAGGAATTTCTGCACAGGCCTTTAGTTTGAAAGTTTTTTCGAGGTCTAGAATCTTTTGTTGAATAGAAGGCTGTCGAAGCTGTTCCTCTATTTTTTGGTGGATAACCTCAATTTTGAGGGTAGCAATTAAATATTGCTTGTTATGGATTATGTTTAATTTCTGAAAAACTGATGAATTTTATAAGAGGTTTATATCTTTTTGAATCATAGGAGTGAGGAATTTAAAGGAGATTTGCTTACCTAAGATATTGGTATGAACTCCTATATTGTCCACCTTAAAAGGATAGATTTGAGTTAGAAAAGGGGTTCCAAGGATTATTTCTTCCTTAATATCTTTGACAACTATGAAAGTATTTTTGAATTTATAGTCGTTATAGACTATATTAGCTCTTGGAACCTTGAATTTGGTATTCATAGGAGAGCTATTAGCACTAAGTAACTTTGTGCTAGTCTTCTCATAGAATTTTGGTGGGATGATTCCTTCTTTGATACAATTCTGATGAGCACCACTATCTATAAGGGCAATAAAGTTTTGTTTAAAATCACCGATTTGGAAGGTGACCTTTGAGTACCATTTTTGAAAATTGATCTTATTAATGAGAGAAACAAATCCTGTTTCTTCCTGAGTATCAACAATCTCCTCAGAGGTTATATTCTGAGTGGACTCTTCTTCTAGGATTGTTATACGAGTTTTGATTTCTAATTCATTATTTTGTAAGGCTAAAAGGTCATTTTTGAGTTCATTGACCTGGGTTTTTAAAAGGTTGATTTCTGACTGGAGATCATTAAGAGAATCTCTTTTAAAAGTATTCTTGGAAGGTGACGTAAGGAGGGTGCTATTTTTTGTGTATTTTGGATTTGAATATTTCTCCAGTAGTTTTGAAATACTGAAGGGTTCTGTAATTGGTGAAGAAGTGGAGTGAGAAGGTTCCTTTTCTTTGAGGACAATATTTCTTAAGCGAAGAAGGGCCTGAGTCTTTAACTCTAGATTTTGAACCTTATCTATTAAATCGAATAAGAATTCTTTTTCTTCATTACTAGAAATGACGTTTATAGTTTGAATTGGTGAAGAAGATCCTGAGGAGCTTCTACTACTTGAGTCGGTATCTTCTATTTGGTTGGAAAATGGTTCTGCTTGGTCTGAGTTCAAAGGACTCTTAATAAGGAGTTTGGTCAACTTTTCTCCTAGTTCGGAGTCATTTGAGAAGAGTTCTTGGATTTTCTTCTTAGTAGTACCATTATTAGCTTTGTGTCTCCTTTTCCCACATGAATAAAAGACTATTTTTTGGGAGGAAAACTTTTGTTTAGGCCTTTTGTAATAAGAAGGCTTTGAAGGAGGAGAAGTGTTTCTCTTAGGGAATCGTCTAAACTTCTTTTCTTTCTGAAGTTTAGATTTTCGTTTAATAGATGAAGGGGCCCTGATTGTTTCACAGCCAAAGGCTTCGCAGAAACAACCGAGCTCTTTTCTAGATTGCTTCTTTTCAGAAGTATACTTAGCTTGCAGCTTAAGTTCTTCGCAAAGAGCTAATCCTTCATTTTTAACTAAAGTGAAGATTTCTCCATAGGTTTTATCTTTAAAAGGGATCTCATCTGATTGAGATAATTCCTTTAACTTTCTGAATATTCGTTGGGCAAAAAGTTTAGGAAGACCAGATATAAATTTTTCTTTCCAAAATGGTTCACTGACATCTTTTCTTTGGAGAACATAAGTAAGGAACATATCTCTATACCACCTATAATCTCCTAAAGTAGGACATCTCAAGTTTTGAAGAATTGATTTCCCTGATAAAAGGGAGGCTGTAGGGTCTCCTATAAAGTAATAGGCAATAACTATTATGAGGAAATCACAGCTATCAAATTTCTCTATGATTTCATTTTGGGGATTGAGAATGGTGATTTTGTGGTTAAAAATTTCTAACTGATTATCAGGTGTGAGACAATTGTCCCACCAGTTTTTCAATTGACCGGTAAACCCTGAAATAAGGAGTCCAAAAATGATTTGTTCATTAGACTCTCGGGTTGAATAGGCAATTTTTGCCATCCCCATCTCTTGAAGTGTATTTAAAATCTCATATTCTAATTTTCCATCTATATTCAATTCATGGACAGAATCAGGAGAATAAGATTTGGTTTTAAACTTAGATCGTTCCTCAAACTGTATGTCTGGAGGGGTTGGTCTAGGATAATAGGTTTTTGTTGGAGCATTTCTCCACTTGTTCTTTATTTTATTTAGAAAAGAGGAATCTTAAAACATATTTTGAATATTATCTATTTCATCTTCTGAGTTAGAATCATTGCTTGATTCATTTTCAAAAGGACGACTATGGATGACTCTTAATCCTTGTGAGCTGGCTAATTTTTCTAGATTTTGAGATATTTTGCTCAAGATAGTCTAGGAGCTATTTGAAGAAGAGGGAGTATTGACTATGGAGTTTTCCATAGTTTGAGTTAAACCTTGTGGTTTAAAGTGCGGAACTGAGACATTAGTAGGGAATCTAGAGGATTGTCCTTTAGAGAAGGTAGGGGACTGTTCCTTTATAGATTCTATTCTAGTAGAAAGATGATCTACTTGAGAGGCAATAGTATGAAGGGTTTGGTTGGTGAAATTATTTTGATGGTAAACCTTAATAATATCTTCCACCTTAGCTGGGTCATCTTTCTGATTATATCTTCCCTTTTTAAGAGGGCAGGCAGGTATTTGATTTTCTCCACTAGGAATTATTATGGGAGAAAAGGGTGGATGAACAGTATTAATAGTTGATCCATCCTCTAACTGCCAATTTCTCTTTAAAGTGGTTTGGGTTTGAATATAGTGTTGGGTAAAAGGTTCATTTATACCTTTATCTTCACAAAGTGAGGTAAACCATATGAAAAAGGGAATATTTAATTAGAGATGATTCATGTCTCTATACCAGATTTCTCTGATCTGATTCTTTAAGGGCTCATCAAAAGACATAAACCATTTTCGCTTTTGAGTATTTTCTTTTGATTTGAAATCTCTTCTCAAGAAATCCTTATCAATTTGAAAACCGTCCTTAGTGATGGTGTTTATAGTATTAAAATTTTGCATATCTGAAGCTGTAGGTGATCGGGGAGGAGAAACAGAGGAAAATTGATATTTTGGAATTGGAGATTTGTAATGGACTTTGAAGGTATCTTCTTGAGTTCTTGAAGATTCTGACATTTCTGGTTGGTATTTGGCAGGAATAGAAAATGATCTTCTAGCCATATTAATGGAAGAGCTAGGTCTTGGTTCTCTAAATGAGCCAAATCTAAGAATTACTTTAGTCGAATCCTCTACTATTTGATCTATGTCTTGTTTCAGACATTTATTTGGCATTGGATTAGGAAATTGTAAAATTTCAGGAATAGTAATTTGATCCCAAGCTAATTTCTTAGCTGAAGTGACCAGGGATTTAGTTTCACCAGCATGGACTTCTATGAAAATAGTCTCTCCTTTAGAAGAGGGAACATGAATAAATTTTGGATTCACAGTGGTGTTCATCAACCTAAATATATATCCTAAAAACTATTGCAAAGTTTTTAGCAAATTCTTTGAATTTATTTTCTATAACATGAATATCTAAGATCAATGACTCTAGAGCTAATGGATCCTTTAGATCTATAGTAAAATCAGGTTAGCAATTAAAATATATGGGTCCATTGCAGACATTAGTTTGAACTACAGCTAACAATGAATCTTTATAGGTTTTGAGACGATTATCTCTTAAAGCTAGGAATATAGGGCAATCAACACCTTTATGAACTAAAGGCTTAACAGCTATTTGAACTAGACCAAAAGGAATGAAACGATAATTATGAGCAAGATATGTTTCAACTGTTGTATTTGATAATAAATACATAGTTTCAATATCTTGTTGAATACTCCTAGTTTCTTCATGAGTTTTAATGCTAAATGCAGTTTTGAATTCCAAAGGACCTATCTTATATAACTGAGTAGGATCTTCTTTTGGAATATTCCAATTTGAGAAATCAACAGGTATATGAGTTTCTTGACTTTGAATTATATCACTCTTAGAGTATCCTAATCTAGCAACTCTCCTTAACCAAGAGGCCATGGATTAATGGTATATAATAAGTAATATCTATGCTAATTGGGAACAGTGGGACCACCAACCGGGAGCACCTACTCACTGAGGCTCACCAACGGATTTACAGGCTTGCCAAACAATTAGCTTAAACTTAATAAATATCCAATAAACTTACTTAAACACTTCGAATCGGACGATATGAGTGAATATAGGTCAAATGGGATTAGTTTTTGTAGAAAATGACGTATTTACCCTTAAACATGTCATAACCACTTGAAATACATCGATTTAAGTCAAACGAAGTCAAATGGGAGAGGTTTTGTGTATTAAATGACATAAACACTTCGAATCGGACGATATAAGTCAATATATTTCAAATAGGATCAATTTTGGATAGAAAATGACGTATTTACCCTTGAACATGTCACAAACACTTCAAACACATCGATTTGAGTCAAACTCGGTCAAACAAAAGAGGTTTTGTGTATTAAATGACCTAAACACTTTGAATCGGCCGATATAAGTTAATATAAATCGGTCGATACGAGTCAAACTTGGTAAAACGGGAGAGGTGTTGTGTACTAAATGACCTGAACAGTTGGAATCGGATGATATAAGTTAATATAGGTCAAATTGGATCATTTTTTGGTAGAAAATGACATTTAACCCTTGAACATGTCATAAACACTTGAAATACATCGGTTTGAGTCAAACTTTGTCAAATAGGAGAGGTTTTGGGTATAAAATGACTTAAACACTTCGAATCGGACGATATGAGTCAATATAGGTCTAATGGGATCAATTTTGGGTAAAGAATGACATATGTACCCTTAATCATGTCATAAACACATGAAATACATTGATTTGAGTCAAACTCGATAAAATAGGAGAGGTTTTGTGTATTAAATGACCTAAGCACTTCGAATCGGACGATATAAGTCAATATAGATCAAATAAGATCAATTTTGGGTAAAAAATAACGTATTTACCCTTGACCATGTCATAAACAACAATTTGTGTCAAACTCGGTCAAATTGGAGAGATTTAGTGTAGAAAATGATTTAAACACTTCGAATCGGACGATTTGAGTCAATATAGGTCACATGGGATTTGTTTTGGGTAGAAAATGACATATTTACCCTTGAACATGTCATAAACACTTGAAGTTCATTGATTTGAGTCAAACTAGGTCAAATGACAGAGGTTCTAGTTATGAAATGACTTAAACACTTCAAATCGAAAGATATGTGTCAATATAGGTCTAATGGGATAAGTTTTGGATAGAAAATGACGTATTTACCCTTAAACATGTCATAAACACTTGAAATAGATCTATTTGAGTTAAACTCGGTGAAATAGGAGAGGTTTTGGGTATAAAAAGACTTAACCACTTTTGATTTGACGATATGAGTCAAGATAGGTCGAATTGGATCAGTTTTGGGTAGAAAATGGCGTCTTTACCCTTGAACATGTCATAAACACTTGAAAGACATCGATTAGAGTCAAACTCGATCAAACTGGAGAGGTGTATTAAATGACTTAAACACTTCGAATCGGACGATATAAGTCAATATAGATAAAATAGGATCAACTTTGGTTAGAAAATGACGTATTTACCCTTGACCATGTCATAAACAATTGAAATACATTGATTTGAGTCAAACTCGATCAAATGGGAGAGATTTAGTGTAGAAATTGACTTAAACACTTCCAATCGGACGATATGAGTCAATATATGTCAAATGAGATACGTTTTGGGTAGAAAATGACATATTTACCCATGAAAATGTCATAAACACTTGAAATACATTGATTTGAATCAAACTTTGTCAAATGGGAGAGGTTTTGTGTATTAAATTACCTAAGCACTTCGAATTGAACAATATGAGTCAATATAGGTTAAATGGGATCAATTTTGGATAGAAAATGACGTATTTACCCTTGAACATGTCATAAACTCTTCAAACTCATCGATTTGAGTCAAACTTGGTCAAACAAAAGAGGTTTTGTGTATTAAATGACCTAAACACTTTGAATCGGCTAATATAAGTCAATATAGGTCAAACAGGATCATTTTTGGGTAGAAAATGACGTATTTCCTCTTGAACATGTCACAAACAGTTAGAATACATCAATTTGAGTCAAACTTGGTCAAACGGAAGTGGTTTTGTGTTTTAAATAACCTAAACACTTTGAATCGAACGATATGAGTCAATATAGGTCAAATGTATTAAATAACCTAAACACTTGAAATACCTCCTTTTCTACCAAAATTGATATCATTTAACTTATATTGACTTATATCGGCCGATTCAAAGTGTTTAGATCATTTAATACAGAAAACCTCTTCCGTTTGACTGAAATCGATGTCTTTCAAGTGTTTATCACATGTTTAAGGGTAAATACGTCATTTTCTACCCAAAATTAATCCTATTTGACCTACATTGACTTATATCATCCAATTCAAATTGTTTAGGTCATTTAATACACAAAACCTCTCGCATTTGACCGAGTTTGAGTAGAATCGAAGTATTTCAAGTGTTTATAACATGTTCAAGGGTAAATACGTCCATTTCTATCCAAAATTGATCCATTTAGACCAATATTGACACATATTGTTCAATTTGAAGTGTTTAAGTCATTTCATAACCTCAACCTCTCCCATTTTACCTAGTTTGACTAGAATCAAAGTATTTCAAGTGTTTATGACATGTTCAAGGGTAAATATATGATTTTCTACCCAAAATTGATCCCATTTGACCTATATTGACTCATATCGTCCGATTCGAACTGTTTAGGTCATTTAGCACACAAAACATCTCCCGTTTTACTGAGTTTGACTCATATCAGCCGAATCAAAGTGTTTAGGTCATTTAATACTCAACACCTCTTCTATTTGACCGAGTTTGACTCAAATCGATGTATTTCAAGTGTTTGTGACATGTTCAATGGTAAATACGTCATTTTCTATCCAAAATTTATCCTAGTTGACCTATATTGACTTATATTGTCCGATTCGAAGTGTTTAGGTCATTTAATACGCAAAACCTCTCCCATTTGCCTGAGTTTGACTCAAATCGATGTATTTGAAAGTGTTTATGACATGTTTAAGGGTAAATACGTCATTTTTGTACCTAAAACGGATCCTATTTGACCTATATCGACTCATATCGTTCGATGCAAAGTGTATAAGTCATTTTCTACCCTGAAATTCTCCAATTTGAGCGAGTTTGACTCAAATTGATGTATTTCAAGGTTTATGATATGTGCAAGGGTACATACGTCATTTTCTACCCAAAATTGATCCCATTTGAACTATATGAACTCATATCGTACGATTCAAAGTGTTTAAGACATTTTCTACCCTAAATCTCTCCAATTTGAGCGAGTTTGATTCAAATTGATATATTTCAAGTGTTTATGATATGGTCATGGGTAAATACATCATTTTCTTACCAAAATTGATCCTATTTGATCTATATTGACTTATATCGTCTGATTTGAAGTGCTTAGGTCAGTTAGTACACAAAACCTCTCCTGTTTTATTGAGTTTGACTCAAATCGATGTATTTCATGTGTTTATGACATGTTCAAGGGGACATGCGTCATTTTTTATCCAAAATTGATCCCATTATACCAATATTGACTCATATCGTCCAATTCAAAGTGTTTAAGCCATTTTACACCTAGAACCGCTATCATTTAACTGAGTTTGACTCAAATCAATGTATTTCAAGTGTTTATGACATGTTCAAGGGTAAATACGTCATTTTCTACCCAAAATTGATATCATTTCACCAATATTGACTCATATATGCCGATTCAAAGTGTTTAGGTCATTTAATACACAAAACCTCTTCCGTGTGACCGAGTTTGACTCAAATCGATGTATTTCTAGTGTTTGTGACATGTTCAATGGTAAATATGTCATTTTCTACCCAAAATTTATCTTATTTGATCTATATTGACTTATATCGTCTGATTCGTAGTGTTTAGGTCATTTAATAGGCAAAATCTCTCCCATTTGACCAAGTTTGACTCAAATCGATTTATTTCAAGTGTTTCTGACATGTTCAAGGGTAAATAAGTCATTTCCTACCCAAAACTCGTAACATTTGACCTATATTGACTCATATCGTCCGATTCGAACTGTTTAGGTCATTGAGTACACAAAACCTCTCCCGTTTTACTGAGTTTGACTCAAAAAGGTGTATTTCATGTGTTTATGACATGTTAAAGAGTAAATAAGTCAATTTTTACCTAGAACTGATCAAATTTAACCTATATTGACTCATATCGTCGGATTAAAAGTGTTGAAGTCATTTTATACCAAGAACCTCTCCCATTTGATCGAGTTTGACTCAAATTAATGTATTTCAAGTGTTTATGACATGTTCAAGGGTAAATAAGTGATTTTCTACCCAAAATTAATCCCATTTGACCTATATTGACTTATATCGTCCGATTCGAACTATTTAAGTCATTTAGCACACAAAAACCTCTCCCATTTTACTGAGTTTGACTCATATCGGCCGATTCAAAGTGTTTAGGTCATTTAATACACAAAACCTCTTCTTTTTGACCGAGTTTGACTCAAATCGATGTATTTCAAGTGTTTATGACATGTTCAATGGTAAATACGTCATTTTATATCCAAAACTGATCCTAGTTGACCTATATTGACTTATATCGTCCGATTCGAAGTGTTTAGGTCAATTAATAAGCAAAACCTCTCCCATTTGCCTGAGTTTGACTCAAATCGATGTATTTGAAGTGTTTATGACATGTTTAAGGGTAAATACGTCATTTTCTACTTAAAACTGATCCCATTTGACCTATATCGACTCATATCGTTCGATGCAAAGTGTATAAGTCATTTTCTACCCTAAATTTCTCCAATTTGAGCAAGTTTGACTCAAATTGATGTATTTCAAGGTTTATGACATGTGCAAGGGTACATACGTCATTTTCTACCCAAAACTGATCCCATTTGAACTATATTAACTCATATCTTACGATTCGAAGTGTTTAAGTAATTTTCTACCCTGAATCTCTCCAATTTGAGCGAGTTTGATTCAAGTCGATGTATTTCAAGTGTGTATGATATGGTCATGGGTAAATACATCATTTTCTTACCAAAATTGATCCTATTTGATCTTTATTGACTCATATCGTCCGATTCGAAAAGCTTAGGTCATTTAGTACACAAAACCTCTCCTATTTTATCGAATTTGACTCTAATCGATGTATTTCATGTGTTTATGACATGTTCAAGGGTACATGCGTCATTTTTTACCGAAAATTAATCCCATTAGACCAATATTGACTCATATCCTCCAATTCAAAGTGTTTAAGTCATTTTATACCAAGAACTGTTGTCTTTTGACTGAGTTTGACTCAAATCAATGTATTCCAAGTGTTTATGACATGTTCAAGGGTAAATACGTCATTTTCTACCCGAATTTGATATCATTTCACCAATCTTGACTCAAATAGGCCGATTCAAAGTGTTTAGGTCATTTAATACACAAAACCTCTTCCGTGTGACCGAGTTTGACTCAAATCGATGTATTTCTAGTGTTTGTGACATGTTCAATGGTAAATATGTCATTTTCTACCCAAAATTTATCTTATTTGATCTATATTGACTTATATCGTCCGATTCGTAGTGTTTAGATCATTTAATAGGCAAAATCTTTCCCATTTGACCAAGTTTGACTCAAATCGATTTATTTCAAGTGTTTATGACATGTTCAAGGGTAAATAAGTCATTTCCTACCCAAAATGATAACATTTGACCTATATTGACTCATTTCATCCGATTTGAACTGTTTAGGTCATTTAGTACACAAAACCTCTCCCGTTTTACTGAGTTTGACTCAAATTGATGTATTTCATGTGTTTATGACATGTTAAAGGGTAAATAAGTCAAATTTTACCAAGAACTTATCCAATTTAGCCTATATTGACTAATATCGTCGGATTAAAATTGTTACAGTCATTTTATACGAAGAACCTCTCCCATTTGATCGAGTTTGACTCAAATTGATGTATTTCAAGTGTTTATGATATGTTCAAGGGTAAATATATGATTTTCTACCCAAAACTGATCCCATTTGACCTATATTGACTCATATCGTCCGATTCGAACTGTTTAGGTCATTTAGTACACAAAACCTCTCCCATTTTACTAAGTTTGACTCATATCGGCCGATTCAAAGTGTTTAGGTCATTTAATACACAAAACCTCTTCTGTTTCACCGAGTTTGACTGAAATCGATGTATTTCCAGTGTTTGTGACATGTTCAATGGTAAATATGTAATTTTCTATCCAAAAGTGATCCTAGTTGACCTATATTGATTTATATCGTCCTATTCGAAGTGTTTCGGTCATTTAATACGCAAAACCTCTCCCATTTACCTGAGTTTGACTCAAATCGATGTATTTGAAGTGTTTATGACACGTTTAAGGGTAAATACATCATTTTCTACCTAAATTTGATCCCATTTGACCTATATCGACTCATATCGTCCGATGCAAAGTATATAAGTCATTTTCTACCTTGAATTTCTCCAATTTGAGCGAGTTTGATTCAAATAGATGTATTTCAATTGTTTATGACACGGTCAAGGGTAAATACGTCATTTTCTACCCAAAGTTGATCATATTTGACCTATATTGACTCATATCGTCCGATTCGAAGTGTTTAGGTCAATTAATACACAAAACCTCTCCAATTTGATCGAGTTTGACTCAAATTGATGTATTTCAAGTATTTATGACATGTGCAAGGGTCCATATGTCCTTTTCTACCCAAAACTGATCGAATTTGAACTATATTAACTCATATCATACTATTCGAAGTATTTAAGTCATTTTCTACCCTGAATCGCTCCAATTTGAGCGAGTTTAAATCAAATCGATGTATTTCAAATGTTTATGACATGGTCATGGGTAAATACATCATTTTCTTACCAAAATTGATCCTATTTGATCTATATTGACTTATATCGTCCGATTCGAAGTGCTTAGGGCATTTAGTACACTCAACCTCTCCTATTTTATCGAGTTTGACTCAAATCGATGTATTTCATGTGTTTATGACATGTCCAAGGGTACATGCGTCATTTTTTACCCAAAATTGATCCCATTAGACCAATATTGACTCATATCGTCTAATTCGAAGTGTTTAAGTCATTTTACACCCAGATCCGCTGTCAGTTAACTGAGTTTGACTCAAATCAATGTATTTCAAGTGTTTATGACATTTTCCAGGGTAAATACGTCATTTTCTACCCAAAATTGATATCATTTGACCTATATTGACTCATATAGGCTTATTCAAAGTGTTTAGGTCATTTAATACACAAAACCTCTTCCGTGTGATCGAGTTTGACTCAAATCGATGTATTTCTAGTGTTTGTGACATGTTTAATGGTAAATACGTCATTTTCTACCCAAAATTTATCTTATTTGACCTATATTGACTTATATCGTCCGATTCGTAGTGTTTAGTCATTTAATATGCAAAACCTCTCCCATTTGACCAAGTTTGACTCATATCGATTTATTTCAAATGTTTATGACATGTTTAAGGATAAATACGTCATTCCTACCCAAAACTGTTAACATTTGACTTATATTGACTCATTTCGTCCGATTTGAACTGTTTAGGTCATTTAGTACACAAAACCTCTCCCGTTTTACTGAGTTTGACTCAAATTGAAGTATTTCATGTGTTTATGACATGTTAAACGGTAAATAAGTCAAATTTTACCAAGAACTGGTCCAATTTAACCTATATTGACTCATTTCGTCGAATTAAAAGTGTTGAAGTCATTTTATACCAAGAACCTCTCCCATTTGATCAAGCTTGACTCAAATTGATGTATTTCAAGTGTTTATGACATATTCAAGGGTAAATATATGATTTTCTACCCAAAACTGATCCCATTTGACCTATATTGACTCATATCGTCCGATTCGAACTGTTTAGGTCATTTAGTAAACAAAACCTCTCACATTTTACTGAGTTTGACTAATATCGGCAGATTCAAAGTGTTTAGGTCATTTAATACACAAAACCTCTTCTTTTTGACCGAGTTTGACTGAAATCGATGTATTTCCAGTGTTTGTGACATGTTCAATGGTAAACATGTAATTTTCTTTCCAAAACTGATCCTAGTTGACCTATATTGATTTATATCGTCCGATTCGAAGTGTTTCGGTCATTTAATACGCAAAACCTCTCCCATTTTCCTGAGTTTGACTCAAATCGATGTATTTGAAGTTTATGACATGTTTAAGGGTAAATACGTCATTTTCTACCTAAATTTGATCCCATTTGACCTATATCGACTCATATCGTCCAATGCAAAGTGTATAAGTCATTTTCTACCTTGAATTTCTCCAATTTGAGCGAGATTGACTCAAATTGATGTATTTCAATTGTTTATGACATGGTCAAGGGTAAATACGTCATTTTCTACCCAAAGTTGATCATATTTGACCTATATTGACTCATATCGTCCGATTCGAAGTGTTTAGGTCAATTAATACACAAAACCTCTCCAATTTGATCGAGGTTGACTCAAATTGATGTATTTCAAGTATTTATGACATGTGCAAGGGTACATACGTTATTTTCTACCCAAAATTGATCCCATTTGAACTATATTAACTCATATCGTACTATTCGAAGTATTTAAGTCATTTTCTACCCTCAATCGCTCTAATTTGAGCGAGTTTAATTCAAATCGATGTATTTCAAGTGTTTATGACATGGTCATGGGTAAATACATCATTTTCTTACCAAAATTGATCCTATTTGATCTATATTGACTTATATCATCCGATTCGAAGTGCTTAGGTCAGTTAGTACACAAAACCTCTCCTATTTTATCGAGTTTGACTCAAATCGATGTATTTCATGTGTTTATGACATGTCCAAGGGTACATGCGCCAATTTTTACCCAAAATTGATCCCATTACACCAATATTGACTCATATCGTCTAATTCGAAGTGTTTAAGTCATTATACACCTAGATCCGCTGTCATTTAACTGAGTTTGACTCAAATCAATGTATTTCAAGTGTTTATGACATGGTCCAGGGTAAATACGTCATTTTCTACCCAAAATTGATATCATTTGACCTATATTGACTCATATAGGCCGATTCAAAGTGTTTAGGTCATTTAATACACAAAACCTCTTCTGTGTGACCGAGTTTGACTCAAATCGATGTATTTGTAGTGTTTGTGACATGTTCAATGGTAAATACGTCATTTTCTACCCAAAATTTATCTTATTTGATCTATATTGAGTTATATCGGCCGATTCGTAGTGTTTAGGTCATTTAATATGCAAAACCTCTCCCATTTGACCAAGTTTGACTCATATCGATTTATTTCAACTATTTATGACATGTTCAAGGATAAATACGTAATTTCCTACCCAAAACTGATAACATTTGACCTATATTGACTCATTTCGTCCGATTTGAACTGTTTAGGTCATTTAGTACACGAAACCTCTCCCGTTTTACTATGTTTGACTCAAATCGATGTATTTCATGTGTTTATGACATGTTAAACGGTAAACAAGTCAAATTTTACCTATATTGACTCATATCGTCGGATTAAAAGTGTTGAAGTCATTTTATACCAAGAACCTCTCCCATTCGATCGAGTTTGACTCAAATTGATGTATTTCAAGTGTTTATGACATGTTCAAGGGTAAATATATGATTTTCTACCCAAAACTGATCCCATTTGACCTATAATGACTCATATCGTCCAATTCGGACTGTTTAGGTCATTTAGTACACAAAACCTTTCCCATTTTACTGAGTTTGACTCATATCAGCCGATTCAAAGTGTTTAGGTCATTTAATACACAAAACCTCTTCTGTTTGACCGAGATTGACTGAAATCGATGTATTTCCAGTGTTTGTGACATGTTCAATGGTAAATATATAATTTTCTATCCAAAAGTGATCCTAGTTGACCTATATTGATTTATATCGTCCGATTCAAAGTGTTTCGGTCATTTAATACGCAAAACCTCTCCCAATTACCTGAGTTTGACTCAAATCGATGTATTTGAAGTGTTTATGACATGTTTAAGGGTAAATACATCATTTTCTACCTAAATTTGATCCCATTTGACCTATATCGACTCATATCGTCCGATGCAAAGTGTATAAGTCATTTTCTACCTTGAATTTCTCCAATTTGAGCGAGTTTGACTCAAATTGATGTATTTCAATTGTTTATGACATGGTCAAGGGTAAATACGTCATTTTCTACCCAAAGTTGATCATATTTGACCTATATTGACTCATATCGTCCGATTCGAAGTGTTTAGGTCAATTAATACACAAAACCTCTCCAATTTGATCGAGTTTGACTCAAATTGATGTATTTCAAGTATTTATGACATGTGCAAGGGTACATACGTCATTTTCTACCCAAAACTGATCCCATTTGAACTATATTAACTCATATCGTACTATTCGATGTATTTAAATCATTTTTTACCCTAAATCGCTCCAATTTGAGCGATTTTAATTCAAATCGATGTATTACAAGTGTTTATGACATGGTCATGGGAAAATACATTATTTTCTTACCAAAATTGATCCTATTTGATATATATTGACTTATATCGTCCGATTCGAAGTGCTTAGGTCAGTTAGTACACAAAACCTCTCCTATTTTATCGAGTTTGACTCAAATCGATGTATTTCATGTGTTTATGACATGTCCAAGGGTACATGCGTCATTTTTTACCCAAAATTGATCCCATTAGACCAATATTGACTCATATCGTCTAATTCGAAGTGTTTAAGTCATTTTACACCCAGATCCGCTGTCATTTAACTGAGTTTGACTCAAATCAATGTATTTCAAGTGTTTACGACATGTTCCAGGGTAAATACGTCATTTTCTACCCAAATTGATATCATTTGACCTATATTGACTCATATAGGCCGATTCAAAGTGTTTAGGTCATTTAATACACAAAACCTCTTCCGTGTGACCGAGTTTGACTCAAATCGATGTATTTCTAGTGTTTGTGACATGTTCAATGGTAAATACGTCATTTTATACCCAAAATTTATCTTATTTGATCTATATTGACTTTTATCATCCGATTCGTAGTGTTTAGGTCATTTAATATGCAAAACCTCTCCCATTTGACCAAGTTTGACTCATATCGATTTATTTCAACTATTTATGACATGTTCAAGGATAAATACGTAATTTCCTACCCAAAACTGATAACATTTGACCTATATTGACTCATTTCGTCCGATTTGAACTGTTTAGGTCATTTAGTACACGAAACCTCTCCCGTTTTACTATGTTTGACTCAAATCGATGTATTTCATGTGTTTATGACATGTTAAACGGTAAACAAGTCAAATTTTACCTATATTGACTCATATCGTCGGATTAAAAGTGTTGAAGTCATTTTATACCAAGAACCTCTACCATTTGATCGAGTTTGACTCAAATTGATGTATTTCAAGTGTTTATGACATGTTCAAGGGTAAATATATGATTTTCTACCCAAAACTGATCCCATTTGACCTATAATGACTCATATCGTCCAATTCGGACTGTTTAGGTCATTTAGTACACAAAACCTTTCCCATTTTACTCAGTTTGACTCATATCAGCTGATTCAAAGTGTTTAGGTCGTTTAATACACAAAACCTCTTCTGTTTGACCGAGATTGATTGAAATCGATGTATTTCCAGTGTTTGTGACATGTTCAATGGTAAATATATAATTTTCTATCCAAAAGTGATCCTAGTTGACCTATATTGATTTATATCGTCCGATTCAAAGTGTTTCGGTCATTTAATACGCAAAACCTCTCCCAATTACCTGAGTTTGACTCAAATCGATGTATTTGAAGTGTTTATGACATGTTTAAGGGTAAATACATCATTTTCTACCTAAATTTGATCCCATTTGACCTATATTGATATGATAGAGGATGCCAAATTCGAAAGATTGGTTGAAGCTTTAAAGAAGAATGCTACCATGGGAGAGTTGTTGGCTTATGGAGACACGAATCTTCTAGCCATCAAAGGGGAACATTTGCATGTGCATGATAACATGCAAATGTAAATGAGGATTGGTGGACATAGGGAATAAGTTGGTTTTGCCTATGAGTTTTCTCCCATTTCATTTGATAGGGTTTTTCTCATTTTAGGCATAGGTGTGTTTTGAACTTTCCATTTTCAGATTTTATGATTCTATAATGTGTGGAAGCCATGGAGGTGATGATTGATGGAAGGCCTTGATCAAAAGCTAAAATCTTGGAGTAATTTTCGAAGATTGAAAATTTTGACCAAGGAGGAAAATTTTAAGACAAGGGGAGGTGCTTGTTACATTGAGATGTGCTTATTACATCTTATCGGTGCTTTATTACGACTTAAGTGACATGGCAAGTGACATGGCATGGGTATGGACGTGGCTACACACATGGCATTGGATATTTAGTGTTTAACTTTAAATAAAATAGGATTAGAGTAGTTAAATTGTAATATTATCTTTTTAGGTAGGATAAGATTCTAATTAAGATAAGATAGTGTTAGAGTTTTAGTAGGATTATGTAATAAATAGGTGGCATTATCCTATTGGTTATTAGGAGTCCTTTTAGAAGTAGGAGGCCTAGTCATAATATGATTGAAACTCTCAAGCTATGGGTATAAATAGATGTGCACCCAAGCTTGGAAAAATCAGATTTGGAGATTCTTTTCTATATATTCTTCAATAAACTTAGAGAGTTTGTTGTTTTTCTTTGTGTGTAACAAAGAGTTGTGAATTGGTGCTTAAAGCTTTAGATTCACGTGAGGAAGTGTAGGAATTGAGGGTGCTTTGCTTTAATCAATTCTTAAACTTTTGCCCTAGATTTTAAACCTTTGGTGCGTAGCTTTAGAGGGTTTTCTATCTAGTTCTATCCCTTTTGTGTGGATTAAGGTTTCAATACCTAGATTCACATCAACTTTTGGTGCTCTCGTTGAGAGGATTCGAAGAATACTCAAGCAATATGGATTCCAGTGGTGATGATGCACACGAGATGCCACCAGGCTTCAAAAAAGGTTTAACCTTACAAGAAGCCAAAGCCTTGTGCATGGAACGCGAGTTGAAGGAACTGAAGGAACGTATGAATGAGCTGTTGCAAATCGTGGGGAAGAAGGAAAAGTCCTCAAGCAAAGGTAAACTCTCTTCTCATGAATCTAACTCTAGCGAAAGTGATGGTGAATCTAGTGTTAGAAGCTCAAGGAGGCCTAGCAAGAGGGACCCATCCTCTTCAGGTGATGATGAGGAATCATATAAAGGGCGTAGGAGAAAGAGTTTAAGAGGGAAAGAGGATCAAAGCTTGAGACTTGAAATCCCTGAGTTCAATGGCAGTTTGTACCCAGACAAATTCCTAGATTGGATCCGTAGAGTTGAACGAATTTTCAGATATAAGGACTATGATGAGCATAGATCCTTTAAGGTTGCTGAACTCAAACTCACTTCTTATGCAAGTTTGTGGCTTGAAGGTTTGCAAAAGAAGAGGAGAAAGGAGGGGCGTTCCAAGATCTCATCTTGGACAAAACTAAAGAAGTACATGCAAAAAAGGTTTGTTCCTCAAGACTTTGAACAAAACAATTTTATAAAAATGCATACTTTGAAGCAAGAAAGGAGGTCTGTGGAGGAATACTTGATGGAATTCGAAAATCTAGCCATGGTGTGTGGGCTAGAGGAGAAAGAAGACCATAAGGTGGCTCGTTTTGTGGCTGGGTTAAATGACCCAATCAAGGAAAAGGTG
Organism: Dysphania ambrosioides; assembly: GCA_026401315.1. Taxonomy (NCBI): domain Eukaryota; kingdom Viridiplantae; phylum Streptophyta; class Magnoliopsida; order Caryophyllales; family Amaranthaceae; genus Dysphania; species Dysphania ambrosioides. The sequence continues at coordinate 13,916,608 of CM048665.1, read as the reverse complement.
GAATTACAACCCTATTGGAGCTTTGATGAGGTGTGTACAATAGCAACTAGGGTTGAAAGGCAAACACATAAACCTAGAGGGATCTTTCGATCATTTGAAGCTAAAGGGGTGCGTGAGATGTCTAATGTGAAGCCTAATCTCGAGAAATCCATAAAGCCACAACCTTTTGGGAGAGATAAGGGAGGAAGTTTGAGGCCCCCTATGGGAGATCAACGAACTTGCTTCAAATGTAAGGGACAAGGCCATATCCAAAGGGATTGTCCCCATGCTAGGATTGCTACTACTCGGACTTGGGAGGAAGATGAAACCTTTGAAGAAGAGGAGCATGAGCTTGAAGAGGAAGAAGGTAACACATCTTTTGAAGTCCTAGAGGAGGATGTGGAGGAGGTGATGGCAGAAACTAGGGGATCTAGCCTAGTGTTGCGAAGGGCATTGCAATCCAAGTCCTTACCATTAGAGGAGAGCCAAAGGGAGAAAATCTTCCTCACAAGATGCAATGTCCATGGAAGACTATGTGATGTGATTATAGATTCAGGGAGTTGCACTAACGTGGTTTCTACACTCTTGGTGGACAAGTTGGAGGTGCCCACTCAAATCCATCCTCAACCATATAAGCTCCATTGGCTTAGCAATTCAAGTGACGTAAAGGTTAGTAAACAAGCATTGATTTCGTTCAAAATTGGCAATTATGAAGATCAAGTGCTTTGTGATGTTTGTCCCATGGATGCGTATCATATTCTCTTGGGAAGACCTTGGCAATATGACAGATTTGTAAAGTTTGATGGAAGGACAAACATATATGTTGTGAGGAAGAACGCACAAGCCAAAGCATTTGCTTTGAAGCCTTTTATGGCACTAAAAACTCGTTCTAACAAAGATAATGGCAAGAGAGTGTTATTGGTGGATGGAAGGGAATTAGAGAAGGATGCGAAGGCCAAGGTTGACTATATGCAAAAGCTTCACACCCAACTGAGAGCAAGAATTGAGAAGGTCAATGATATCTATAAGGCTAGAGCTAACAAACACAAGACTCAACATACTTACAAGGAGGGAGACTTGGTTTGGTTACACTTGAGGAAGGAAAGATTTCCTAATCGACGTAAGAACAAGCTTATGCCTAGGTGTGATGGTCCATTCAAAATCATCAGTAAGGTGGGTGATTATGCATATAAGCTTCAGTTGCCTGGAGACTATGCAGTTCATGCCACATTCAATATAGGCGACTTAGCACCTTATGTGCCTGATGATCAACTTCAAAGTTTGAGGACAAACTCTTTTGAAGAAGAGGAGGATGATATGATAGAGGATGCCAAATTCGAAAGATTGGTTGAAGCTTTAAAGAAGAATGCTACCATGGGAGAGTTGTTGGCTTATGGAGACACGAATCTTCTAGCCATCAAAGGGGAACATTTGCATGTGCATGATAACATGCAAATGTAAATGAGGATTGGTGGACATAGGGAATAAGTTGGTTTTGCCTATGAGTTTTCTCCCATTTCATTTGATAGGGTTTTTCTCATTTTAGGCATAGGTGTGTTTTGAACTTTCCATTTTCAGATTTTATGATTCTATAATGTGTGGAAGCCATGGAGGTGATGATTGATGGAAGGCCTTGATCAAAAGCTAAAATCTTGGAGTAATTTTCGAAGATTGAAAATTTTGACCAAGGAGGAAAATTTTAAGACAAGGGGAGGTGCTTGTTACATTGAGATGTGCTTATTACATCTTATCGGTGCTTTATTACGACTTAAGTGACATGGCAAGTGACATGGCATGGGTATGGACGTGGCTACACACATGGCATTGGATATTTAGTGTTTAACTTTAAATAAAATAGGATTAGAGTAGTTAAATTGTAATATTATCTTTTTAGGTAGGATAAGATTCTAATTAAGATAAGATAGTGTTAGAGTTTTAGTAGGATTATGTAATAAATAGGTGGCATTATCCTATTGGTTATTAGGAGTCCTTTTAGAAGTAGGAGGCCTAGTCATAATATGATTGAAACTCTCAAGCTATGGGTATAAATAGATGTGCACCCAAGCTTGGAAAAATCAGATTTGGAGATTCTTTTCTATATATTCTTCAATAAACTTAGAGAGTTTGTTGTTTTTCTTTGTGTGTAACAAAGAGTTGTGAATTGGTGCTTAAAGCTTTAGATTCACGTGAGGAAGTGTAGGAATTGAGGGTGCTTTGCTTTAATCAATTCTTAAACTTTCGCCCTAGATTTTAAACCTTTGGTGCGTAGCTTTAGAGGGTTTTCTATCTAGTTCTATCCCTTTTGTGTGGATTAAGGTTTCAATACCTAGATTCACATCATATATCGACTCATATCGTCGGATGCAAAGTGTATAAGTCATTTTCTACCTTGAATTTCTCCAATTTGAGCGAGTTTGACTCAAATTGATGTATTTCAATTGTTTATGACATGGTCAAGGGTAAATACGTCATTTTCTACCCAAAGTTGATCATATTTGACCTATATTGACTCATATCGTCCGATTCGAAGTGTTTAGGTCAATTAATACACAAAACCTCTCCAATTTGATCGAGTTTGACTCAAATTGATGTATTTCAAGTATTTATGACATGTGCAAGGGTACATACATCATTTTCTACCCAAAACTGATCCCATTTGAACTATATTAACTCATATCGTACTATTCGATGTATTTAAGTCATTTTCTACCCTAAATCGCTCCAATTTGAGCGATTTTAATTCAAATCGATGTATTACAAGTGTTTATGACATGGTCATGGGAAAATACATTATTTTCTTACCAAAATTGATCCTATTTGATATATATTGACTTATATCGTCCGATTCGAAGTGCTTAGGTCAGTTAGTACACAAAACCTCTCCTATTTTATCGAGTTTGACTCAAATCGATGTATTTCATGTGTTTATGACATGTCCAAGGGTACATGTGTCATTTTTTACCCAAAATTGATCCCATTAGACTAATATTGACTCATATCGTCTAATTCGAAGTGTTTAAGTCATTTTACACCCAGATTCGCTGTCATTTAACTGAGTTTGAATCAAATCAATGTATTTCAAGTGTTTATGACATGTTCCAGGGTAAATACGTCATTTTCTACCCAAATTGATATCATTTGACCTATATTGACTCATATAGGCCGATTCAAAGTGTTTAGGTCATTTAATACACAAAACCTCTTCCGTGTGACCGAGTTTGACTAAAATCGATGTATTTCTAGTGTTTGTGACATGGTCAATGGTAAATACGTCATTTTCTACCCAAAATTTATCTTATTTGACCTATATTGACTTATATTGTCTGATTCGTAGTGTTTAGGTCATTTAATATGCAAAACCTCTCCCATTTGACCAAGTTTGACTCATACCGATTTTTTTCAAATGTTTATGACATGTTCAAGGATAAATACGTCATTTCCTACCCAAAACTGATAACATTTGACCTATATTGACTCATTTCGTCCGATTTGAACTGTTTAGGTCATTTAGTACACGAAACCTCTCCCGTTTCACTATGTTTGACTCAAATCGATGTATTTCATGTGTTTATGACATGTTAAATGGTAAACAAGTCAAATTTTACCTATATTGACTCTTATCGTCGGATTAAAAGTGTTGAAGTCATTTTATACGAAGAACCTCTCCCATTTGATCGAGTTTGACTCAAATTAATGTATTTCAAGTGTTTATGACATGTTCAAGGGTAAATATATGATTTTCTACCCAAAACTGATCCCATTTGATCTATATTGACTCATATCGTCCGATTCGAACTCTTTAGGTCATTTAGTACACAAAACCTCTCCCATTTTACTGAGTTTGACTCATATCGCCCGATTCAAAGTGTTTAGGTCATTTAATACACAAAACCTCTTCTGTTTGACCAAGTTTGACTGAAATCGATGTATTTCCAGTGTTTGTGACATGTTCAATGGTAAATATGTAATTTTCTATCCAAAACTGATCCTAGTTGACCTATATTGATTTATATCGTCCGATTGGAAGTGTTTCAGTCATTTAATACGCAAAACCTCTCCCATTTACCTGAGTATGACTCAAATCGATGTATTTGAAGTGTTTATGACATGTTTAAGGGTAAATACGTCATTTTCTACCTAATTTTAATCCCATTTGACCTATATCGACAAATATCGTCCGACCCAAAGTGTATAAGTCAATTTCTACCTTGAATTTCTCTAATTTGAGCGAGTTTGACTCAAATTGATGTATTTCAATTGTTTATGACATGGTCAAGGGTAAATACGTCATTTTCTACCCAAAGTTGATCATATTTGACCTATATTGACTCATATCGTCCGATTCGAAGTGTTTAGGTTAATTAATACACAAAACCTCTCCAATTTGATCGAGTTTGACTCAAATTGATGTATTTCAAGTATTTATGACATGTGCAAGGGTACATACGTCATTTTCTACCCAAAATTGATCCCATTTGAACTATATTAACTCATATCGTACTATTCGAAGTATTTAAGTCATTTTCTACCCTGAATCACTCCAATTTGAGCGAGTTTAATTCAAATTGATGTATTTCAAGAGTTTATGACATGGTCATGGGTAAATACATCATTTTCTTACCAAAATTGATCCTATTTAATCTATATTGACTTATATCGTTCGATTCGAAGTGCTTAGGTCATTTAGTACACAAAACCTCTCCTGTTTTATCGAGTTTGACTCTAATCGATGTATTTCATGTGTTTATGACATGTTCAAGGGTACATGCGTCATTTTTTACCCAAAATTGATCCCATTAGACCAATATTGACTCATATCGTCTAATTCGAAGTGTTTAAGTCATTTTATACCCAAAATCGATGCCATTTAACTGAGTTTGACTCAAATCAATGTATTTCAAGTGTTTATGACATGTTCTAGGGTAAATACGTCATTTCCTACCCAAAATGATAACATTTGACCTATATTGACTCATACCGTCGGATTAAAAGTGTTAAAGTCATTTTATACCAAGAAACTCTCCCATTTGATCGAGTTTGACTCAAATAGATGTATTTCAAGTGTTTATGACATGTTCAAGGGTAAATATATGATTTTCTACCCAAAACTGATCCCATTTGACCTATAATGACTCATATCGTCCAATTCGGACTGTTTAGGTCATTTAGTACACAAAACCTTTCCCATTTTACTCAGTTTGACTCATATCAGCCGATTCAAAGTGTTTAGGTCGTTTAATACACAAAACCTCTTCTGTTTGACCGAGATTGATTGAAATCGATGTATTTCCAGTGTTTGTGACATGTTCAATGGTAAATATATAATTTTCTATCCAAAAGTGATCCTAGTTGACCTATATTGATTTATATCGTCCGATTCAAAGTGTTTCGGTCATTTAATACGCAAAACCTCTCCCAATTACCTGAGTTTGACTCAAATCGATGTATTTGAAGTGTTTATGACATGTTTAAGGGTAAATACATCATTTTCTACCTAAATTTGATCCCATTTGACCTATATCGACTCATATCGTCGGATGCAAAGTGTATAAGTCATTTTCTACCTTGAATTTCTCCAATTTGAGCGAGTTTGACTCAAATTGATGTATTTCAATTGTTTATGACATGGTCAAGGGTAAATACGTCATTTTCTACCCAAAGTTGATCATATTTGACCTATATTGACTCAAATCGTCCGATTCAAAGTGTTTAGGTCAATTAATACTCAAAATCTCTCCAATTTCATCGAGTTTGACTCAAATTGATGTATATCAAGTATTTATGACATGTGCAAGGGTACAAACGTCATTTTCTACCCAAAACTGATCCCATTTGAACTATATTAACTCATATCGTACTATTCGAAGTATTTAAGTCATTTTCTAACCCGAATCGCTCCAATTTAAGCGAGTTTAATTCAAATCGATGTATTTCAAGTGTTTATGACATGGTCATGGGTAAATACATCATTTTCTTACCAAAATTGATCCTATTTGATCTATATTGACTTATAACCTCCGATTCGAAGTGCTTAGGTCATTTAGTACACAAAACCTCTCCTGTTTTATCGAGTTTGACTCAAATTGATGTATTTCATGCGTTTATGACATGTTCAAGGGTACATGCATCACTTTTTACCCAAAATTGATCCCATTAGACCAATATTGACTCATATCGTCTAATTCAAAGTGTTTAAGTCATTTTACACCCAGAAACGCTGTCATTTAACTGAGTTTGACTCAAATCAATGTATTTCAAGTGTTTATGACATGTTCCATGGTAAATACGTCATTTCCTACCCCTAAATTGATATCATTTGACCTATATTGACTCATATAGGCCGATTCAAAGTGTTTAGGTCATTTAATACACAAAACCTCTTCCGTGTGACCGAATTTGACTCAAATCGATGTATATCTAGTGTTTGTGACATGTTTAATGGTAAATACGTCATTTTCTACCCAAAATTTATCTTCATTGACCTATATTGACTCATATCGTCCGATTCGAAGTGTTTAGGTCTATTAATACACAAAACCTCTCCAATTTGATCGAGTTTGACTCAAATTGATGTATTTCAAGTATTTATGACATGTGCAAGGGTACATACGTCATTTTCTACCCAAAACTGATAACATTTGACCTATATTGACTCATTTCGTCCGATTTGAACTGTTTAGGTCATTTAGTACACGAAACCTCTCCCGTTTTACTATGTTTGACTCAAATCGATGTATTTCATGTGTTTATGACATGTTAAACGGTAAACAAGTCAAATTTTACCTATATTGACTCATATCGTCGGATTAAAAGTGTTGAAGTCATTTTATACCAAGAACCTCTACCATTTGATCGAGTTTGACTCAAATTGATGTATTTCAAGTGTTTATGACATGTTCAAGGGTAAATATATGATTTTCTACCCAAAACTGATCCCATTTGACCTATAATGACTCATATCGTCCAATTCGGACTGTTTAGGTCATTTAGTACACAAAACCTTTCCCATTTTACTCAGTTTGACTCATATCAGCTGATTCAAAGTGTTTAGGTCGTTTAATACACAAAACCTCTTCTGTTTGACCGAGATTGATTGAAATCGATGTATTTCCAGTGTTTGTGACATGTTCAATGGTAAATATATAATTTTCTATCCAAAAGTGATCCTAGTTGACCTATATTGATTTATATCGTCCGATTCAAAGTGTTTCGGTCATTTAATACGCAAAACCTCTCCCAATTACCTGAGTTTGACTCAAATCGATGTATTTGAAGTGTTTATGACATGTTTAAGGGTAAATACATCATTTTCTACCTAAATTTGATCCCATTTGACCTATATCGACTCATATCGTCGGATGCAAAGTGTATAAGTCATTTTCTACCTTGAATTTCTCCAATTTGAGCGAGTTTGACTCAAATTGATGTATTTCAATTGTTTATGACATGGTCAAGGGTAAATACGTCATTTTCTACCCAAAGTTGATCATATTTGACCTATATTGACTCATATCGTCCGATTCGAAGTGTTTAGGTCAATTAATACACAAAACCTCTCCAATTTGATCGAGTTTGACTCAAATTGATGTATTTCAAGTATTTATGACATGTGCAAGGGTACATACGTCATTTTCTACCCAAAACTGATCCCATTTGAACTATATTAACTCATATCGTACTATTCGATGTATTTAAGTCATTTTCTACCCTAAATCGCTCCAATTTGAGCGATTTTAATTCAAATCGATGTATTACAAGTGTTTATGACATGGTCATGGGAAAATACATTATTTTCTTACCAAAATTGATCCTATTTGATATATATTGACTTATATCGTCCGATTCGAAGTGCTTAGGTCAGTTAGTACACAAAACCTCTCCTATTTTATCGAGTTTGACTCAAATCGATGTATTTCATGTGTTTATGACATGTCCAAGGGTACATGCGTCATTTTTTACCCAAAATTGATCCCATTAGACTAATATTGACTCATATCGTCTAATTCGAAGTGTTTAAGTCATTTTACACCCAGATTCGCTGTCATTTAACTGAGTTTGAATCAAATCAATGTATTTCAAGTGTTTATGACATGTTCCAGGGTAAATACGTCATTTTCTACCCAAATTGATATCATTTGACCTATATTGACTCATATAGGCCGATTCAAAGTGTTTAGGTCATTTAATACACAAAACCTCTTCCGTGTGACCGAGTTTGACTAAAATCGATGTATTTCTAGTGTTTGTGACATGGTCAATGGTAAATACGTCATTTTCTACCCAAAATTTATCTTATTTGACCTATATTGACTTATATCGTCTGATTCGTAGTGTTTAGGTCATTTAATATGCAAAACCTCTCCCATTTGACCAAGTTTGACTCATACCGATTTATTTCAAATGTTTATGACATGTTCAAGGATAAATACGTCATTTCCTACCCAAAACTGATAACATTTGACCTATATTGACTCATTTCGTCCGATTTGAACTGTTTAGGTCATTTAGTACACGAAACCTCTCCCGTTTCACTATGTTTGACTCAAATCGATGTATTTCATGTGTTTATGACATGTTAAATGGTAAACAAGTCAAATTTTACCTATATTGACTCTTATCGTCGGATTAAAAGTGTTGAAGTCATTTTATACGAAGAACCTCTCCCATTTGATCGAGTTTGACTCAAATTAATGTATTTCAAGTGTTTATGACATGTTCAAGGGTAAATATATGATTTTCTACCCAAAACTGATCCCATTTGATCTATAATGACTCATATCGTCCAATTCGGACTGTTTAGGTCATTTAGTACACAAAACCTTTCCCATTTTACTCAGTTTGACTCATATCAGCCGATTCAAAGTGTTTAGGTCGTTTAATACACAAAACCTCTTCTGTTTGACCGAGATTGATTGAAATCGATGTATTTCCAGTGTTTGTGACATGTTCAATGGTAAATATATAATTTTCTATCCAAAAGTGATCCTAGTTGACCTATATTGATTTATATCGTCCGATTCAAAGTGTTTCGGTCATTTAATACGCAAAACCTCTCCCAATTATCTGAGTTTGACTCAAATCGATGTATTTGAAGTGTTTATGACATGTTTAAGGGTAAATACATCATTTTCTACCTAAATTTGATCCCATTTGACCTATATCGACTCATATCGTCGGATGCAAAGTGTATAAGTCATTTTCTACCTTGAATTTCTCCAATTTGAGCGAGTTTGACTCAAATTGATGTATTTCAATTGTTTATGACATGGTCAAGGGTAAATACGTCATTTTCTACCCAAAGTTGATCATATTTGACCTATATTGACTCATATCGTCCGATTCGAAGTGTTTAGGTCAATTAATACACAAAACCTCTCCAATTTGATCGAGTTTGACTCAAATTGATGTATTTCAAGTATTTATGACATGTGCAAGGGTACATACGTCATTTTCTACCCAAAACTGATCCCATTTGAACTATATTAACTCATATCGTACTATTCGATGTATTTAAGTCATTTTCTACCCTAAATCGCTCCAATTTGAGCGATTTTAATTCAAATCGATGTATTACAAGTGTTTATGACATGGTCATGGGAAAATACATTATTTTCTTACCAAAATTGATCCTATTTGATATATATTGACTTATATCGTCCGATTCGAAGTGCTTAGGTCAGTTAGTACACAAAACCTCTCCTATTTTATCGAGTTTGACTCAAATCGATGTATTTCATGTGTTTATGACATGTCCAAGGGTACATGCGTCATTTTTTACCCAAAATTGATCCCATTAGACTAATATTGACTCATATCGTCTAATTCGAAGTGTTTAAGTCATTTTACACCCAGATTCGCTGTCATTTAACTGAGTTTGAATCAAATCAATGTATTTCAAGTGTTTATGACATGTTCCAGGGTAAATACGTCATTTTCTACCCAAATTGATATCATTTGACCTATATTGACTCATATAGGCCGATTCAAAGTGTTTAGGTCATTTAATACACAAAACCTCTTCCGTGTGACCGAGTTTGACTAAAATCGATGTATTTCTAGTGTTTGTGACATGGTCAATGGTAAATACGTCATTTTCTACCCAAAATTTATCTTATTTGACCTATATTGACTTATATCGTCTGATTCGTAGTGTTTAGGTCATTTAATATGCAAAACCTCTCCCATTTGACCAAGTTTGACTCATACCGATTTATTTCAAATGTTTATGACATGTTCAAGGATAAATACGTCATTTCCTACCCAAAACTGATAACATTTGACCTATATTGACTCATTTCGTCCGATTTGAACTGTTTAGGTCATTTAGTACACGAAATCTCTCCCGTTTCACTATGTTTGACTCAAATCGATGTATTTCATGTGTTTATGACATGTTAAATGGTAAACAAGTCAAATTTTACCTATATTGACTCTTATCGTCGGATTAAAAGTGTTGAAGTCATTTTATACGAAGAACCTCTCCCATTTGATCGAGTTTGACTCAAATTAATGTATTTCAAGTGTTTATGACATGTTCAAGGGTAAATATATGATTTTCTACCCAAAACTGATCCCATTTGACCTATAATGACTCATATCGTCCAATTCGGACTGTTTAGGTCATTTAGTACACAAAACCTTTCCCATTTTACTCAGTTTGACTCATATCAGCCGATTCAAAGTGTTTAGGTCGTTTAATACACAAAACCTCTTCTGTTTGACCGAGATTGATTGAAATCGATGTATTTCCAGTGTTTGTGACATGTTCAATGGTAAATATATAATTTTCTATCCAAAAGTGATCCTAGTTGACCTATATTGATTTATATCGTCCGATTCGAAGTGTTTCGGTCATTTAATATGCAAAACCTCTCCCAATTACCTGAGTTTGACTCAAATCGATGTATTTGAAGTGTTTATGACATGTTTAAGGGTAAATACATCATTTTCTACCTAAATTTGATCCCATTTGACCTATATCGACTCATATCGTCGGATGCAAAGTGTATAAGTCAATTTCTACCTTGAATTTCTCTAATTTGAGCGAGTTTGACTCAAATTGATGTATTTCAATTGTTTATGACATGGTCAAGGGTAAATACGTCATTTTCTACCCAAAGTTGATCATATTTGACCTATATTGACTCATATCGTCCGATTCGAAGTGTTTAGGTCAATTAATACACAAAACCTCTCCAATTTGATCGAGTTTGACTCAAATTGATGTATTTCAAGTATTTATGACATGTGCAAGGGTACATACGTCATTTTCTACCCAAAACTGATCCCATTTGAACTATATTAACTCATATCGTACTATTCGATGTATTTAAGTCATTTTCTACCCTAAATCGCTCCAATTTGAGCGATTTTAATTCAAATCGATGTATTACAAGTGTTTATGACATGGTCATGGGAAAATACATTATTTTCTTACCAAAATTGATCCTATTTGATATATATTGACTTATATCGTCCGATTCGAAGTGCTTAGGTCAGTTAGTACACAAAACCTCTCCTATTTTATCGAGTTTGACTCAAATCGATGTATTTCATGTGTTTATGACATGTCCAAGGGTACATGCGTCATTTTTTACCCAAAATTGATCCCATTAGACTAATATTGACTCATATCGTCTAATTCGAAGTGTTTAAGTCATTTTACACCCAGATTCGCTGTCATTTAACTGAGTTTGAATCAAATCAATGTATTTCAAGTGTTTATGACATGTTCCAGGGTAAATACGTCATTTTCTACCCAAATTGATATCATTTGACCTATATTGACTCATATAGGCCGATTCAAAGTGTTTAGGTCATTTAATACACAAAACCTCTTCCGTGTGACCGAGTTTGACTAAAATCGATGTATTTCTAGTGTTTGTGACATGGTCAATGGTAAATACGTCATTTTCTACCCAAAATTTATCTTATTTGACCTATATTGACTTATATCGTCTGATTCGTAGTGTTTAGGTCATTTAATATGCAAAACCTCTCCCATTTGACCAAGTTTGACTCATACCGATTTATTTCAAATGTTTATGACATGTTCAAGGATAAATACGTCATTTCCTACCCAAAACTGATAACATTTGACCTATATTGACTCATTTCGTCCGATTTGAACTGTTTAGGTCATTTAGTACACGAAACCTCTCCCGTTTCACTATGTTTGACTCAAATCGATGTATTTCATGTGTTTATGACATGTTAAATGGTAAACAAGTCAAATTTTACCTATATTGACTCTTATCGTCGGATTAAAAGTGTTGAAGTCATTTTATACGAAGAACCTCTCCCATTTGATCGAGTTTGACTCAAATTAATGTATTTCAAGTGTTTATGACATGTTCAAGGGTAAATATATGATTTTCTACCCAAAACTGATCCCATTTGATCTATAATGACTCATATCGTCCAATTCGGACTGTTTAGGTCATTTAGTACACAAAACCTTTCCCATTTTACTCAGTTTGACTCATATCAGCCGATTCAAAGTGTTTAGGTCGTTTAATACACAAAACCTCTTCTGTTTGACCGAGATTGATTGAAATCGATGTATTTCCAGTGTTTGTGACATGTTCAATGGTAAATATATAATTTTCTATCCAAAAGTGATCCTAGTTGACCTATATTGATTTATATCGTCCGATTCAAAGTGTTTCGGTCATTTAATACGCAAAACCTCTCCCAATTATCTGAGTTTGACTCAAATCGATGTATTTGAAGTGTTTATGACATGTTTAAGGGTAAATACATCATTTTCTACCTAAATTTGATCCCATTTGACCTATATCGACTCATATCGTCGGATGCAAAGTGTATAAGTCATTTTCTACCTTGAATTTCTCCAATTTGAGCGAGTTTGACTCAAATTGATGTATTTCAATTGTTTATGACATGGTCAAGGGTAAATACGTCATTTTCTACCCAAAGTTGATCATATTTGACCTATATTGACTCATATCGTCCGATTCGAAGTGTTTAGGTCAATTAATACACAAAACCTCTCCAATTTGATCGAGTTTGACTCAAATTGATGTATTTCAAGTATTTATGACATGTGCAAGGGTACATACGTCATTTTCTACCCAAAACTGATCCCATTTGAACTATATTAACTCATATCGTACTATTCGATGTATTTAAGTCATTTTCTACCCTAAATCGCTCCAATTTGAGCGATTTTAATTCAAATCGATGTATTACAAGTGTTTATGACATGGTCATGGGAAAATACATTATTTTCTTACCAAAATTGATCCTATTTGATATATATTGACTTATATCGTCCGATTCGAAGTGCTTAGGTCAGTTAGTACACAAAACCTCTCCTATTTTATCGAGTTTGACTCAAATCGATGTATTTCATGTGTTTATGACATGTCCAAGGGTACATGCGTCATTTTTTACCCAAAATTGATCCCATTAGACTAATATTGACTCATATCGTCTAATTCGAAGTGTTTAAGTCATTTTACACCCAGATTCGCTGTCATTTAACTGAGTTTGAATCAAATCAATGTATTTCAAGTGTTTATGACATGTTCCAGGGTAAATACGTCATTTTCTACCCAAATTGATATCATTTGACCTATATTGACTCATATAGGCCGATTCAAAGTGTTTAGGTCATTTAATACACAAAACCTCTTCCGTGTGACCGAGTTTGACTAAAATCGATGTATTTCTAGTGTTTGTGACATGGTCAATGGTAAATACGTCATTTTCTACCCAAAATTTATCTTATTTGACCTATATTGACTTATATCGTCTGATTCGTAGTGTTTAGGTCATTTAATATGCAAAACCTCTCCCATTTGACCAAGTTTGACTCATACCGATTTATTTCAAATGTTTATGACATGTTCAAGGATAAATACGTCATTTCCTACCCAAAACTGATAACATTTGACCTATATTGACTCATTTCGTCCGATTTGAACTGTTTAGGTCATTTAGTACACGAAACCTCTCCCGTTTCACTATGTTTGACTCAAATCGATGTATTTCATGTGTTTATGACATGTTAAATGGTAAACAAGTCAAATTTTACCTATATTGACTCATACCGTCGGATTAAAAGTGTTGAAGTCATTTTATACCAAGAAACTCTCCCATTTGATCGAGTTTGACTCAAATAGATGTATTTCAAGTGTTTATGACATGTTCAAGGGTAAATATATGATTTTCTACCCAAAACTGATCCCATTTGACCTATAATGACTCATATCGTCCAATTCGGACTGTTTAGGTCATTTAGTACACAAAACCTTTCCCATTTTACTCAGTTTGACTCATATCAGCCGATTCAAAGTGTTTAGGTCGTTTAATACACAAAACCTCTTCTGTTTGACCGAGATTGATTGAAATCGATGTATTTCCAGTGTTTGTGACATGTTCAATGGTAAATATGTAATTTTCTATCCAAAACTGATCCTAGTTGACCTATATTGATTTATATCGTCCGATTGGAAGTGTTTCAGTCATTTAATACGCAAAACCTCTCCCATTTACCTGAGTTTGACTCAAATCGATGTATTTGAAGTGTTTATGACATGTTTAAGGGTAAATACGTCATTTTCTACCTAATTTTAATCCCATTTGACCTATATCGACAAATATCGTCCGACCCAAAGTGTATAAGTCAATTTCTACCTTGAATTTCTCTAATTTGAGCGAGTTTGACTCAAATTGATGTATTTCAATTGTTTATGACATGGTCAAGGGTAAATACGTCATTTTCTACCCAAAGTTGATCATATTTGACCTATATTGACTCATATCGTCCGATTCGAAGTGTTTAGGTTAATTAATACACAAAACCTCTCCAATTTGATCGAGTTTGACTCAAATTGATGTATTTCAAGTATTTATGACATGTGCAAGGGTACATACGTCATTTTCTACCCAAAATTGATCCCATTTGAACTATATTAACTCATATCGTACTATTCGAAGTATTTAAGTCATTTTCTACCCTGAATCACTCCAATTTGAGCGAGTTTAATTCAAATTGATGTATTTCAAGAGTTTATGACATGGTCATGGGTAAATACATCATTTTCTTACCAAAATTGATCCTATTTAATCTATATTGACTTATATCGTTCGATTCGAAGTGCTTAGGTCATTTAGTACACAAAACCTCTCCTGTTTTATCGAGTTTGACTCTAATCGATGTATTTCATGTGTTTATGACATGTTCAAGGGTACATGCGTCATTTTGTACCCAAAATTGATCCCATTAGACCAATATTGACTCATATCGTCTAATTCGAAGTGTTTAAGTCATTTTATAACGAAAATCGCTGCCATTTAACTGAGTTTGACTCAAATCAATGTATTTCAAGTGTTTATGACATGTTCTAGGGTAAATACGTCATTTCCTACCCAAAATGATAACATTTGACCTATATTGACTCATTTCGTCCGATTTGAACTGTTTAGGTCATTTAGTACACAAAACCTCTCCCGTTTTACTAAGTTTGACTCAAATCGATGTATTTCATGTGTTTATGACATGTGAAAGGGTAAATAAGTCAAATTTTACCAAGAACTGATCCAATTTAACCTATATTGACTCATACCGTCGGATTAAAAGTGTTGAAGTCATTTTATACCAAGAAACTCTCCCATTTGATCGAGTTTGACTCAAATAGATGTATTTCAAGTGTTTATGACATGTTCAAGGGTAAATATATGATTTTCTACCCAAAACTGATCCCATTTGACCTATAATGACTCATATCGTCCAATTCGGACTGTTTAGGTCATTTAGTACACAAAACCTCTACCATTTACTGAGTTTGACTCATATCGGCCGATTCAAAGTGTTTAGGTCATTTAATACACAAAACCTCTTATGTTTGACCGAGTTTGACTGAAATCGATGTGTTTCCAGTGTTTGTGACATGTTCAATGGTAAATATGTAATTTTCTATCCAAAACTGATCCTAGTTGACCTATATTGATTTATATCGTCCGATTCGAAGTGTTTCGGTCATTTAATATGCAAAACCTCTCCCATTTACCTGAATTTGACTCAAATCGATGTATTTGAAGTGTTTATGACATGTTTAAGGGTAAATACGTCATTTTCTACCTAAATTTGATCCCATTTGACCTATATCGACTCATATCGTCCGATGCAAAGTGTATAAGTCAATTTCTACCTTGAATTTCTCCAATTTGAGCGAGTCTGACTCAAATTGATGTATTTCAATTGTTTATAACGTGGTCAAGGGTAAATACGTCATTTTCTACCCAAAGTTGATTATATTTGACCTATATTGACTCATATCGTCCGATTCGAAGTGTTTAGGTCAATTAATACTCAAAACCTCTCCAATTTGATCGATTTTGACTCAAATTGATGTATTTCAAGTATTTATGACATGTGCAAGGGTACATACGTCATTTTCTACCCAAATATGATCCCATTTGAACTATATTAACTCATATCGTACTATTCGAAGTATTTAAGTCATTTTCTACCTTGAAGCGCTCCAATTTGAGCGAGTTTAATTCAAATCGATGTATTTCAAGTGTTTATGACATGGTAGATAACCATCCTTTTAGGTCGTTTGACTAAAAGAATAGTTATGCAAACTAAATTTATAAACACCCTAATACTACTACAACTAGTGTAGTGGTAAGTCGGGGATCGAACCACAAGGATAAGGGGCGATAGCTTATAGACTTGATGCAAAGGTTTAAATGGGA
The DNA here is from genome assembly GCA_026401315.1 of Dysphania ambrosioides. NCBI lineage: Eukaryota > Viridiplantae > Streptophyta > Magnoliopsida > Caryophyllales > Amaranthaceae > Dysphania > Dysphania ambrosioides. The sequence goes on along the minus strand of CM048665.1, from coordinate 13,899,901 downwards.
TTTGAAAGAATTATACTAATAACAGAAAAGTAAAGCAAGAACTTAAACGATGTTATGCTATGAAGGGAAAACGGGGACAGATCAGTTCCACCATAGGAAGGACAATCGAACTATCAATATGCTAAATTAGGAGAAATCAGTCAACAATGAATCATGACACTCAAGATGACGAGAGGAAGTTTGTGACCCTATAAATCACACGAACAACCTATAATCGCCCTATGTCTCCAAAGGAGTGGCACGATAAGATTCGCATCGAATATCAGTCAATCAATCATTAACAATCTCAAATCCTAACTCTAAGTATGAAGAACGAGCCAAACTAGGGTTTCACCAATCAAACCCCTAAGAAAACTACTCACACATAGTAATAAAAGACATGATTGAAAGCATGAATAGACTAAATGGAAATGAACAAGATAACGAAAAACTAAGAACTATAACCGAACCGACAACTACTCTATCAAAACTGTAAATGAAACAACGATAATATCTAGAGGAATGAAATTAAGAAAAACAATACTTGAAAGCATTAAACGAATTAAAATAGAAAAGAAACAATACCTTGCATAAATGAAACTGCTTGAACGTAAGAGAAACCGAATCCGAAATACAAAGCTTGAAAACAAGAACAACGAAAGTTGTAAATCTAAACTAATGCATGAAAGAAATGAAAAGATTTAAAGTGATGTTCTAGGTTGAGGCACAAGAGCTCTCAAAATAGGCATAAGGTTATGTACAGAGAAAGAGGGTATTTATACCCTAGGGACAAAGGAGTAAAACCCTAGGAAAAACCCTCGAGCGCCGACTAAAGAAATTACCAAAATCTGCGGGAAAGAAGGCCATTCGGCCAAATGAATAGGGGATTCGGCCGAATGGGTGGCCATTCGGCCGAATGGTGTGGCCATTCGCCTAAAACAGAAGCTTGGCATTTGTGCGATCTGTCCACCATTCGGCCGAATGAGTGGAATCATTCGGCCGAATGAGTGGAATCATTCGGCCGAATGAGTGGAATCATTCGGCCGAATGAGTGGAATCATTCGGCCGATGGGTCTTGATTCGGCCGAATGAGTCTTCATTCGGCTATTCCCGAGAGCTTGATTTATGTACTTGAATCCCTGTCTTCCATTCGACCGAATGGATGTCAGATTCGGTCGAATCTGAACCTAAACCTTGCTGAACAGTTCCTTTGAAGTGCCTAGTGGCTTCTAGAGTTTATGGGATCTTCGAGAGTGACTTGGAACGCATGCCCAAGCTATGATACGCGCATCCAAACTCTTGATAGAAGTGTCAAAGCCTCGAACACGTCTCATTTTACCTCGAAATCATCGAGATCACCTAAAATGACCTAAAAGCAGCTCGAGGACAAGATCAAGGTAAAATTGAACGTAACGTGCATAAAACCAATATAAAAGCACGAGACTCGACACTAAAATGAGGTTGTAAACATGCTCTAAAATGAGCACATTAACTTCCCCCAAGCCAAACCTTTGCTAGTCCCTAGCAAATGAACTAGCAAGGCAGCACCGTGAGCAAAACTTATGAAAAGCAAGGTGAGTGGAAAACAGGACAATGCTAGTCGTGTACACGCAAAACTCTTCCCTAGCCATGGGTGTGCAAGTACAGTGGGCTCAAAAGAGCATAATACCAAGATAAACAATGTTTTCCACAGACTCGGGATCACTAGAAAAGCTACAACACAGGCCATGCCACCCACTACCTAATGAGATAACAAGTCCATGCTCCCCATGCTATTTCCCAAAAGATGTGGGAAATTTCTAGTACGCTCGTGTGTTTAATACGGTATGTGTTTCGCTCAGAATCATCCAACTTAAGATAAGTCGGGAATTAAACACTCAATCAAGGAGAAATCTTAGGGATTGTATCCTATCTACTCTCCAGCACAGAACTTGCTAATCACGCCAAGTCGAACAGGTTTGGAAACGGTTGCAATGTAGGCTGGGATCAAGGTAGGGTGAAATTTGGGGACGTGGAGTTCAAATAGAGGATAGTAAGCAATCCAAGGTAATCAAACCAAGGATGGCTACGACTTCCGAAAACCATGCCGCTTCCCAAAATTCTCTGGATACGCATAAATGAGCTCATTACACCAACTTTATTCTCGAATTTTTCTTTTTCTATTTTTTCTTTTCTTTTTCTTTTTCTTTATTTTTTTTTCTTTTTTTTCTTTTTGTTTTTAAGAAAATGCTTCTGAAATAAACTAAGAGTAATGTAAAGAGTCATATCATACGACAACGATTTTTCCAACCAAAATCTTTCACCACAATGCAACGCATGCAACGGGCACCACTTCACTGTAATCACTTGACTATCCTCTAGGTAAGAAGAGGGAATATTTGGCTCATGTGGAGTTAGGTGATGTAGCTACGAAGAAAAAGTAAAGGCACAAAATTGGCTTACCCTAAAGTCAATCAATATTCATGGTAGGCAATTTGGCCATGTAGCTGTAACTATAAACGTGTTATCATCCCTGGCCTTTAGAAAAGAAGACTATACTGGAGGAGAACAGACACAATACTTAGACTCTCTAACTAGCATTTAATAACATAGGACTCATAATGGAGTCCTAGAAGGCTCAATCCTCACGAGGCTAGTCGAAATGTGCCTCAAAAGGTAGTCATCCAAGCCGCAAACCAAGCAGGACCAGATCCCCCAAGTCAGGTGGAAAATAATCAATTATTCGGTCCCAAAACAGGCACAAGGCTAGGAAAAGCATGAGTATGCATAAGACCACTATAATGTACACGTCAGGAGCTAGCATGTCAGTTTCACAACTCAAGCACATTAATCTTAACACACCTAGACATGCAAAGAAAAACTAAAATAAAAACAAGGTAATAGTTTCAATAATGTTGATCTTTCGAAGTTTTGAAAACACAAGGACCCTCCCCCAAGCCAGCTCAAGAGCCGTCCCGGCACTTGGGAGAGAAGAAACAAAAGGGAGAAAGATCATCGTTATGGGAGCTGTTGCTATACAAATAAACAAACAAACAAAAAAAAAACACCGGGTTATCTCCCGTAAGTACTTTTGTTTAACGTCGGTAAGTTCGACACATTTAGGCACAAATTTATACAGAAAAAGAAAACAAAGAAATTATACCTGCCGTAGGAGTGGATTCACTCCTAGCATCACCATCACCTCCAGCGTGGGGAGTCAAAACTCTCTACCGAGCCGCAGTGGCGGAAGTAAGCAATGGAGAAACAGGGTCATCTGGAGGTGGGTTAGAATGCGGGGCTCCCCCAACCCAGGGTGGAGCCATCTGTCTTTTTTTCCTTTTTCTAGCCCTTTTCCGTTTATGGGCTGGCTCGTCAGTTCCCTCAGATTTATAATACGTCTCCGTTGGCGGAGCAATTCCATTTGCAACCTTAAAAATAAGATGTTTTTGCGCGTCCTCCTCATCCGACACCTCAACTGTCATTGGAGCAACAAAAGCACTACACCTCTCGACTTCTTTCGCAGCGTCTTTCTCGACCACCCCAAAGGAACAAATCCGCTCGACCATGGGTTCCATTGAAGACTTAGAAAAGGCAAACACGACCTTTTTTTGGGCTACCCTGACGGTTATAGTTTCTGATTCACAGATCAGGGCACCCAAAGTTTTCAAAGCATCCCTCCCTAAGATGAGAGGAGTATAAGGATCCTCGGCCATATCAAGCACCACAAAGTCACATGGTACTACTATGTTCCCTACTTGGATCGGAAGGTCCTCAAACTCCCCACATGGCACTTTTATACTACGGTCGGCCAGCTGGATTGTTTTCTGTGATGGCTTGAGGTCGAAAGTGAGTTTCTTGGCGATGGACATCGGCATTAGGCTAATGGAGGCCCCAAGGTCAGCGAGTGCTCCCTTAGAATTGAGTTTTCCAAGGGTGACTGGGAGCACAAAGGGTCCTCTAGCTTTTTCTTTCTTTGCCCACGTGCCCTGAATGATGGCACTTACTTGCTCTGGAAAACTAATCACTTCGCCCTCAAGCTTTCTCTTATTCCTTAGGAGGGTTTTTAGATACGTAGCATATTGCGGCATTTGCTCCATGGCCTTTAGGAATGGTATTTTCATTTTAAGCAGCCGTATATGCTCTAGGAATTTAAGAAACTTTTCTTGAAGTTGCTTCTCTACCTTTTTATAATGAAAAGGTAGAGGCGGAGCATGTTAATGCTCGAGTTTCCTCCTTTCTTGTATCTCCCTCCATCTCTCATCTTCATCGTTCTTCTTCCCCTCATACCCATTGATTTTGACATTGTGCCCCTTAATTTCTTCACCACCCTCCTTTTCTCCTCTTCCCTCAAGGTTTTCCTTGTGCCCATTTTCTCTTAGACAACCACTTCCCTTCGAGGGATCTTCCACTGAATCATCTCCATTGGCTACAGCTGGAGAAGGATGTGAGGTTCCAGATCCTAGGAAGATCGCCTTACAGGTGTGATGCTTAGGGTTAGAGTCAGGAGAGTTTTGTGGTGAAGGCTGGGTGGATGGGTTTTGTTGGGGGTGAGAAGGAAATGTCAATGGTGGGGGTGGACTAGCCATCTGCGCAAGTTGTGATTCAAACAACTTCTACTACGTCTGAAGTTGTTGTATTTGATTCATCAAAGTTTGATTGATGTGCGAGAGGGTTTGGTTTTGCTGCGCGAGGGAGTTCACTTGGGTGGAAAGGAATTCATTTGTTGAAGGCGGGTTTGGTTGAGGTTGTATAGATGGATAGGGTAGGTTGGTGTTGGGTCTTGGCATTGGAGGGTATGGCCTATTCCCATTCGGCCTAGGAAAACTCCCATTCGCTTGATTGTTGGAATTATACCCTTAGGAGGAGTTTCCTTGGCTAGAATTCGGATTGAAGGTAGATCTAAAGGGTTGGTTATTGTAAGGACCTTGCTGAGAAAACCCTTGGTTTTGACCACCATATCCCACAGCTGCCACATAGTCGGGATTGTACCCGTATCCATCATAGTTCATGATTGGGGTTCCTTCTTGGTTATACCCCCCATAGTTAACAGCTGCTATGTGCTTAGAATTTGCGCCCCCACAATATGATGTATCATGATTGGTGCCCCCACAGATTCTACATGAAAAGGGCGTCTCTTTAACCGATGATACATTGGAGCTACCTTGGGCGTATTTGAACTTGGACAGCTTCTTATCCATGATCGCCTCAATTTTTGAAGTAATCGTGTCCAAGTTGCTTGAATCCATTCCTCCTCTCGGTAATCCACTACCCCTTGCTCCTCCCCAAGAGCTATTTTTAGCAACCTCCTCAATCTTAGCCCTCACTTGATTGCATGGGACTTTCGAAAGTTGGCCACCAATAGCCGAGTCTAGGATTGCCTTGGTGGAGTCATTTAGACCATCATAGAAGAATGTATTAAGATGGTTCTCCCCGTACTCATGATGGTGGCATGCTCTTATCATTCTCTTAAACCAACTCCAAGTGGCACTAAGGTTCTCATCATCCTCTTGAGTGAATGACGCAATTTTCTTACGCCAATCCTGCGTTCGAACTGTGGGATAAAACCTTTCTAGAAATGCTGTCTTTAATTGAGCCCAATTAATGATTGAGTTGGGCTCTAAGCATTTATACCAATCCCGAGCATCACCAGATAAACTCAAGTGAAATAAATGCATCCGTACATAATCCGAGCTATTGGGGCATGGAGGTATGAGACCGCAAATATCTGAGAATGCCTCCAAGTGTTGGAGAGGGCATTCATTTCTCAAACCGCAAAAAGGGATCTCTTTCACCATCCGGGTGAATTGAAGATGTATGTGGTAAGGGTTCGGGGCTACGGGTAACACTACACCTCCTTGAAATTCTTGGGAACCAGGCGTCCCAAATTGACCAAATAGTTGTTGGTGGTTTTCGTCCATTGGTGGTGTAGGGTGGTTTGAGGTATTTGGTTGCGATGAGGTTTGGGTTGGAATTCTCCGTTTGCTGCGTTGAACCTCAGGGTCGTATGCTTCTAGTTGTTGGTTTGATCGACGTGTGCTATAGGGCATGCAACCAACACTAGAAACCAAATCTAAGCACTGACGAGCAGATTAAAAGACAATAAAATATATACAACAAAAATAAATTACACCAAGGCTATAATCTAAACACTACGCCTTGTCCTCGGCAACGGCGCCATTTTGATAACCATCCTTTTAGGTCGTTTGACTAAAAGAATAGTTATGCAAACTAAATTTATAAACACCCTAATACTACTACAACTAGTGTAGTGGTAAGTCGGGGATCGAACCACAAGGACAAGGGGCGATAGCTTATAGACTTGATGCAAAGGGTTTAAATGGGATTTGAAAGAATTATACTAATAACAGAAAAGTAAAGCAAGAACTTAAATGATGTTATGCTATGAAGGGAAAACGGGGACAGATCAGTTCCACCCTAGGAAGGACAATCAAACTATCAATACGCTAAATTAGGAGAAATTAGTCAACAATGAATCATGACACTCAAGATGATGAGAGGAAGTTTGTGACCCTATAAATCACACAAACAACCTATAATCGCCCTATGTCTCCAAAGGAGTGGCAGGACAAGATTCGCATCGAATATCAGTCAATCAATCATTAACAATCTCAAATCCTAACTCTATGCATGAAGAACGAGCCAAACTAGGGTTTCACCAATCAAACCCCTAAGAAAACTACTCACACATAGTAATAAAAGACATGATTGAAAGCATGAATAGACTAAATGGAAATGAACAAGATAACGAAAAACTAAGAACTATAACCGAACCGACAACTACTCTATCAAAACTGTAAATGAAACAACAGAGGAATGAAATTAAGAAAAACAATACTTGAAAGCATTAAACGAATTAAAATAGAAAAGAAACAATACCTTGCATAAATGAAACTGCTTGAACGAAAGAGAAACCTAATCCGAAATACAAAGCTTGAAAACGAGAACAACGAAAGCTGTAAATCTAAACTAATGCATGAAAGAAATGAAAAGCTTTAAAGTGATGTTCTAGGTTGAGGCACAAGAGCTCTCAAAATAGGCATAAGGTTATGTACAGAGAAAGAGGGTATTTATACCCTAGGGACAAAAGGAGTAAAACCCTAGGAAAATCCCTCGAGCGCCGACTAAAGAAAGAACCAAAATCTGCGGGAAAGAAGGCCATTCGGCCGAATGAATAGGGGATTCGGCCGAATGGGTGGCCATTCGGCCAAATGGTGTGGCCATTCGCCTAAAACAGAAGCTTGGCATTTGTGCGATCTGTCCACCATTCGGCCGAATGAGTGGAATCATTCGGCCGAATGGGTCTTGATTCAGCCGAATGAGTCTTCATTCGGCTATTCCCGAGAGCTTGATTTATGTACTTGAATCCCTGTCTTCCATTCGACCGAATGGATGTCAGATTCGATCGAATCTGAACCTAAACCTTGCTGAACAGTTCCTTTGAAGTGCCTAGTGGCTTCTAGAGTTTATGGGATCTTCGAGAGTGACTTGGAACGCATGCCCAAGCTATGATACGCGCATCCAAACTCTTGAAAGAAGTGTCAAAGCCTCGAACACGTCTCATTTTACCTCGAAATCATCGAGATCACCTAAAATGACCTAAAAGCAGCTCGAGGACAAGATCAAGGTAAAATTGAACGTAACGTGCATAAAACCAATATAAAAGCACGAGACTCGACACTAAAATAAGGTTGTAAACGTGCTCTAAAAAGAGCACATCAATGGTCATGGGTAAATACATCATTTTCTTACCAAAATTGATCATATTTGATCTATATTGACCTATATCGTCCGATTCGAAGTGCTTAGGTCATTTAGTACACAAAACCTCTCCTGTTTTATCGAGTTTGACTCAAATTGATGTATTTCATGTGTTTATGACATGTTCAAGGGTACATGCGTCATTTTTTACCCAAAATTGATCCCATTAGACCAATATTGACTCATATCGTCTAATTCGAAGTGTTTAAGTCATTTCACACCCAGAACCGCTGTCATTTAACTGAGTTTGACTCAAATCAATGTATTTCAAGTGTTTATGACATGTTCAAGGATAAATACGTCATTTTCTACCCAAAATTGATATCATTTGACCTATATTGACTCATATAGGCCGATTCAAAGTGTTTAGGTCATTTAATACACAAAACCTCTTCCGTGTGACCGAGTTTGACTCAAATCGATGTATTTCTAGTGTTTGTGACATGTTCAATGGTAAATACGTCATTTTCTACCCAAAATTTATCTTATTTGACCTATATTGACTTATATCGTCCGATTCGTAGTGTTTAGGTCATTTAATATGCAAAACCTCTCCCATTTGACCAAGTTTGACTCATATCGACTTATTTCAAATGTTTATGACATATTCAAAGATAAATACGTCATTTCCTACCCAAAACTGATAACATTTGACCTATATTGACTCATTTCGTCCGATTTGAACTGTTTAGGTCATATAGTACACAAAATCTCTCCCGTTTTACTGAGTTTGACTCAAATCGAAGTATTTTATGTGTTTATGACATGTTAAAGGGTAAATAAGTCAAATTTTACCAAGAACTGATCCAATTTAATCTATATTGACTCATATTGTCGGATTAAAAGTGTTGAAGTCATTTTATACCAAGAACCTCTCCCATTTGATCGAGTTTGACTCAAATTGATATATATCAAGTGTTTATGACATGTTCAAGGGTAAATATATGATTTTCTACCCAAAACTGATCCCATTTGACCAATATTGACTCATATCGTCCGATTCGAACTAATTAGGTCATTTAGTACACAAAACCTCTCCCATTTTACTAAGTTTGACTCATATCGGCCGATTCAAAGTGTTTAGGTCATTTAATACACAAAACCTCTTCTGTTTGACTGAGTTTGACTGAAATCGATGTATTTCCAGTGTTTGTCACATGTTCAATGGTAAATATGTAATTTTCTATCCAAAACTGATCCTTGTTGACCTATATTGATTTATATCGTCCGATTCGAAGTGTTTCGGTCATGTAATACGCAAAACCTCTCCCATTTACCTGAGTTTGACTCAAATCGATGTATTTGAAAAGTTTATGACATGTTTAAGGGTAAATACGTCATTTTATACCTAAATTTGATCCCATTTGACCTATATCGACTCATATCCTCGGATGCAAAGTGTATATGTCATTTTCTACCTTGAATTTCTCTAATTTGAGCGAGTTTGACTCAAATTGATGTATTTCAATTGTTTATGACATGGTCAAGGGTAAATACGTCATTTTCTACCCAAAGTTGATCATATTTGACCTATATTGACTCATATCGTCCGATTCGAAGTGTTTAGGTCAATTAATACACAAAACCTCTCCAATTTGATCGAGTTTGACTCAAATTGATGTATTTCAAGTATTTATGATATGTGCAAGGGTACATACGTCATTTTCTACCCAAAACTGATCCCATTTGAACTATATTAACTCATATCGTACTATTCGAAGTATTTAAGTCATTTTCTACCCTGAATCGCTCCAATTTGAGCGAGTTTAATTCAAATCGATGTATTTCAAATGTTTATGACATTGTCATGGGTAAATACATCATTTTCTTACCAAAATTGATCAATGTATTTCAAGTGTTTATGACATGTTCCAAGGTAAATACGTCATTTTCTACCCAAAATTGATATCATTTGACCTATATTGACTCATAAAGGCCGATTCAAAGTGTTTAGGTCATTTAATACACAAAACCTCTTCCGTGTGACCAAGTTTGACTCAAATCGATGTATTTCTAGTGTTTGTGACATGTTCAATGGTAAATACGTCATTTTCTACCCAAAATTTATCTTATTTGACCTATATTGACTTATATCGTTCGATTCGTAGTGTTTAGGTCATTTAATATGCAAAACCTCTCCTATTTGACCAAGCTTGACTCATATTGATTTATTTCTAATGTTTATGACATGTTCAAGGATAAATACGTCATTTCCTACCCAAAACTGATAACATTTGACCTATATTGACTCATTTCATCCGATTTGAACTGTTTAGGTCATTTAGTACACAAAACCTCTCCCGTTTTACTGAGTTTGATTTAAATCGATGTATTTCATGTGTTTATGACATGTTAAAGGGTAAATAAGTCAAATTTTACAGAGAAATGATCGAATTTAACCTATATTGACTCATATCGTCGGATTAAAAGTGTTGAAGTCATTTTATACCAAGAACCTCTCCCATTTGATCGAGTTTGACTCAAATTTATGTATATCAAGTGTTTATGACATGTTCAAGGGTAAATATATGATTTTCTACCCAAAACTGATCCCATTTTACCTATATTTACTCATATCGTCCGATTCGAACTAATTAGGTCATTTAGTACACAAAACCTCTCCCATTTTACTAAGTTTGACTCATATCGGCCGATTCAAAGTGTTTAGGTCCTTTAATACACAAAACCCTTTCTGTTTGACCGAGTTTGACTGAAATCGATGTATTTCCAGTGTCTGTGACATGTTCAATGGTAAATATGTAATACGCAAAACCTCTCCCATTTACCTGAGTTTGACTCAAATCGATGTATTTGAAAAGTTTATGACATGTTTAAGGGTAAATACGTCATTTTATACCTAAATTTGATCCCATTTGACCTATATCGACTCATATCCTCGGATGCAAAGTGTATAAGTCATTTTCTACCTTGAATTTCTCCAATTTGAGCGAGTTTGACTCAAATTGATGTATTTTAATTGTTTATGACATGGTCAAGGGTAAATACGTCATTTTCTACCCAAAGTTGATCATATTTGACCTATATTGACTCATATCATCCGATTCGAAGTGTTTAGGTCAATTAATACACAAAACCTCTCCAATTTGATCGAGTTTGACTCAAATAGATGTATTTCAAGTATTTATGATATGTGCAAGGGTACATACGTCATTTTCTACCCAAAACTGATCCCATTTGAACTATATTAACTCATATCGTACTATTCGAAGTTTTTAAGTCATTTTCAACCCTCAATCGCTCCAATTTGAGCGAGTTTAATTCAAATCGATGTATTTCAAATGTTTATGACATGGTCATGGGTAAATACATCATTTTCTTACCAAAATTGATCCTATTTGATCTATATTGACTTATATCGTCCGATTCGAAGTGCTTAGGTCATTTAGTACACAAAACCTCTCCTCTTTTATCGAGTTTGACTCAAATCGATGTATTTCATGTTTTTATGACATGTTCAAGGGTACATGAATCATTTTTTACCCAAAATTGATCCCATTAGACCAATATTGACTCATATCGTCTAATTTGAAGTGTTTAAGTCATTTTACACCCAGAACCGCTGTCATTTAACTAAGTTTGACTCAAATCAATGTATTTCAAGTGTTTATGACATGTTCAAGGGTAAATACGTCATTTTCTACCCAAAATTGATATCATTTGACCTATATTGACTCATATAGGCCGATTCAAAGTGTTTAGGTCATTTAATACACAAAACCTCTTCCGTGTGACCGAGTTTGACTCAAATCGATGTATATCTAGTGTTTATGACATGTTCAATGGTAAATACGTCATTTTCTACCCAAAATTTATCTTCATTGACCTATATTGACTTATATCGTCCGATTCGTAGTGTTTAGGTCATTTAATATGAAAAACCTCTCCCATTTGACCTAGTTTGACTCATATCTATTTATTTCAAATGTTTATGACATGTTCAAGGATAAATACATCATTTCCTACCCAAAACTAATAACATTTGACCTATATTGACTCATTTCGTCCGATTTGAACTGTTTAGGTCATTTAGTACACAAAACCTCTCCCGTTTTACTGAGTTTGACTCAAATCGATGTATTTCATGTGTTTATGAGATGTTAAAGGGTAAATAAGTCAAATTTTACCAAAACTGATCCAATTTAACCAATATTGACTCATATCGTCGGATTAAAAGTGTTGAAGTCATTTTATACCAAGAACCTCTCCCATTTGATCGAGTTTGACTCAAATTGATGTATTTCAAGTGTTTATGACATATTCAAGGGTAAATATATGATTTTCTACCCAAAACTGATCCCATTTGATCTATATTGACTCATATCGTCCGATTCAAACTCTTTAGGTCATTTAGTACACAAAACCTCTCCCATTTTACCGAGTTTGACTCATATCGGCCGATTCAAAGTGTTTAGGTCATTTAATACACAAAACCTCTTCTGTTTGACCGAGTTTGACTGAAATTGATGTATTTCCAGTGTTTGTGACATGTTTAATGGTAAATATGTAATTTTCTATCTAAAACTGATCCTAGTTGACCTATATTGATTTATATCATCCGATTCGAAGTGTTTCGGTCATTTAATAAGCAAAACCTCTCCTATTTACCTGAGTTTGACTCAAATCGATGTATTTGAAGTGTTTATGACATGTTTAAGGGTAAATACGTCATTTTCTACCTAAATTTGATCCCATTTGACCTATATCGACTCATATCGTCCGATGCAAAGTGTATAAGTCATTTTCTACCTTGAATTTCTCCAATTTGAGCGAGTTTGACTCAAATTAATGTATTTCAATTGTTTATGACATGGTCAAGGGTAAATACGTCATTTTCTACCCAAAGTTGATCATATTTGACCTATATTGACTCATATCGTCCGATTCGAAGTGTTTAGGTCAATTAATACTCAAAATCTCTCCAATTTCATCGAGTTTGACTCAAATTGATGTATATCAAGTATTTATGACATGTGCAAGGGTACATACGTCATTTTCTACCCAAAACTGATCCCATTTGAACTATATTAACTCATATCGTACTATTCGAAGTATTTAAGTCATTTTCTAACCCGAATCGCTCCAATTTAAGCGAGTTTAATTCAAATCGATGTATTTCAAGTGTTTATGACATGGTCATGGGTAAATACATCATTTTCTTACCAAAATTGATCCTATTTGAGCTATATTGACTCCGATTCGAAGTGCTTAGGTCATTTAGTACACAAAACCTCTCCTGTTTTATCGAGTTTGATTCAAATTGATGTATTTCATGTGTTTATGACATGTTCAAGGGTACATGCGTCACTTTTTACCCAAAATGGATCCCATTAGACCAATATTGACTCATATCGTCTAATTTAAAGTGTTTAAGTCATTTTACACCCAGAACCGCTGTCATTTAACTGAGTTTGACTCAAATCAATGTATTTCAAGTGTTTATGACATGTTCCAGGGTAAATACGTCATTTCCTACCCAAAAATTGATATCATTTGACCTATATTGACTCATATAGGCCGATTCAAAGTGTTTAGGTCATTTAATACACAAAACCTCTTCCGTGTGACCGAAATTGACTCAAATCGATGTATATCTAGTGTTTGTGACATGTTTAATGGTAAATAGGTCATTTTCTACCCAAAGTTGATCATATTTGACCTATATTGACTCATATCGTCCGATTCGAAGTGTTTAGGTCAATTAATACACAAAACCTCTCCAATTTGATCGAGTTTGACTCAAATTGATGTATTTCAAGTATTTATGACATGTGCAAGGGTACATACGTCATTTTCTACCCAAAACTGATCCCATTTGAACTATATTAACCCATATCGTACTATTCGAAGTATTTAAGTCATTTTCTACCCCGAATCGCTCCAATTTGAGCGTGTTTAGTTCAAATCGATGTATTTCAAGTGTTTATGACATGGTCATGGGTAAACACATCATTTTCTTACCAAAATTGATCCTATTTGATCTATATTGACATATATCGTCCGATTCGAAGTGCTTAGGTCATTTAGTACACAAAACCTCTCCTGTTTTATCGAGTTTGACTCAAATCGATGTATTTCATGTTTTTATGACATGTTCAAGGGTACATGAATCATTTTTTACCCAAAATTGATCCCATTAGACCAATATTGACTCATATCGTCTAATTTGAAGTGTTTAAGTCATTTTACACCCAGAACCGCTGTCATTTAACTAAGTTTGACTCAAATCAATGTATTTCAAGTGTTTATGACATCTTCCAGGGTAAATACGTCATTTCCTACCCAAAATTGATATCATTTGACCTATATTGACTCATATAGGCCGATTCAAAGTGTTTAGGTCATTTAATACACAAAACCTCTTCCGTGTGACCGAGTTTGACTCAAATCGATGTATATCTAGTGTTTATGACATGTTCAATGGTAAATACGTCATTTTCTACCCAAAATTTATCTTCATTGACCTATATTGACTCATATCGTCCGATTCGAAGTGTTTAGGTCAATTAATACACAAAACCTCTCCAATTTGATCGAGTTTGACTCAAATTGATGTATTTCAAGTATTTATGACATGTGCAAGGGTACATACGTCATTTTTTACCCAAAACTCATCCCATTTGAACTATATTAACCCATATCGTACTATTCGAAGTATTTAAGTCATTTTCTACCCCGAATTGCTCCAATTTGAGCGTGTTTAGTTCAAATCGATGTATTTCAAGTGTTTATGACATGGTCATGGGTAAATACATCATTTTCTTACCAAAATTGATCCTATTTGATCTATATTGACTTATATCGTCCGATTCGAAGTGCTTAGGTCATTTAGTACACAAAACCTCTCCTGTTTTATCGAGTTTGACTCAAATCGATGTATTTCATGTTTTTATGACATGTTCAAGGGTACATGAATCATTTTTTACCCAAAATTGATCCCATTAGACCAATATTGACTCATATCGTCTAATTTGAAGTGTTTAAGTCATTTTACACCCAGAACCGCTGTCATTTAACTAAGTTTGACTCAAATCAATGTATTTCAAGTGTTTATGACATCTTCCAGGGTAAATACGTCATTTCCTACCCAAAATTGATATCATTTGACCTATATTGACTCATATAGGCCGATTCAAAGTGTTTAGGTCATTTAATACACAAAACCTCTTCCGTGTGACCGAGTTTGACTCAAATCGATGTATATCTAGTGTTTATGACATGTTCAATGGTAAATACGTCATTTTCTACCCAAAATTTATCTTCATTGACCTATATTGACTCATATCGTCCGATTCGAAGTGTTTAGGTCAATTAATACACAAAACCTCTCCAATTTGATCGAGTTTGACTCAAATTGATGTATTTCAAGTATTTATGACATGTGCAAGGGTACATACGTCATTTTTTACCCAAAACTCATCCCATTTGAACTATATTAACCCATATCGTACTATTCGAAGTATTTAAGTCATTTTCTACCCCGAATTGCTCCAATTTGAGCGTGTTTAGTTCAAATCGATGTATTTCAAGTGTTTATGACATGGTCATGGGTAAATACATCATTTTCTTACCAAAATTGATCCTATTTGATCTATATTGACTTATATCGTCCGATTCGAAGTGCTTAGGTCATTTAGTACACAAAACCTCTCCTGTTTTATCGAGTTTGACTCAAATCGATGTATTTCATGTTTTTATGACATGTTCAAGGTTACATGAATCATTTTTTACCCAAAATTGATCCCATTAGACCAATATTGACTCATATCGTCTAATTTGAAGTGTTTAAGTCATTTTACACCCAGAACCGCTGTCATTTAACTAAGTTTGACTCAAATCAATGTATTTCAAGTGTTTATGACATGTTCCAGGGTAAATACGTCATTTCCTACCCAAAATTGATATCATTTGACCTATATTGACTCATATAGGCCGATTCAAAGTGTTTAGGTCATTTAATACACAAAACCTCTTCCGTGTGACCGAGTTTGACTCAAATCGATGTATATCTAGTGTTTATGACATGTTCAATGGTAAATACGTCATTTTCTACCCAAAATTTATCTTCATTGACCTATATTGACTCATATCGTCCGATTCGAAGTGTTTAGGTCAATTAATACACAAAACCTCTCCAATTTGATCGAGTTTGACTCAAATTGATGTATTTCAAGTATTTATGACATGTGCAAGGGTACATACGTCATTTTCTACCCAAAACTGATCCCATTTGAACTATATTAACCCATATCGTACTATTCGAAGTATTTAAGTCATTTTCTACCCCGAATCGCTCCAATTTAAGCGAGTTTAATTCAAATCGATGTATTTCAAGTGTTTATGACATGGTCATGGGTAAATACATCATTTTCTTACCAAAATTGATCCTATTTGATCTATATTGACTTATATCGTCCGATTTGAAGTGCTTAGGTTATTTAGTACACAAAACCTCTCCTGTTTTATCGAGTTTGACTCAAATCGATGTTTTTCATGTTTTTATGACATGTTCAAGGGTATATGAATCATTTTTTACCCAAAATTGATCCCATTAGACCAATATTGACTCATATCGTCTAATTTGAAGTGTTTAAGTCATTTTACACCCAGAACCGCTGTCATTTAACTAAGTTTGACTCAAATCAATGTATTTCAAGTGTTTATGACATGTTCAAGGGTAAATACGTCATTTTCTACCCAAAATTGATATCATTTGACCTATATTGACTCATATAGGCCGATTCAAAGTGTTTAGGTCATTTAATACACAAAACCTCTTCCGTGTGACCGAGTTTGACTCAAATCGATGTATATCTAGTGTTTATGACATGTTCAATGGTAAATACGTCATTTTCTACCCAAAATTTATCTTCATTGACCTATATTGACTTATATCGTCCGATTCGTAGTGTTTAGGTCATTTAATATAAAAAACCTCTCCCATTTGACCAAGTTTGACTCATATCTATTTATTTCAAATGTTTATGACATGTTCAAGGATAAATACATCATTTCCTACCCAAAACTAATAACATTTGACCTATATTGACTCATTTCGTCCGATTTGAACTGTTTAGGTCATTTAGTACACAAAACCTCTCCCGTTTTACTGAGTTTGACTCAAATCGATGTATTTCATGTGTTTATGACATGTTAAAGGGTAAATAAGTCAAATTTTACCAAAACTGATCCAATTTAACCAATATTGACTCATATCGTCGGATTAAAAGTGTTGAAGTCATTTTATACCAAGAACCTCTCCCATTTGATCGAGTTTGACTCAAATTGATGTATTTCAAGTGTTTACGACATATTTAAGGGTAAATATATGATTTTCTACCCAAAACTGATCCCATTTGATCTATATTGACTCATATCGTCCGATTTGAACTCTTTAGGTCATTTAGTACACAAAACCTCTCCCATTTTACTGAGTTTGACTCATATCGGCCGATTCAAAGTGTTTAGGTCATTTAATACACAAAACCTCTTCTGTTTGACCGAGTTTGACTGAAATTGATGTATTTCCAGTGTTTGTGACATGTTTAATGGTAAATATGTATTTTTCTATCTAAAACTGATCCTAGTTGACCTATATTGATTTATATCATCCGATTCGAAGTGTTTCGGTCAATTAATACGCAAAACCTCTCCCATTTACCTGAGTTTGACTCAAATCGATGTATTTGAAGTGTTTATGACATGTTTAAGGGTAAATACGTCATTTTCTACCTAAATTTGATCCCATTTGACCTATATCGACTCATATCGTCCGATTCAAAGTGTATAAGTCATTTTCTACCTAGAATTTCTCCAATTTGAGCGAGTTTGACTCAAATTGATGTATTTCAATTGTTTATGACATGGTCAAGGGTTAATACGTCATTTTCTACCCAAAGATGATATCATTTGACCTATATTGACTCATATCGTCCGATTCGAAGTCTTTAGGTCAATTAATACTCAAAATCTCTCCAATTTCATCGAGTTTGACTCAAATTGATGTATATCAATAATTTATGACATGTGCAAGGGTACACACGTCATTTTCTACCCAAAACTGATCCCGTTTGAACTATATTAACTCATATCGTACTATTCGAAGTATTTAAGTCATTTTCTAACCCGAATCGCTCCAATTTAAGCGAGTTTAATTCAAATCGATGTATTTCAAGTGTTTATGACATGGTCATGGGTAAATACATCATTTTCCTACCAAAATTGATCCTATTTGATCTATATTGACTTATATCCTCCGATTCGAAGTGCTTAGGTCATTTAGTACACAAAACCTCTCCTGTTTTATCGAGTTTGACTCAAAATGATGTATTTCATGTGTTTATGACATGTTCAAGGGTACATGCGTCACTTTTTACCCAAAATTGATCCCATTAGACCAATATTGACTCATATCGTCTAATTCAAAGTGTTTAAGTCATTTTACACCCAGAATCACTGTCATTTAACTGAGTTTGACTCAAATCAATGTATTTCAAGTGTTTATGACATGTTCCAGGGTAAAAACGTCATTTCCTACCCAAAAATTGATATCATTTGACCTATATTGACTCATATAGGCCGATTCAAAGTGTTTAGGTCATTTAATACACAAAACCTCTTCTGTGTGACCGAATTTTACTCAAATCGATGTATATCTAGTGTTTGTGACATGTTTAATGGTAAATACGTCATTTTCTACCCAAAATTTATCTTCATTGACCTATATTGACTCATATCGTCCGATTCGAAGTGTTTAGGTCAATTAATACACAAAACCTCTCCAATTTGATCGAGTTTGACTCAAATTGATGTATTTCAAGTATTTATGACATGTGCAAGGGTACATACGTCATTTTCTACCCAAAACTGATCCCATTTGAACTATATTAACCCATATCGTACTATTCGAAGTATTTAAGTCATTTTCTACCCCGAATCGCTCCAATTTGAGCGTGTTTAGTTCAAATCGATGTATTTCTAGTGTTTATGACATGGTCATGGGTAAATACATCATTTTCTTACCAAAATTGATCCTACTTGATCTATATTGACTTATATCGTCCGATTCGAAGTGCTTAGGTCATTTAGTACACAAAACCTCTCCTGTTTTATCGAGTTTGACTCAAATCGATGTATTTCATGTTTTTATGACATGTTCAAGGGTACATGAATCATTTTTTACCCAAAATTGATCCCATTAGACCAATATTGACTCATATCGTCTAATTTAAAGTGTTTAAGTCATTTTACACCCAGAACCGCTGTCATTTAACTAAGTTTGACTCAAATCAATGTATTTCAAGTGTTTATGACATGTTCCAGGGTAAATACGTCATTTCCTACCCAAAATTGATATCATTTGACCTATATTGACTCATATAGGCCGATTCAAAGTGTTTAGGTCATTTAATACACAAAACCTCTTCCGTGTGACCGAGTTTGACTCAAATCGATGTATATCTAGTGTTTATGACATGTTCAATGGTAAATACGTCATTTTCTACCCAAAATTTATCTTCATTGACCTATATTGACTCATATCGTCCGATTCGAAGTGTTTAGGTCAATTAATACACAAAACCTCTCCAATTTGATCGAGTTTGACTCAAATTGATGTATTTCAAGTATTTATGACATGTGCAAGGGTACATACGTCATTTTCTACCCAAAACTGATCCCATTTGAACTATATTAACCCATATCGTACTATTCGAAGTATTTAAGTCATTTTCTACCCCGAATCGCTCCAATTTAAGCGAGTTTAATTCAAATCGATGTATTTCAAGTGTTTATGACATGGTCATGGGTAAATACATCATTTTCTTACCAAAATTGATCCTATTTGATCTATATTGACTTATATCGTCCGATTTGAAGTGCTTAGGTTATTTAGTAGACAAAACCTCTCCTGTTTTATCGAGTTTGACTCAAATCGATGTTTTTCATGTTTTTATGACATGTTCAAGGGTACATGAATCATTTTTTACCCAAAATTGATCCCATTAGACCAATATTGACTCATATCGTCTAATTTGAAGTGTTTAAGTCATTTTACACCCAGAACCGCTGTCATTTAACTAAGTTTGACTCAAATCAATGTATTTCAAGTGTTTATGACATGTTCAAGGGTAAATACGTCATTTTCTACCCAAAATTGATATCATTTGACCTATATTGACTCATATAGGCCGATTCAAAGTGTTTAGGTCATTTAATACACAAAACCTCTTCCGTGTGACCGAGTTTGACTCAAATCGATGTATATCTAGTGTTTATGACATGTTCAATGGTAAATACGTCATTTTCTACCCAAAATTTATCTTCATTGACCTATATTGACTTATATCGTCCGATTCGTAGTGTTTAGGTCATTTAATATGAAAAACCTCTCCCATTTGACCAAGTTTGACTCATATCTATTTATTTCAAATGTTTATGACATGTTCAAGGATAAATACATCATTTCCTACCCAAAACTAATAACATTTGACCTATATTGACTCATTTCGTCCGATTTGAACTGTTTAGGTCATTTAGTACACAAAACCTCTCCCGTTTTACTGAGTTTGACTCAAATCGATGTATTTCATGTGTTTATGACATGTTAAAGGGTAAATAAGTCAAATTTTACCAAAACTAATCCAATTTAACCTATATTGACTCATATCGTCGGATTAAAAGTGTTGAAGTCATTTTATACCAAGAACCTCTCCCATTTGATCGAGTTTGACTCAAATTGATGTATTTCAAGTGTTTATGACATAATCAAGGGTAAATATATGATTTTCTACCCAAAACTGATCCCATTTGATCTATATTGACTCATATCGTCCGATTCGAACTCTTTAGGTCATTTAGTACACAAAACCTCTCCCATTTTACTGAGTTTGACTCATATCGGCCGATTCAAAGCGTTTAGGTCATTTAATACACAAAACCTCTTCTGTTTGACCGAGTTTGGCTGAAATCGATGTATTTCCAGCGTTTGTGACATGTTCAATGGTAAATATGTAATTTTCTATCCAAAACTGATCCTAGTTGACCTATATTGACTTATATCGTCCGATTCGAAGTGTTTCGGTCATTTAATACGCAAACCCTCTCCCATTTACCTGAGTTTGACTCAAATCGATGTATTTGAAGTGTTTATGACATGTTTAAGGGTAAATACGTCATTTTCTACCTAAATTTGATCCCATTTGACCTATATCGACTCATATCGTCCGATACAAAGTGTATAAGTCATTTTCTACCTTGAATTTCTCCAATTTGAGCGAGTTTGACTCAAATTGATGTATTTCAATTGTTTATGACATGGTCAAGGGTAAATACGTCATTTTCTACCCAAAGTTGATCATATTTGACCTATATTGACTCATATTGTCCGATTCGAAGTGTTTAGGTCAATTAATACTCAAAATCTCTCCAATTTCATCGAGTTTGACTCAAATTGATGTATATCAATAATTTATGACATGTGCAAGGGTACACACGTCATTTTCTACCCAAAACTGATCCCGTTTGAACTATATTAACTCATATCGTACTATTCGAAGTATTTAAGTCATTTTCTAACCCGAATCGCTCCAATTTAAGCGAGTTTAATTCAAATCGATGTATTTCAAGTGTTTATGACATGGTCATGGGTAAATACATCATTTTCTTACCAAAATTGATCCTATTTGATCTATATTGACTTATATCCTCCGATTCGAAGTGCTTAGGTCATTTAGTACACAAAACCTCTCCTGTTTTATCGAGTTTGACTCAAAATGATGTATTTCATGTGTTTATGACATGTTCAAGGGTACATGCGTCACTTTTTACCCAAAATTGATCCCATTAGACCAATATTGACTCATATCGTCTAATTCAAAGTGTTTAAGTCATTTTACACCCAGAATCACTGTCATTTAACTGAGTTTGACTCAAATCAATGTATTTCAAGTGTTTATGACATGTTCAAGGGTAAATACGTCATTTTCTACCCAAAATTGATATCATTTGACCTATATTGACTCATATAGGCCGATTCAAAGTGTTTAGGTCATTTAATACACAAAACCTCTTCCGTGTGACCGAGTTTGACTCAAATCGATGTATATCTAGTGTTTATGACATGTTCAATGGTAAATACGTCATTTTCTACCCAAAATTTATCTTCATTGACCTATATTGACTTATATCGTCCGATTCGTAGTGTTTAGGTCATTTAATATGAAAAACCTCTCCCATTTGACCAAGTTTGACTCATATCTATTTATTTCAAATGTTTATGACATGTTCAAGGATAAATACATCATTTCCTACCCAAAACTAATAACATTTGACCTATATTGACTCATTTCGTCCGATTTGAACTATTTAGGTCATTTAGTACACAAAACCTCTCCCGTTTTACTGAGTTTGACTCAAATCGATGTATTTCATGTGTTTATGAGATGTTAAAGGGTAAATAAGTCAAATTTTACCAAAACTGATCCAATTTAACCAATATTGACTCATATCGTCGGATTAAAAGTGTTGAAGTCATTTTATACCAAGAACCTCTCCCATTTGATCGAGTTTGACTCAAATTGATGTATTTCAAGTGTTTATGACATATTCAAGGGTAAATATATGATTTTCTACCCAAAACTGATCCCATTTGATCTATATTGACTCATATCGTCCGATTCGAACTCTTTAGGTCATTTAGTACACAAAACCTCTCCCATTTTACCGAGTTTGACTCATATCGGCCGATTCAAAGTGTTTAGGTCATTTAATACACAAAACCTCTTCTGTTTGACCGAGTTTGACTGAAATTGATGTATTTCCAGTGTTTGTGACATGTTTAATGGTAAATATGTAATTTTCTATCTAAAACTGATCCTAGTTGACCTATATTGATTTATATCATCCGATTCGAAGTGTTTCGGTCATTTAATAAGCAAAACCTCTCCTATTTACTTGAGTTTGACTCAAATCGATGTATTTGAAGTGTTTATGACATGTTTAAGGGTAAATACGTCATTTTCTACCTAAATTTGATCCCATTTGACCTATATCGACTCATATCGTCCGATGCAAAGTGTATAAGTCATTTTCTACCTTGAATTTCTCCAATTTGAGCGAGTTTGACTCAAATTAATGTATTTCAATTGTTTATGACATGGTCAAGGGTAAATACGTCATTTTCTACCCAAAGTTGATCATATTTGACCTATATTGACTCATATCGTCCGATTCGAAGTGTTTAGGTCAATTAATACTCAAAATCTCTCCAATTTCATCGAGTTTGACTCAAATTGATGTATATCAAGTATTTATGACATGTGCAAGGGTACATACGTCATTTTCTACCCAAAACTGATCCCATTTGAACTATATTAACTCATATCGTACTATTCGAAGTATTTAAGTCATTTTCTAACCCGAATCGCTCCAATTTAAGCGAGTTTAATTCAAATCGATGTATTTCAAGTGTTTATGACATGGTCATGGGTAAATACATCATTTTCTTACCAAAATTGATCCTATTTGATCTATATTGACTCCGATTCGAAGTGCTTAGGTCATTTAGTACACAAAACCTCTCCTGTTTTATCGAGTTTGACTCAAAATGATGTATTTCATGTGTTTATGACATGTTCAAGGGTACATGCGTCACTTTTTACCCAAAATGGGTCCCATTAGACCAATATTGACTCATATCATCTAATTTAAAGTGTTTAAGTCATTTTACACCCAGAACCGCTGTGATTTAACTGAGTTTGACTCAAATCAATGTATTTCAAGTGTTTATGACATGTTCCAGGGTAAATACGTCATTTCCTACCCAAAAATTGATATCATTTGACCTATATTGACTCATATAGGCCAATTCAAAGTGTTTAGGTCATTTAATACACAAAACCTCTTCCGTGTGACCGAAATTGACTCAAATCGATGTATATCTAGTGTTTGTGACATGTTTAATGGTAAATAGGTCATTTTCTACCCAAAGTTGATCATATTTGACCTATATTGACTCATATCGTCCGATTCGAAGTGTTTAGGTCAATTAATACACAAAACCTCTCCAATTTGATCGAGTTTGACTCAAATTGATGTATTTCAAGTATTTATGACATGTGCAAGGGTACATACGTCATTTTCTACCCAAAACTGATCCCATTTGAACTATATTAACCCATATCGTACTATTCGAAGTATTTAAGTCATTTTCTACCCCGAATCGCTCCAATTTGAGCGTGTTTAGTTCAAATCGATGTATTTCAAGTGTTTATGACATGGTCATGGGTAAACACATCATTTTCTTACCAAAATTGATCCTATTTGATCTATATTGACATATATCGTCCGATTCGAAGTGCTTAGGTCATTTAGTACACAAAACCTCTCCTGTTTTATCGAGTTTGACTCAAATCGATGTATTTCATGTTTTTATGACATGTTCAAGGGTACATGAATCATTTTTTACCCAAAATTGATCCCATTAGACCAATATTGACTCATATCGTCTAATTTGAAGTGTTTAAGTCATTTTACACCCAGAACTGCTGTCATTTAACTAAGTTTGACTCAAATCAATGTATTTCAAGTGTTTATGACATGTTCAAGGGTAAATACGTCATTTTCTACCCAAAATTGATATCATTAGACCAATATTGACTCATATCGTCTAATTTAAAGTGTTTAAGTCATTTTACACCCAGAACCGCTGTCATTTAACTAAGTTTGACTCAAATCAATGTATTTCAAGTGTTTATGACATGTTCCAGGGTAAATACGTCATTTCCTACCCAAAATTGATATCATTTGACCTATATTGACTCATATAGGCCGATTCAAAGTGTTTAGGTCATTTAATACACAAAACCTCTTCCGTGTGACCGAGTTTGACTCAAATCGATGTATATCTAGTGTTTATGACATGTTCAATGGTAAATACGTCATTTTCTACCCAAAATTTATCTTCATTGACCTATATTGACTCATATCGTCCGATTCGAAGTGTTTAGGTCAATTAATACACAAAACCTCTCCAATTTGATCGAGTTTGACTCAAATTGATGTATTTCAAGTATTTATGACATGTGCAAGGGTACATACGTCATTTTCTACCCAAAACTGATCCCATTTGAACTATATTAACCCATATCGTACTATTCGAAGTATTTAAGTCATTTTCTACCCCGAATCGCTCCAATTTAAGCGAGTTTAATTCAAATCGATGTATTTCAAGTGTTTATGACATGGTCATGGGTAAATACATCATTTTCTTACCAAAATTGATCCTATTTGATCTATATTGACTTATATCGTCCGATTTGAAGTGCTTAGGTTATTTAGTACACAAAACCTCTCCTGTTTTATCGAGTTTGACTCAAATCGATGTTTTTCATGTTTTTATGACATGTTCAAGGGTACATGAATCATTTTTTACCCAAAATTGATCCCATTAGACCAATATTGACTCATATCGTCTAATTTGAAGTGTTTAAGTCATTTTACACCCAGAACCGCTGTCATTTAACTAAGTTTGACTCAAATCAATGTATTTCAAGTGTTTATGACATGTTCAAGGGTAAATACGTCATTTTCTACCCAAAATTGATATCATTTGACCTATATTGACTCATATAGGCCGATTCAAAGTGTTTAGGTCATTTAATACACAAAACCTCTTCCGTGTGACCGAGTTTGACTCAAATCGATGTATATCTAGTGTTTATGACATGTTCAATGGTAAATACGTCATTTTCTACCCAAAATTTATCTTCATTGACCTATATTGACTTATATCGTCCGATTCGTAGTGTTTAGGTCATTTAATATAAAAAACCTCTCCCATTTGACCAAGTTTGACTCATATCTATTTATTTCAAATGTTTATGACATGTTCAAGGATAAATACATCATTTCCTACCCAAAACTAATAACATTTGACCTATATTGACTCATTTCGTCCGATTTGAACTGTTTAGGTCATTTAGTACACAAAACCTCTCCCGTTTTACTGAGTTTGACTCAAATCGATGTATTTCATGTGTTTATGACATGTTAAAGGGTAAATAAGTCAAATTTTACCAAAACTGATCCAATTTAACCTATATTGACTCATATCGTCGGATTAAAAGTGTTGAAGTCATTTTATACCAAGAACCTCTCCCATTTGATCGAGTTTGACTCAAATTGATGTATTTCAAATGTTTATGACATATTCAAGGGTAAATATATGATTTTCTACCCAAAACTGATCCCATTTGATCTATATTGACTCATATCGTCCGATTCGAACTCTTTAGGTCATTTAGTACACAAAACCTCTCCCATTTTACTGAGTTTGACTCATATCGGCCGATTCAAAGCGTTTAGGTCATTTAATACACAAAACCTCTTCTGTTTGACCGAGTTTGGCTGAAATCGATGTATTTCCAGCGTTTGTGACATGTTCAATGGTAAATATGTAATTTTCTATCCAAAACTGATCCTAGTTGACCTATATTGATTTATATCGTCCGATTCGAAGTGTTTCGGTCATTTAATACGCAAACCCTCTCCCATTTACCTGAGTTTGACTCAAATCGATGTATTTGAAGTGTTTATGACATGTTTAAGGGTAAATACGTCATTTTCTACCTAAATTTGATCCCATTTGACCTATATCGACTCATATCGTCCGATACAAAGTGTATAAGTCATTTTCTACCTTGAATTTCTCCAATTTGAGCGAGTTTGACTTAAATTGATGTATTTCAATTGTTTATGACATGGTCAAGGGTAAATACGTCATTTTCTACCCAAAGTTGATCATATTTGACCTATATTGACTCATATTGTCCGATTCGAAGTGTTTAGGTCAATTAATACTCAAAATCTCTCCAATTTCATCGAGTTTGACTCAAATTGATGTATATCAATAATTTATGACATGTGCAAGGGTACACACGTCATTTTCTACCCAAAACTGATCCCGTTTGAACTATATTAACTTATATCGTACTATTCGAAGTATTTAAGTCATTTTCTAACCCGAATCGCTCCAATTTAAGCGAGTTTAATTCAAATCGATGTATTTCAAGTGTTTATGACATGGTCATGGGTAAATACATCATTTTCTTACCAAAATTGATCCTATTTGATCTATATTGACTTATATCCTCCGATTCGAAGTGCTTAGGTCATTTAGTACACAAAACTTCTCCTGTTTTATCGAGTTTGACTCAAATTGATGTATTTCATGTGTTTATGACATGTTCAAGGGTACATGCGTCACTTTTTACCCAAAATTGATCCCATTAACCCAATATTGACTCATATCGTCTAATTCAAAGTGTTTAAGTCATTTTACACCCAGAATCGCTTTCATTTAACTGAGTTTGACTCAAATCAATGTATTTCAAGTGTTTATGTCATGTTCCAGGGTAAATACGTCATTTCCTACCAAAAAATTGATATCATTTGACCTATATTGACTCATATAGGCCGATTCAAAGTGTTTAGGTCATTTAATACACAAAACCTCTTCCGTGTGACCAAATTTGACTCAAATCGATGTATATCTAGTGTTTGTGACATGTTTAATGGTAAATATGTCATTTTCTACCCAAAATTTATCTTATTTGACCTATATTGACTTATATCGTTCGATTCGTAGTGTTTAGGTCATTTAATATGCAAAACCTCTCCCATTTGACCAAGTTTGACTCATATCGATTTATTTCAAATGTTTATGACATGTTCAAGGATAAATACGTCATTTCCTACCCAAAACTGATAACATTTGACCTATACTGACTCATTTCGACCGATTTGAATTGTTTAGGTCATTTAGTACACAAAACCTCTCCTGTTTTATTGAGTTTGACTCAAATCGATGTATTTCATGTGTTTATGACATGATAAAGGGTAAATAAGTCAAATTTTACCAAGAACTTATCCAATTTAACCTATATTGACCATATCGTCGGATTAAAAGTGTTGAAGTCATTTTATACCAAGAACCTCGCCCATTTGATCGAATTTGCCTCAAATTGATGTATTTCAAGTGTTTATGACATGTTCAAGGGTAAATATATGATTTTCTACCCAAAACTGATTCCATTTGACCTATATTAACTCATATCGTCCGATTCGAACTGTTTAGGTCATTTAGTACACAAAACCTCTCCCATTTTACTCAGTTTGACTCATATCGGCCGATTCAAAGTGTTTAGGTCATTTAATACACAAAACCTCTTCTGTTTGACCGAGTTTGACTGAAATCGATGTATTTCCAGTGTTTGTGACATGTTCAATGGTAAATATGTAATTTTCTATCCAAAACTGATTCTAGTTGACCTAGATTGATTTATATCGTCCGATTCGAAGTGTTTCGGTCAATTAATACGCAAAACCTCTCCCATTTACCTGAGTTTGACTCAAATCGATGTATTTGAAGTGTTTATGACATGTTTAAGGGTAAATACGTCATTTTATACCTAAATTTGATCCCATTTGACCTATATCGACTCATATCGTCCGATGCAAAGTGTATAAGTCATTTTCTGCCTTAAATTTCTCCAATTTGAGCGAGTTTGACTCAAATTGATGTATTTCAATTGTTTATGACATGGTCAAGGGTAAATACGTCATTTTCTACCCAAAGTTGATCATATTTGACCTATATTGACTCAAATCGTCCGATTCAAAGTGTTTAGGTCAATTAATACTCAAAATCTCTCCAATTTCATCGAGTTTGACTCAAATTGATGTATATCAAGTATTTATGACATGTGCAAGGGTACAAACGTCATTTTCTACCCAAAACTGATCCCATTTGAACTATATTAACTCATATCGTACTATTCGAAGTATTTAAGTCATTTTCTAACCCGAATCGCTCCAATTTAAGCGAGTTTAATTCAAATCGATGTATTTCAAGTGTTTATGACATGGTCATGGGTAAATACATCATTTTCTTACCAAAATTGATCCTATTTGATCTATATTGACTTATAACCTCCGATTCGAAGTGCTTAGGTCATTTAGTACACAAAACCTCTCCTGTTTTATCGAGTTTGACTCAAATTGATGTATTTCATGCGTTTATGACATGTTCAAGGGTACATGCATCACTTTTTACCCAAAATTGATCCCATTAGACCAATATTGACTCATATCGTCTAATTCAAAGTGTTTAAGTCATTTTACACCCAGAAACGCTGTCATTTAACTGAGTTTGACTCAAATCAATGTATTTCAAGTGTTTATGACATGTTCCATGGTAAATACGTCATTTCCTACCCCTAAATTGATATCATTTGACCTATATTGACTCATATAGGCCGATTCAAAGTGTTTAGGTCATTTAATACACAAAACCTCTTCCGTGTGACCGAATTTGACTCAAATCGATGTATATCTAGTGTTTGTGACATGTTTAATGGTAAATACGTCATTTTCTACCCAAAATTTATCTTCATTGACCTATATTGACTCATATCGTCCGATTCGAAGTGTTTAGGTCTATTAATACACAAAACCTCTCCAATTTGATCGAGTTTGACTCAAATTGATGTATTTCAAGTATTTATGACATGTGCAAGGGTACATACGTCATTTTCTACCCAAAACTGATCCCATTTGAACTATATTAACCCATATCGTACTATTCGAAGTATTTAAGTCATTTTCTACCCCGAATCGCTCCAATTTAAGCGAGTTTAGTTCAAATCGATGTATTTCAAGTGTTTATGACATGGTCATGGGTAAATACATCATTTTCTTACCAAAATTGATCCTATTTGATCTATATTGACTTATATCGTCCGATTCGAAGTGCTTAGGTCATTTAGTACACAAAACCTCTCCTGTTTTATCGAGTTTGACTCAAATCGATGTTTTTCATGTTTTTATGACATGTTCAAGGGTACATGAATCATTTTTTACCCAAAATTGATCCCATTAGACCAATATTGACTCATATCGTCTAATTTGAAGTGTTTAAGTCATTTTACACCCAGAACCGCTGTCATTTAACTAAGTTTGACTCAAATCAATGTATTTCAAGTGTTTATGACATGTTCAAGGGTAAATACGTCATTTTCTACCCAAAATTGATATCATTTGACCTATATTGACTCATATAGGCCGATTCAAAGTGTTTAGGTCATTTAATACACAAAACCTCTTCCGTGTGACCGAGTTTGACTCAAATCGATGTATATCTAGTGTTTATGACATGTTCAATGGTAAATACGTCATTTTCTACCCAAAATTTATCTTCATTGACCTATATTGACTTATATCGTCCGATTCGTAGTGTTTAGGTCATTTAATATGAAAAACCTCTCCCATTTGACCAAGTTTGACTCATATCTATTTATTTCAAATGTTTATGACATGTTCAAGGATAAATACATCATTTCCTACCCAAAACTAATAACATTTGACCTATATTGACTCATTTCGTCCGATTTGAACTGTTTAGGTCATTTAGTACACAAAACCTCTCCCGTTTTACTGAGTTTGACTCAAATCGATGTATTTCATGTGTTTATGACATGTTAAAGGGTAAATAAGTCAAATTTTACCAAAACTGATCCAATTTAACCAATATTGACTCATATCGTCGGATTAAAAGTGTTGAAGTCATTTTATACCAAGAACCTCTCCCATTTGATCGAGTTTGACTCAAATTGATGTATTTCAAGTGTTTATGACATATTCAAGGGTAAATATATGATTTTCTACCCAAAACTGATCCCATTTGATCTATATTGACTCATATCGTCCGATTTGAACTCTTTAGGTCATTTAGTACACAAAACCTCTCCCATTTTACTGAGTTTGACTCATATCGGCCGATTCAAAGTGTTTAGGTCATTTAATACACAAAACCTCTTATGTTTGACCGAGTTTGACTGAAATTGATGTATTTCCAGTGTTTGTGACATGTTGAATGGTAAATATGTAATTTTCTATCTAAAACTGATCCTAGTTGACCTATATTGATTTATATCATCCGATTCGAAGTGTTTCGGTCAATTAATACGCAAAACCTCTCCCATTTACCTGAGTTTGACTCAAATCGATGTATTTGAAGTGTTTATGACATGTTTAAGGGTAAATACGTCATTTTCTACCTAAATTTGATCCCATTTGACCTATATCGACTCATATCGTCCGATGCAAAGTGTATAAGTCATTTTCTACCTTGAATTTCTCCAATTTGAGCGAGTTTGACTCAAATTGATGTATTTCAATTGTTTATGACATGGTCAAGGGTAAATACGTCATTTTCTACCCAAAGTTGATCATATTTGACCTATATTGACTCATATCGTCCGATTCGAAGTCTTTAGGTCAATTAATACTCAAAATCTCTCCAATTTCATCGAGTTTGACTCAAATTGATGTATATCAAGTATTTATGACATGTGCAAGGGTACATACGTCATTTTCTACCCAAAACTGATCCCATTTGAACTATATTAACTCATATCGTACTATTCGAAGTATTTAAGTCATTTTCTAACCCGAATCGCTCCAATTTAAGCGAGTTTAATTCAAATCGATGTATTTCAAGTGTTTATGACATGGTCACGGGTAAATACATCATTTTCTTACCAAAATTGATCCTATTTGATCTATATTGACTTATATCCTCCGATTCGAAGTGCTTAGGTCATTTAGTACACAAAACCTCTCCTGTTTTATCGAGTTTGACTCAAAATGATGTATTTCATGTGTTTATGACATGTTCAAGGGTACATGCGTCACTTTTTACCCAAAATTGATCCCATTAGACCAATATTGACTCATATCGTCTAATTCAAAGTGTTTAAGTCATTTTACACCCAGAATCACTGTCATTTAACTGAGTTTGACTCAAATCAATGTATTTCAAGTGTTTATGACATGTTCCAGGGTAAATACGTCATTTCCTACCCAAAAATTGATATCATTTGACCTATATTGACTCATATAGGCCGATTCAAAGTGTTTAGGTCATTTAATACACAAAACCTCTTCTGTGTGACCGAATTTTACTCAAATCGATGTATATCTAGTGTTTGTGACATGTTTAATGGTAAATACGTCATTTTCTACCCAATTTATCTTCATTGACCTATATTGACTCATATCGTCCGATTCGAAGTGTTTAGGTCAATTAATACACAAAACCTCTCCAATTTGATCGAGTTTGACTCAAATTGATGTATTTCAAGTATTTATGACATGTGCAAGGGTACATACGTCATTTTCTACCCAAAACTGATCCCATTTGAACTATATTAACCCATATCGTACTATTCGAAGTATTTAAGTCATTTTCTACCCCGAATCGCTCCAATTTGAGCGTGTTTAGTTCAAATCGATGTATTTCTAGTGTTTATGACATGGTCATGGGTAAATACATCATTTTCTTACCAAAATTGATCCTACTTGATCTATATTGACTTATATCGTCCGATTCGAAGTGCTTAGGTCATTTAGTACACAAAACCTCTCCTGTTTTATCGAGTTTGACTCAAATCGATGTATTTCATGTTTTTATGACATGTTCAAGGGTACATGAATCATTTTTTACCCAAAATTGATCCCATTAGACCAATATTGACACATATCGTCTAATTTAAAGTGTTTAAGTCATTTTACACCCAGAACCGCTGTC